>OW026300.1:1099982-1699982 GCA_932273695.1 Apotomis betuletana
TCCTTAGGGCGGCTGAAAGTGCCCTATTGCTCTATAGAAAGTGGCGCCTATATACCAAAATTTAAATAAAAACGGAGAAATGAAAGAGCGTTTGAAAGTCGTACAACAGCAGTAACAGCACTATTTGGTAACGGTACATTAAATCTATTGAATAAATTATGTCAGTATATGCTTCAAAACTTTTCTTACTTTAAAGGACACAAGGCGACCAGGTTTTGGCCAGGATGAATTTTATTGAATAAAATCCAAGTGAAGGTCAGGTTACAGAATTGCAATGGGGAAGGCGGCTGCCAAACTGTACTACAATGTGGCTGGACACCGTGTATCATTCATTAATCGTATTTAGTATTTGCTCAGTCCTATATGGCTGGCTCTAACAAAATATATATATTATATCAAATACACTATAATGCAAAATGCTCTAAAAGGTAGCCAACTCCCTACAAGCAATTCTACTATTAAAAATTTACTACACAAAACTGCCGTCCTAATAAAATACGCAGTAACTATGTATCAAGCTCACATAATATATAGCTATTGCGTTTTTCCTTAGGGCGGCTGAAAAGTGCCCTATTGCTCTATAGAAAAGTGGCGCCTATATACCAAAATTTAAATAAAAACGGAGAAATGAAAGAGCGTTTGAAAGTCGTACAACAGCAGTAACAGCACTATTTGGTAACGGTACATTAAATCTATTGAATAAATTATGTCAGTATATGCTTCAAAACTTTTCTTACTTTAAAGGACACAAGGCGACCAGGTTTTGGCCAGGATGAATTTTATTGAATAAAATCCAAGTGAAGGTCAGGTTACAGGAGCGATCAATTAAAACAGATTCTAACCCATCAAACTGAACAACATTTGTTAAACAACTTTTAAATATAACTCATTTATAATGTGGACCTGCAAAACAATATTTAATCAAAGAACCAATGTATCGCGGAACATTTGATATATTTTAGTAAAATGACAGTGGACAGCGTACATTGAAAAGTGTGCGTGTGGATTGAGTGAGCACCCTTCAAAAATGAAAAAAAAAATGTGCTGATCATTTAGTAAAAGTTCTAAAACAATTGTAAAACTAATTGATGAATTTGTAAAACGATAAATAAAAAGAATACATTCATTAACGTATGCTCACTCAGTTCTCACAAACAACCAACGAAATCTGTGAATGTGTTTATTTAACATATAATATTTATATACTAATTTTTAGTAAAAATTATGCTTAAGGTAGGTAATAATTTGTAGATCACCTGGTTACATATTTAAAGATTTACAAATTATTTCGTATGCTCACTCAATCCGCACACTTTCGAAAACCCGATTTCTGATGAAAATACTGCAGATTGAAACTTCTATATATGTATATAGTTTAGTAAAACTCATATGGGAATTTGTAAAATACAAAACAAACCGCTAACGAGGCAGATTTTTGGATAATACATGTTTGTAAGTGCTCACTCAGTCCACACATTATTCGTAAGTTAAAAATGTAAATATCTTAAGATTTGTAGTATCTAGGAAACTACAAAGTAGGTGATCTACAAATTATTACCTACCTTAAGCATAATTTTTACTAAAAATTAGGATATAAATTTTATATGTTAAATAAACACATTCACAGATTTCGTTGATCGTTTGTGAGAACTGAGTGAGCATACGTTAATGAATGTATTCTTTTTATTTATCGTTTTACAAATTCATCAATTAGTTTTACAATTGTTTTAGAACTTTTAATAAATGATCAGCAATTTTTTTTTTCATTTTTGAAGGGTGTTCACTCAATCCACACGCACACCATTGAAAATGCTATTTACTTTGTTTGAAATAATGAACATCTTAAAACAGTATTTAAAAAAAAAAGTTTCTAAACATATGTTGTTCAGTTTGACGAGTAAAATGTATTTTACTAAGAAAACTCGTGAGTCTCAGACATATTAAAATGCATATTCACGACCAGTCGCGACGGCAACTAATCGATCACTAACTGATCGTCGCTCCTGATGAAGAATCGTAACCGATTCGAAACATGTCGAGCGTATTTCGACTTAAACGACGTGAGTAAACCCGTTTCATATGCATTTTAATATGAGTAAAATGTATGTTTTAATTGTTTGCTCCTGTTACAGGGACCCACCTTGTAAAGTGATTCATAACCATCTATTTATATTTACGCTACCTTTACATCAGGTAAGCGTACTTTAAGGCTATCTATGGAATGGCTTTACTATTATTTTTTTCTTCAACTGAAGCGAGACATTTGAAACAAACAAACATTTTGATTAAATTTAGCAAACAAATCACTTATTCCAAGTCAGAGATAAAGGATGAGACTCCCGAAAGCTTTTTGTCTAATTTTGTGTCAATGTTATAAAATATTTTTGCAGAAATAGCCAAATGTGAACGGCTTCTGTGGGATATTCTGCGTCCAGGCAGTGAAAAGTTTTGAAACATACATCCAGCGCTTTCAAGAACGAGTCTATTTTATGAAGGATGTTATCATACGCAACATAAAAGTCCTTTAGGGCATCGATGGTTGGTCCGTAAAACAGTATTTAAAAAAAAAAGTTTCTGAACATATGTTGTTCAGTTTGACGAGTAAAATGTATTTTACTAAGAAAACTCGTGAGTCTCAGACATATTAAAATGCATATGAAACGGGTTTACTCACGTCGTTTAAGTCGAAATACGCTCGACATGTTTCGAATCGGTCACGATTCTTCATCAGGAGCGACGATAAGTTAGTGATCGATTAGTTGCCGTCGCGACTGGTCGTTGCTCCTGACGAAGAATCGCGACCGATTCGAAACATGTCGAGCGTATTTCGACTTAAATGACGTGAGTAAACCCGTTTCATATGCATTTTAATATGAGTAAAATGTATGTTTTAATTTTTTGCTCCTGTTACAGGACCCACCTTGTAAAGTGATTCATAACCATCTATTAATATTTACGCTACCTTTACATCAGGTTAGCGTACTTTAAGGCTATCTATGGAATGGCTTTACTATTATTTTTTTCATTTAATTTTAATAGTAACTCAATCGACAATAAGCTTCACCTGTGGCAATAACATGAACATTAGTGGGAGAAATAATTAAATTTTCTGGTTTCAACAGCTCCATGGAATCGTTTTCTCCTTCAATTGAATAAGCTTGAAAATGATCATTAAAACCAGAGCATTTTAATGATTTACATAGAAAATATAAACTCATAGAATATTTAGAACGAAAAATTTTTTCTAATTTGAAAAAATATATATCATTTTCATCAGTATTAACTATTATCATTCCTGGGTTATACTTTGTGCCCTTAAAACGTATCCATTGAAAATCACAAGATAAATCAATATCTTGATTAGAAGTATCGTTAATGCGAGAAATATCCAAACGCGACTCCCGTACAGTTACTTTTCCTAATTCCACTCGAGACTCTAATCCTTTTTTTACAAAAAGTCTGTTTGCAAATGCTAACTGTTCTTTCATTAGCAACGTTAGAGATATGTTTTTTCTAGAAGTTATGATATGGGCTGTGTTTTTCAATGTTTTGTGTTTAGCTTCAAATCTCATGCACCATAATTGCTTTAAGGGGCCCACCTGCTCAATTATATGCGGGTAGTGTAACATCAAATGGTGTTTCGGTTTCAATGTATCATTAAAAATATTAATGTAATTTTCATGATGTTCAGTAATTAAAGATTCTAATAATTTTACAGTCGGAGCATCTACAACAACACTACATAATATCATCTGAATTATTTTTAGTAAGATTATTAAAAATTGCCATACGGGATCGTCACTAGGAACTAAATCTCCAACTAGTAGAGGGAACAAATGTACAAACATCAACATTTCCGAAGCTGACATTTTAAAACTTTCTACGAACTAAATGTTCTTGCTTGATGCAAACAGACGTATTGTTAAGCTCTGTAACTGAATAGTCAAATAATTTTAAGCGATTATTTAAAGTGACCAGGTCAAAACAGTGTAATATTTCAGTATAATACAAAATAATATGTGCTAAGTCGTAATGACACACTCCTTCAAAAATATCGTGCATAATATCAACACAACAGTTATCCACTACGTGAAAGCTAGGAATATCGTTAAAACAACAATATTCGCTTATTCCTGTTTCTGTTACATTATTTTGCTCAAGGTCATTTGCATAATTATCCTGATCTCTTAATAGTGCATTATCTGCTTTGGTTTGTTTTTTCATTATAGATTTGTGACTTTTACATATTCTACAGTAGTAATTGCTGCTGAAAGATTTAGAAAATCCGAGAATTGTGTTTAGTCCTAAATTGTCCCCTAATATCATCCCAAGTATAAAATAGATTTTCACTTTACCATTTTCAGTGTTTATATCTATACCTTCTTCCTCTAAATATGTTAATTCTTTAATGAGTTCGTAGAATGCCGAGTGATTACCGTATATCTTAAAAGAAGAGTTGTACAACATTGCAACAAACACATTATCCAGCAGTGAAAGATATTCCTGTGGCATAGTAGGAATTGATAATATACAGCTGATATTGAATGTACACCGGCGTGGCTTCCTAAGGGATTATTACATTCGAAATCATCGAAATATATAAAAAAAGGACAACAGAGTTTGCTTTCTTTACTTGCAATTTTTTTTTGCCAAATTAAACTGTGAGCAAAATTTGGAAAATCAACTTCGTTAGGTTTTAATGTATTTGAAACTAATTTGTAAAACTTGGGTAATTCAAAAATTTTCTTGAACACTAAGCGAAGTGGTAATTTGGCCCCCGGTACAGGATTTAGGTGCAAGCATTACTGAAGTGTTGACTGTATTCTCAGAAACATTTTCATTAATAATGTATTTTTCAGGAGCAATGTAGCAATTGATATCTGTAAAGTATTTTATAATTTGATATTCTGTGCGTATATTACCAAAAGGATTTGAAATCAGTTTATGTATATTATCTATTTCACTTTGACTGAACTCACTATAAATAGGCATTACATGTTTAAAAATATCACCAAGAACTTGGGTAATATGAACTTGAATATTTTCTAATATCTTAAGAGCAGTTTTTCGGTTAACCCCACCGTCACTGAATAATGAAAGCGCTAACGTAGCGGCAGATTTCTCTAACATACTTTGGGCAGTATCCAAAGCGTTCTCACGACCAATGTTTAGAGGATGATATTCAAAGGATTCACAAGGATCTAACAAACTACACGTATCATGTATATTTTCACTTAAAACGGAATCATTTGTAGGGAGATTTCGATTAAAAATTGTTTGTGCATTCAAATGTTGGGAAATTAAGTGGCGTCTAAAAGACCGTACATTTTGATATTCGCGATCACATTGATACTGTTTACAGCGATATGTTGCGTTTGCACTTAAGTTATGATGATCTTTTAAATGTTCAACAAAATCTTTGTAATCTTCAACTGAAGCGAGACATTTGAAACAAACAAACATTTTTATTAAATTTAGCAAACAACTCACTTATTCCAAGTCAGAGATAAATGATGAGACTCCCGAAAGCTTTTTGTCTAATTTTGTGTCAATGTTATAAAAATATTTTTGCAGAAATAGCCAAATGTGAACGGCTTCTGTGGGATATTCTGCGTCCAGGCAGTGAAAAGTTTGAAGCATACATCCAGTGCTTTCAAGAACGAGTCTATTTTATAAAGGATGTTATCATACGCAACATAAAAGTCCTTTAGGGCATCGATGGTTGGTCCGACAGCAACAATGATGGGTTGGCACCGTAGACCCTTAGCAATTTGGGCTTTTCGCCGATAGTCCAGCTGGGTGAGGATTTCGCTTTGGTTCTGGAAAATTAGAATGAATTGTTTACATTTTAAACGTATTTTTTTTATAATACGTAGTCAGTGTTGACACTGAGAATTTATTATTGCTTTTAGTATTGCAATGGGGAATGGATGAAAATTTTCAAAACTTTGTTTATAAATTGAAATAACCTTCCTTATTCTAAGAAAAAAATTACAGATTTTTCTGTAGCTTTAAATAATTTGAATTATTGAAAGTCGCGAGGCAATTGCCACGCGCGGCATTCGGCGCATGCCTCGGGCATTGGATGAAATTACGCTCACCGAATGCCGCGCGCGGCAAACCCGAGCCGTCTTGTTCGCCCATTTGACAGATAAAACAATATGGCGCCGCCGCACGCAATCAGCTTTTGATTTTTGACTTGTTGCTACGTTCATACAAAGAATTTTCCAAAAAAAAGCTAATTCAATATTTTTTTATCTTTAAAACAAACAAATAGCACATAATATTTAGTTACGGTTATTCCGTTTCGCGTAATACGTAAGTGTCGCACGCCATTTTGTTTTATCTGTTATAATTTGACCGAAGCAAACACGTGTACGTCCACACTGCGCGCGGCAAACGACCGAGGCACCTTTGAGCACGGACAAAAACCGACAGCGCGCGGCTCGGCCGCGGCAGCGCTCGGCCGAGGCAAAGCGTGCGGGCGCCGCGGGCGAGGCGCGTACACACAGAGCGCGCCGCCGCGCGCGGCAATTGCCGTGCGAGGCGGCTCGCCCAGTGTGGACGCGGCTATCGCCGTAAATATGGAAAGTAGTCAGCTCACAATAATGTTAAAAGTGAAACTAGACCTACCTTTGCATGAAGAATGAAACTGTTCATAGCTTCTTGAATGCTTGGCTTTATGGCTTTTTTTTTGCCAGCTGTATCTTGGCACTGTATTCTCACAGTTGGAACTATTTTAAATCCAATTGCCGCGCAATAACAGAAGTCTCTAACATCTGAAAAGTAAAAATGAAATACGTTATGATACATTTACGTTGACTTAATTAGTTCTAACGCTATAATTATACAATACGTGAAAAAAAAATTTGCCCGAATTACGTATGGCCAAATAGGTAGCATTTTTTTTATTCGTGAAAGTTTAGTCGATACGAGTATAGTAATGATAACCAACCTTCACTTGGATTTTCTTCAATTAATTTAATGTAGACAGAAGCAGCTTTAATCGTTTTCAAAATATTAAGCGCTTTCTCTAAAAATATGGGCCATTTTTTGAATAGACAGAGCTCTGATCCTTTAAACTTGGTTTCGAAATCCAGTTCAATCTGAAAAAAAAAAACGATTATGATGAGTATATATATATTTTTTTGATTGCGAATGGGTTTGCTCGTGGCCAGTATCTAGCCCTGGGTATCTTGTTCTTCATCACGTTTCAGCCAAAGTAAGAGTTCCGTACCTTCTTTAATATAACAGTCGTAAATGGAGTAGCATGCATCGAAATATTGCAAAGTCCACTATAAAATAAACGTACACTAAGTATGTACTCAACATACTGTTTTAGTGTCAGTTTACTTTATACTGGATATTGATATCTATAAGTTAAGAACTATTTTCTCATTCATTTCATTTAATTTCTAAAGTATATGCCCGGTAGTTTCGTAGATGACCCCAGGATGGTCAAATTGATCAATGATCCTTTACAATCAAATACACATTAAGGCTTCCCCACACAGTGGTTTTCATTAAGTTTGCAAGGAAATAAGATGGCAGATATGCTTCAGCAGATTTAGCCACTTTATTTCTACCTTATGCACGCTCGAAAACATTGCGTAATCAGGTACAAATTATGTCAAATATTGCTCACAAGATTTTAAACTAACATACAAATATACGGGGTAATTTAATAGAAAACTTGTAAAGCCCAATCCACAAAGCAAGCGGGCGCGGGACGGTTCGGGCCGATCTGCGCCCGCTCGCTGTGTGGATAGGGCTTAAAAAGGGTCACAACTTACCAACTTGTATCCGAAACTCAATTTATATGAGGGCCAATCGTTCACGACGTCATGTATGTTTGCATATTTTTCGGATTGTAGTTCCTTAAGGCGCAATTTGGATGTTTTCCTCCAATTCTCGATTACTTCGGGCACTGGCTCCTTGTTGTATTTCAGCCAAAGTTTTAACTCTTCATATTCTTCATTAGATACTGGTGTACTGGCAGCTGTGTCAGCCGGAACATCGTCGGTGCTCGCGTGGGCTCTCCTTTCGTTTATTATTACCCCACTCTTTCGTAGCAAACGTTTGTGATTGTTATATTTGTCAGCAAGTTTTCCCCTTGCCGGAATATATTTATTACTGCCAAACTTTTGGCTCGGAATGTAGTATGTCTCCTATGGAAAACAATTTTTTTGTAAAAATTATAAGGAACTAAGCATGAAAGTCAAGGAAATTAAAATAACCATTAAGTGTAGGTATTTGTCATGAATATCAACCTAACAATATGGAAATGATAGTTTTTAGGGTTCCGTATTCGTACCCAAAGGGTAAAACGGGACCCTATTACTATTAAGACTGCTGTCCGTCCCGTCCGTCTGTCACCAGCCTGTATCTCATGAACCGTGATAGTTAGACAGTTGAAATTTTCACAGATGATGTATTTCTGTTGCCGCTATAACAACAAATACTAAAAACCAGAATAAAGGGGCTCCCATACAACAAACGTGATTTTTTCGCTCGTTTTTGCTCGATAAATTTCACGATTCCGAATTTTTCTAAGTCAGAGCCCTTTAAAATGGTTGACCTTTGAACCCCAATATCTCGCGAAATATTGATCGGAGAGTATTAAAAGTGTAAATTATTAAACATGCTTATTTTGGCGTATTCTACATGATGCAACTAAAATATGCTCAAAAACGGCAAAAAAACCCAAGTCCCGGGCCCCCTTTGGTATAAGTAGTCTGACCACTACTGAGCCTAAAAATTGGGAAAAAAAAGCACTACACTACATTTCTTACACTACAAGGAGTAAATAAGTGATCATAATAAACTAACTACTGTAACTACATAGGTATTTCATTTCATTACAATTTAAAATCACAGTTTTAATTTCGATACCTTCACTTCAGTTGGGACTAACGTAACAATTTGTGCGGAAATATCTTGAAATTGTTGTTTTTTCATTTCACCATATTTTTTCATATGATATTCCACTACAGATTTTACCATGTAGTTGCGTGCCGCAGTGTCTAATTTACCATTTTTTTTTAAGGAAGCTAGACACATTTCTCCAGCACTATTGGTTTTTAAAATAATCTTTAAATCATCAGTCTAAACAAAAAGAAAATAGCATACATTAAAATGGAAACAGAATATTTGCATGCAGAATAATAATTTATTCAGAATGCGTGTTTAATAGACCTAAATGCCACCGTCGTCACTTATAGTCTCTTATAGTCACGATTACAAGGGCAGAGAATTAGAAACATTAAGTTTTCAAAAAGTATCTAAAAATAATTTATTTTTATATAGATTAATTTTTTAGATTTAATTTTTTAAACCCTCGATGTGACGTTTGGTTGAATGACGGATGTATGCGATATTACTTTGGTCTATATGGAATTGGAAAGGAGCATTAAAAAACCGGCCAAGAGCATGTCGGGCCACGCTCAGTGTAGGGTTCCGTAGTTGCCTATCCTCCACAAAAAGGTCGTAAACGCCAAAGTAACTGTAATTACTTATTACCTTCTGGAATTTATCGATTATACGCGCCGTTTGAGCAGAATGTTTTAATCCAGTATGGCACTTAACTAATATGTATGTGTAACGTTCGAAGTATAAGGACACCGCGCGGCACTTACGTCATTTTAAAGAAAATTAGGAAATTTTGCGATAACTCAAAAATGGCTCAACCGATTTTATTCAATATAGTTTTCGTTAAAAGTACCTATAAGGCCTCATATACATGAATTTTTCCATATTTTTATGACCCGTGGTTAAAAAGTTAGAGGGGTGGGGGACACTATTTTTTTTATTTCCGGAGCGAATAATTACAAAACTGCTGACTATCAAAAAATAATGTTTGAAGACCCCTATTATTTTTAAAAGACCTATTTAACGATACCCCACACACTAGGGTTGGAACGAAAAAAAAACCGGCCAAGTGCGAGTCGGACTCGCGCACCGAGGGTTCCGTACAAACACTTTCCATCCCTAAGTGGTTAAGTTAAGTTTGCACCTGGTATGTATAGCGCCCCATATAAATTAGGTGCAAAGTTAGGTATTAAAATATTAAAAAAAACTACTTGCTAGATCTCGTTCAAAACAATTTTCGTTGGTAGTTTTTATAGTAATGTACATCATATGTTTTTTTTAGATTTTTCATTTTCTTATTTTAAAAGTTAGAGGGGGAGGGGGACCAACTTTTTTCCACTGGAAGCGTCTGTCACGCAAATTATTCGGTTTAGAAAAAAATATATTTTAGAAACCTCGATATAATTTTTGAAGACCTATCCATAGATAACCCACACGTATGTGTTTGATGAAAAAAAAATTTTTGAGTTTCAGTTCTAAGCATGGGGTGCCCCCAATATTTATTATTATTTTTTTATTTTTGCATCAAAATCTTAATGCAGTTAACAGAATACATCTACCTACCAAGTTTCAACAGTATAGCCTATAGTTTCGGAAAAAAATGGCTGTGACTTACGGACGGACAGACGGACAGACAGACGGACAGACAGACATGACGAATCTATAAGGGTTCCGTTTTTTGCCATTTGGCTACGGAACCCTAAAAAAACTCACCCCCACTTTAGGTGTAGGGGAGGTACCCGAAAAAAGTTTCTTTTTTAGTTTTTATATTACCGTTTTTTCGGCGTGATACATACACATACTCGTACCAAATTTCAGCTTTCTAGTACTAATGATCACGGAGCTAAGCCGCGGACGGACAGACGGACAGACGGACATGGCGAAACTATAAGGGTTCCTAGTTGACTACGGAACCCTAAAAAGTATTCGTGATGACATTGACAGTTTTATTTTTAATTCTCCTTACCAATTCTATATAGAATAGACCAAAGTAATATCGCATACATCCGTCATTCAACCAATCGTCACAACGAGGGCTTAAAAAATTATATCTAAAAAAATTGTCGATATAAAATAGTTATTTGTTATACAAGGGGGGAAAGTTGTATTTTACCTGCGAGTGTTCAATTGAAACACGAGGTAGCGAAAGGATTCTATGACTGGTTCAAAAATTGAATCCCGAGCGTAGCGAGTGATTCAACACACGAGACGTAAAATAACTTTTCACCCGTGTACAACACAAAACTTTATAGGGGGAGGGGGTCATTTCCAAAATGACATCATATCTCGCATCTTTAAAAAGTGCTTCAATGAGTAAAAAAGTAAAAAGTAATGCTATGAAAAATTACCTACTTAACTAGAATCAATAAAAAATATAAAAAATTTAATAAATAAAAAATTGTTATAATAAATAAATAGCTAATCACATTGGCTGTACCATCACATACCTATTTGTTGCGAACACTAGAAGCGCGGCGCGGCGCGTTTCAAAAGGCGGCTTTCTTTGACATGTTCGTAGGCAATAGGTATTGTCTTAATTAAAATAATCCGGTCTGAGCGTGTTTATTCAAATAATTGACCGAGCTAGCGAAGCGTCTGCTTCAGCTTTGGTGTACAATCGTTGATACCAGTATGTTTGGATGTTAGGATATCCGGATTTCTGTTCTCGCATAGAGGTCGCTTTTCCTAACCGATTCACATGAAATTTTGTGAGTAGGTTTGATGAGTAAATATATATTTTTTCGCGAGTCACTCGAGTCAGTCAGTCGAGTTGAGAAATGCGACCTTTAGGCGAGAACAGAAATCCAAATATACCAACTATTTTTCATCCAAGCTGAAGCAGAGACGCTTCGCTCACTTCGTTCGCTCGGTCAATAAGTATAGTGCGATAGCGCGCGTTATAAAACAATGGCCGCTCGGTACGAGGCTTCCAAAGCAACTACTCGGTAGACGTGGGCGTTATTTCCCGTCACTAGTTACGCGACATGTAACCGAATCACTAGTTTCGCGTCAAATAACAAGTAGTGATTTTTGTAAATGCGTTATTTTATTATTACTGCTATCTGTGAGTCGAGTAATCGAGCGAGAGAGAGCTCACCTTCTGCACCGGCCACAGCCAGCCGAGTGAGCGAGATGTAGAACGCGCGCGTGCCGTCACCGTCCCGGCCAGCCGCGCGAGCGGGATGGTGATCGCGCGAATCGAGTTTTGCAAACAATCACAGTAGCAGAATAAAAATAACCAGTTACAAAAATCACTAGTTATGAAACAGCTGACGCGCGACCGAGTCACTGGTTTCGTTACGTTTCTTGAAAACGACGTAACGACCCACGTCTACTACTCGGCCGTCCGGGCGCGAGCGAGATAGATAGCGCTGACAGCGCTAGTTTGTGTAACGTGTTGATACCTGCCCGCGAGTCGCCCGCGGAGGAAAATCTGATACAACATTTTATAGCTGTATAAAATAGTTGAAATTGTCTTTGATATATTATGTCTTAGTATATAAGAAATTACAATGGCCTAACAAGGTATCATGTATATACCAACCTATGACTACCATACCATCTATTGTAATGATCATGATTCGCAATAAACAATATGAATATGAAATAACGCATGCTGTCAGGGAAAAATATAATATGGATACGTTTTGAAAACTTAATGTTCCCAATACTATGAAAATGTATGCCAACGTAAATCTATTCACATCAGACTATATTGGGTAGACAGAGAAGTACCAAGCTTAAATACACATAAAATTAAGGCAAAAGAACTTACATAAGATTTCTCTACCGTGGTCGGGAACTCATGACTGCTTGTGCTCGCCGTGGAACTGGGCGCAGAAAAATCGCTATCAATGCTTAGAGTTTCATCAGATTCTGTCGCCTGTAACAAGTAATTGTATATAAGGGACCATAACACTCACTACAAGTAATTTTTTAACAAAAACATAGACAAATCATTTCCATACTCTGTGAAATAAGAAAAAAATAATGAAAAATAATTACCCGAATAATATTTTGAAGTTTATTCAATCCTCGTTTGAATAAAATTCTTTCTTTTAAACTAGGAATCAGCTCTCTCATTTCTGTTTCCTGTATGTGTTCAAGCAATTTGAACGAAATCTGATTTACTAAAAAACAAGGAAAACATTACATCAGTCAACTACAAACTACAATACGATGTACCTATACGAGAAACGGTCGAGATTACAATTAGAAAGAAAATAAATTTATATTTAATAGGTCAACCAAACCAATTAGGTAAATTGGACTGAATTTCGTTTTGTAAATTAATCAAAGTAAAATAGCTAATTAGGTAGGTACCTAATATCTAGGCATGAGATTTCTATTCTTTTATCCTATAATTACTAAATTATTAACAAAAATAATAATTCTTATTAAGAATATAGGTCAAAACACTTACCTTCAAAATTTGTTATGGTTGATTCAGATAACCCCCAGTCCTTTAAATATTCGGCAACCCCGACATTTAAATCATCATCAAAATCACTGTCCATAATAGTTAGTTTCACACACTTTAAACACGAAAACGGCGCAAGCGCAAATTAAAGGAGAAACCTACACGACACCAGTTGACGCCTGGCGTTGCGGACAGAATAAACAAACAAAGAACGGCACGCAACGCACGACTCGCAGCCCTCGCAGGATTGGCTGGCGATATCCCACCACCACAACTGGTTATGACGAGTGCTCGCTTGGCTAGGGTTGTCAATACCGGACTTTATTATAAAGTATTGTACTTGAAAACTGTGAAAAGTAAAATAATTTCAAAATAGATGACGATCAGATAATGCTAGCACTATCAGTAGTAGCAGTGGTAATAGGAAAATAAAACGAATGCAAAACTTTAGTCCGCTGTGGGAATCGGATTAAAATTGCTGAATAGCTTATACAATGAAAATAATATATATATAAATGAAATAAGGGAAACCAGAGCCCCGAGCCCCTCCTCAGGCCACCCGTCCCTGTCACATTTCAAAAGAGTGACGGAGACAGAGCTTGCGGGTCGTAAGGCGATATCTTTTTTCGTAAGAATTTGTCGATGATTATTTATTTTAAAAATATTGCCTTAAATTATTGAAATTCGGAAGCTGTAAAATTACTATTTTAGTTATGATTGATTTTTCTCCTTTTTTTTGTTTCATAGTGTCACGTAGAAAAAAAAACAAATGAAGTAAAAATTCGAATTGGAGGTTATTTTGGGAATTAATTGTATCGAGCGAAGTTTTATGAATCGTGTATCGAATGCTGTATTAAAGATATTATAATCAAGAATGATATATATTTTTCACTTCACTAGCTCGGAAAGCCCCTTTTTGATTGTTTGATATATCTGTAGAGAAAATCGCTTTTTATCCACATGTGGAGAAAGAGTTTTGTCATTTGAACGCAGCTTATAAGTGACATTTGACAGCTAACAAAACGTAAAACGTTAAAAGTGCTGAATTTTTAATATCACAATTAATAAAATAGCCACTTCAGCATTTACAGAAAGTTTAGATGTTTAGATGCTATAAATATATTTAAAGCAGATACGAAACTGTTATTAGCCGAAAAATAAAACATAAATGTGTTTAAAGAAATATAGTAAATTGTTTTTATAGACAATATATAATTCTTTATTTTCTATAACTCCCGCGGGAGGTAAATAGGCTGTAACTGCGCTTTTTCTTCTGCGTGTGATAACACCGTTTACGAGCAAGTGTGATGAAAAAGTACCTCTTTTATTTATGTGCGGACTTTTTATTTTCTTTCCGTCAAAGAAAAAGGTGGCAACCCTATTTGTGGCAGACGCAACAGCTCTGTTCCGTGCGGTAGTGCGGGAGGGGGGAAATAATAGCATCTCACTCTTATATTTACGTATTCACTCAAATCAAACATAATACTTAATCCGTTTCGTTAAGACTTAATTTCGCATACTGCGGTGTGGTTTCGTCGCAAAGACAAACGCGGCTTTGACAATGCCGCGTAAGCCGCGTTTCAATCTTATGCCATTTTAATAAAACCGAGTTTGCAATTATTTTCGGCGTCTTCAAAACAGACGCCGCTTTGTGGAGACACCGTTCCGACGCTATTTCATCTAGGTATTACGCAAATATTATAATTTGTAGTTATTTGTATTAAGACTGATCTCACGTTGAAACAAAACAACGACGACGAACAAACGACGAAGATATAAACAATATATATAGATAACATCCATGACCCAGGAACAAATATTCGAGTTCATCACACAAATATTTGCCCTTGCCGAGATTCGAACCCAGGACCGCCGGCTCAGTAGGCAGGTGCATTAAAACTGCGCCAACCTCGTCGTCAACTGACTAGCACGTATTACATTGTGGATTAGCAAAACAATAATACTGTTTTAATCTAATGATTTTGTCACCGACTGCTATTGATTTCGCTGTAATAAAATTACTTGTCTGAATTAAAAAAAAACCGGCCAGGTGCGATTCTGACTCGCGCACCGAGGGTTCCGTACAAACTTTCACTTATCCCATCTTAATTGGCCTGGTTGAGTTAAGTTTGCATCTGAAATGTATGGCGCCGCATACAAACGGGGTGCAAATACTTATAAAAATAATGTAATAATTAATGTAATTTAATCTGCAAATTCTGAGTTTTAATAATTATTTTTGGCATAAGTAACAAATTGTAATATGTAACAATGAAGTATATGAATATTGTTTTATTTTGTTTGCATGCCTTTTTGGTAGAACATAACCAACACTGTATATACCTGTATCACCTAATTTATTACTATGTTCTTGCAATAAACGAATTTGAATTTGTAATACCCAATACCCAGTCTATAGTATTCTTATGGTCTGTGATTAATTCGCATTATACTACCTACGTTATTTTGCATTCTATTTCTCTATCTATCAGCCACGGACGTCCACTGCTAAACATAGGCCTCCCCTAAAGCTCGCCACAAAGTGCGATCCTGTGCAGACCACATCCATCGACTTCCCGCAACTCTCATGAGGTCATCCGTCCTCCTTGTCGGGGGTCGTCCTACGCTGCGCTTTCCTATACGTGGTCGCCACTCCAGGACTTTGATACCCCAACGACCATCCGTTCTCCGGGCTACATGGCCCGCCCATTGCCACTTCAACCATGCAATCCTTTGAATAATGTCGGTTACTTGGTTCTTCTGCGGATATCCTCATTTCTGATTCTATCACGCAGAGAAACTCCGAGCATAGCCCGTTCCATTGCACGTTGCGCGTGTACCTACACAATCCAATGTTCGTTTCGTTAAGATAACAAAATAAACTGGCAATATTGACATCAATGCATAATTCGTTAGTTTCGGTATTTAAGCAGGAACAATGCAAAATTTCATGCTATTGCCACAATTAAAGGTGTAAAAATTATATTAGGTAGGTACAGTATCGTATAGTAGGTGAATATAATATCTTCTTTTGTAAGATAATACGATGAAAAGTAAGTGGCAATTATACTTACCTATCTTAATATTATTAGGTATACATATTACAAGCTTTTATTTACTTTCACCTGTCCCGTTGTCTGTCTGTCTGTCTGTCTGTCTGATGTCGTTCTGTAATCAAATCTTGCAAGTTAAATTTGATCCACTTCATTTTAACAAACAAATTTCTACAAATTAGTCTGGTTGGTTTTATTATATAAATATGATAAATATAACAAGACCTCGCGGTTGATCTTACAAGACTGCAAAGGTTGAGGTCAAAATACAGTCCCTACCGGAGTTCATAGTGTCATTTAACAAAGAATATTGTAAATTTTACCAAACAAAGGACGAAACCAAATTAGTATGGACGCGTGCCCTGTCAAAAATTGCCGATTACAAAGTCAATTTATAGTTAATAGACTATAAAATATTATAGTCCATTGGACGTAGATTCAGCTTTATTTTCTCTTATTGCATTCAAAGCCGGGAACGTCTTGTATTTTTTAATGAAAAAAATACCCCTTTTACATTGATAACCTCTTACACGTTCAAGTATTTTTGCCGCTACATTTTTGTTGGCGTCGTTATGAATAATTGGTCCCATTTTCGATAAATGACAGGCGATTTAATGCCTCTAAGCAATGAAATGTAGTAAACGGAAAATTACCTCAGACATAGCACTAGTAGAATAGTTTTGACGTGGTTATGGATAAGTGGGGCAAAGCAAAACTCACACCAGTCAGCCAGCCACAGCCAACAACAGCCACTTTTGACCCCCAAATAACTGAAAATCTATTTGACCTACATGCTTGCAATCTTGTAAGACCGTTTTTTAATTACCGAATCCCTCTTACCGATCACGAGATTTTGACGTCCAAAAATCACTATTTTCATACTGACTCAGTGATTTTATCTCAGATTGTATAGCAGTACCTGGGTGAGCGAGCTTTGCTTGAAATACGGTGAAAACTAATTTTCACAGATATGAGACATAGCTAGATCGATTTTTCGCACCCGCTTTCGAAATCGTTACAGCCGTTTTAGAAAACTTATTAAAAAATTCTTAAATTATTATTGGTTAAAAAAATTATATATAAAGTTAAAAATAAATTAACTCTAATAAGAAATATAACACTTTATAAGTTCTTTGTAACCTTTAAGGATACATACATTGTAAGCTTTTTCGTCTACGACAAAATAATTCCATATCGTACATAATTATATAATTTTTACACTAAAACTTTACACCTTAATTATTAATTATGAAATCTTCCGCTTTTATCTATAAAATTGGGACTGTGATAAAAACGGGAAGATTTAATAATTAAGGTGTAAAGTTTGTGTCAAAAATATATAATTATGTACGATATTGAATTAAATTTTGTCGTAGACGAAGAAGTTTAATTAACGTTAAAGGTTACAATGAACTTATAAAGTATTATATTGTGTCCCACTGCTGGGCAAAGGCCTCCCCTCTCTTGCGCCACTCGTCTCTATTGGCTGCATGCTCCCTCCACTCGTTACTAAATGCATCCAGGTCATCCCGCCATCTCCTTTTCGGTCTGCCTCTGCTCCGGTAACCTTGGTATTATATTTCTTATTAGAGTTAATTTATTTTAAACTTTTTAGTTCATTTTATCAACAGATAATAAAAGCTTGTTTTTAAAAAAGTTATATTTTTCTTTAATTTTATTTTTAACTTTCTAGCATTTTTAATTCAAGATTTACTACGACGTACCTAGTTGATCGTCTCTATTGGCTGCATGCTCCCTCCACTCGTTACTAAATGCATCCAGGTCATCCCGCCATCTCCTTTTCGGTCTGCCTCTGCTCCGGTAACCTTGGTATTATATTTCTTATTAGAGTTAATTTATTTTAAACTTTTTAGTTCATTTTATCAACAGATAATAAAAGCTTGTTTTTAAAAAAGTTTTATTTTTCTTTAATTTTATTTTTAACTTTCTAGCATTTTTAATTCAAGATTTACTACGACTTACCTAGTTGATAACAAACGGAACACCTGGCCACCTTCCAGCTCCATCATCAGAACCTGGTTACCATATAGTATCAAAGTAATCGTCAAGACGAATTAAACTAGCCCAAACTCGGTGGGGTTGCTTCGTTTAATTACGGAGTTCCTATGGCCACCTTCCAGCTCCATCATCAGATCAGCTCTATGTCATAATAGTATTGCATTGTCATCCGATTTATACATGCATGCAAAATTTTAGTTTTTTGTTAATTTATACTATTTAACTCTGTTAGGGACTATATTTTGACCTCAAACTTTGTTTTGTTAGTTCAACCGCGAGGTCTTGTTATATTTATCATATTTATATAATAAAACCAACCAGACTAATTTGTAGAAATTTGTTTGGTAAAATGTATAATGTTTTTTTGTTAATTTATACTATTTAACTCTGGTAGGGACTATATTTTGACCTCAACCTTTGTTGTTTTGTAAGTTCAACCGCAAGGTCTTGTTATATGTATCATATTTATATAATAAAACCAACCAGACTAATTTGTAGAAATTTGTTTGTTAAAATGTACAATGTTATTTGTTAATTTATACTATTTAACTCTGGTAGGGACTATATTTTGACCTCAACCTTTGTTGTTTTGTAAGTTCAACCGCGAGGTCTTGTTATATTTATCATATTTATATAATAAAACCAACCAGACTAATTTGTAGAAATTTGTTTGGTAAAATGTATAATGTTTTTTTGTTAATTTATACTATTTAACTCTGGTAGGGACTATATTTTGACCTCAACCTTTGATGTTTTGTAAGTTCAACCGCGAGGTCTTGTTATATGTATCATATTTATATAATAAAACCAACCAGACTAATTTGTAGAAATTTGTTTGTTAAAATGTACAATGTTATTTGTTAATTTATACTATTTAACTCTGGTAGGGACTATATTTTGACCTCAACCTTTGTTGTTTTGTAAGTTCAACCGCGAGGTCTTGTTATATGTATCATATTTATATAATAAAACCAACCAGACTAATTTGTAGAAATTTGTTTGTTAAAATGTACAATGTTATTTGTTAATTTATACTATTTAACTCTGGTAGGGACTATATTTTGACCTCAACCTTTGTTGTTTTGTAAGTTCAACCGCGAGGTCTTGTTATATTTATCATATTTATATAATCAAACCAACCAGACTAATTTGTAGAAATTTGTTTGTTAAAATGTACAATGTTATTTGTTAATTTATACTATTTAACTCTGGTAGGGACTATATTTTGACCTCAACCTTTGTTGTTTTGTAAGTTCAACCGCGAGGTCTTGTTATATTTATCATATTTATATAATAAAACCAACCAGACTAATTTGTAGAAATTTGTTTGGTAAAATGTATAATGTTTTTTTGTTAATTTATACTATTTAACTCTGGTAGGGACTATATTTTGACCTCAACCTTTGTTGTTTTGTAAGTTCAACCGCAAGGTCTTGTTATATGTATCATATTTATATAATAAAACCAACCAGACTAATTTGTAGAAATTTGTTTGTTAAAATGTACAATGTTATTTGTTAATTTATACTATTTAACTCTGGTAGGGACTATATTTTGACCTCAACCTTTGTTGTTTTGTAAGTTCAACCGCGAGGTCTTGTTATATTTATCATATTTATATAATAAAACCAACCAGACTAATTTGTAGAAATTTGTTTGGTAAAATGTATAATGTTTTTTTGTTAATTTATACTATTTAACTCTGGTAGGGACTATATTTTGACCTCAACCTTTGATGTTTTGTAAGTTCAACCGCGAGGTCTTGTTATATGTATCATATTTATATAATAAAACCAACCAGACTAATTTGTAGAAATTTGTTTGTTAAAATGTACAATGTTATTTGTTAATTTATACTATTTAACTCTGGTAGGGACTATATTTTGACCTCAACCTTTGTTGTTTTGTAAGATCAACCGCGAGGTCTTGTTATATTTATCATATTGCTATGATAAAATCAACCAAACTAAATTGTTGAGGTTTGTTTGGTAAAATATACAATACTCTTTGTTAATTTACATCAGAACTCTGGTACCAACTTCAACCTTTTTAGTTTTGTAAGTTCAACAGCGAGGTTTTGTTATATTTATCGTAGTTTCCATGTAATTTAGCCAACCTTTGCTAATTTGGTAAATCCAACAAACCATTTTTTTCAGTGTTATCATTCACCCATGATGCCGAAACGGCTGGACGGATTTTAACCAATTTAAAACTAAACATCCAAAAATGGCTATAGGAATAGGATACTATTTACACGACTAGGTATGGTAAATAAAAAGTCGGACGAAGTTTTAAAATATGAAACATATTTAAATGTGAAAATGGTCCTACTGGTAAGAACTGACTTCTGCGTCTATAGTATTGAATTCAACAGTTTAGAATACCTAAGTGAAATGCCTTTCTTTTGTAGTCTAGCCTCTTACGTATTTCTGGAGATTGCAAGTTGTCTAGATTATATATCGTATTAGCTACGAATGAAATTATCTTCCAAATACGACGTGAATTTTGTCTTCGGAATAGCTTTCAAGCAAACAGAGCTTATTCTTCGTGTAGAGAGAGTTTCATGAGAATTGGGTTGAGAAATGCGATTTCTAAGCGAGAACAGCTGAGCTTTCGTATACGAAAGAAAATTAGGCCAAGCATGGCCAAGCTAAAACGGGGATGCTTTGCTCGCTCGGTCGAACATGTACGTATATAGAACACCCACGTCGCAGCTTATAATGCAATTATTGCTGCACTTTATTAATTACCTTTGAGGGGTTATACCTACTAGCATTACCATTGAACGTTGTGCTCTCCTTGTAGCAGTCCCTCCAGATTTCGTATAAAGTTAGTTTTTAACGTTTTTACACAAACATCTTTGGTATTAAACATGAAGGCTGCAATCTTAATTAAATATATGTCTACGGAATGGAGCACAGCATTATGGGTATTAAATATCGACCGCATTCGGGACACTACATTAAGTACGCTCTATAACACTTTACTGATTTTTGAGCTTACCGTTTGGTAACTAAAAGTTCGTAACCGGCTTCGAAACGGGAAAAAATCCTGTGTTTTATAGTACAAATTTTATATACTAAGCTCATCCACTTAAGAACTCAATACCATTGAGTGGTTTACCACAAATTAAGATAACGAGCTCGTAAGTAAAAGCTGATTGTAACCACCTTGGAAGGTTAATATAGATTATCGACTCTATTCCCTTGGACATTAGACTACAAAATACACTAACAGAATAATGGTGATCATAACTTTTTGAAATTTTACAACCGCCTGACTCTCAACAAGAACGTACCTACTCTCTAGAAAAAGGACTATGAACTCTCATTATCAACCATTTTAAACCTTTTCAACAAGGAATAAGGTTGAAAATTAAATATCCACGCAATGTAGTTCTAACCTTTTTTTGTAAGTAACTGGTTGGCGGTTACGAGAACAAAAGCAGATAGGATTGTATTAGACACAATGCCGTTGTGAATGCAGGTAAGTGAATGAGCTTAGTTTAGATAATTGGTACTATACAGGTGTTACAAAATGGAACTTCCCATTACCGATTCGTAACCGCGGTTGTTAACCAGATTCGAAACGGGAAAAGAAAATCCCGTTTTGTAACTGGTTGCATTTCCATGTAGTAGCCAGTTACAAACCTTGTTGTTTGTAAACCTTGGTTACCAATCGGCACTACGCAGGCCCTTTAGGTCAAGGAATTTCGGATTCTCATTTCGAGAATTTTAAACGACCGCAAGGCTAAAGAGGAACTGGGTTAATTTTTATTAAAGCGAGCGTAAACCAAACGATTACATAAAAAAAGCAAAACTAGAAACAATAACGTTTCCAAGGGCTTGCCGAGCCCAACATACGAAAGCCATAAGCCATTGAATGTTTCATACAGTTGCTTCACTATTTACATGCCTTAAAATCTGTTTGATTTTGTTTTTGTCGCTCGACGCTCTCTGCTGCCCTCGTGGCGCAGTTATGGCATCTCCGAGTGGCATTAAGTGTGTATTTGTAAGAGTAGTGAAATGGTACTACGATAAGACAAAGTCAAAAGTATTTTATTCAAAGTAAATTCCCAGCGAATATTTTAGGAAGGTAAATTTTACAAACTACAATATATTAACTTTACAAAATGGAAATGCCTTGTTAGGCTGCAGTTGAGGCATCTGACCATATGTCTTTGTCTGCTACGTATTCCTCTAGTGTAACTAGGCTTAACTATAGGCTTTTTCTTGTAAAGTTTGCTTTATCGTTGATTTAACCCCTCCACAAATATAAATAAAATATAATATAAATATCGCGCGGACAACCTCACACAAATCGATCTAGTCCCAAATTAAGCTCAAGAAGGCTTGTGTTACGGGTACTAGACGACGATATATATACTTATATAGATAAATATATACTTAAATACATAGAACAACCATGACCCAAGCACAAATATTCGAGTTCATCACACATATATTTGCCCTGGCCGGGATTCGAACCCGGGACCGCCGGCTCAGTAGGCAGGTGTGACCGAACTTAACGCGTCGTCAATGACTGACTTTTAAACCTTACTTAAGTAGTGCCTAGTCCTTACTGTGGTAGTAATATTATAGGTAGTGATGACGGGCGTTGCAACAACTGTCTGCATGTGTTTACATAGCTGTTTTCAGGTTCCAATTAGACAAGCTAGAATGCAAGCTGATCAGGTAGGTATCGAGGGCTCTGTACAATAATATCCATACATTAATCATATTAATAATAATTGGTATAACAGATCATTTTCCGAGTTAGGCTGATTTTCGTGACCTTAAATTAAGCTTATAATCACATAAGTTGTATAAAATAAAGTAAGAATTTTCAGAGATATAGAAGGTCTCTAGGCGTCACAACATGCAATTTATACAATTAAATAATTTAGTTCCGTTGAGATGTGTATGGTCTCAAGGCGTAACAGATGTTACAAAGTAATTATTTAAAATACATTTCTTAGAGATGTTACAGGTCTCTAGGCGTCACGGCATGCAAAAAAATAAAATAGGTAAATTAATTTAAAATCCTCAGAAAAGTTTCAGGACAAAGAAAAATATATATATATTAGAACTAAATTCCTTAGAGATGTGATAGTCTCTAAGTTAAAAAATAAAAAGAAATAATAACTAAATAACTTCAATCGAGTACAGGATGTAGTCTCTCACGTCAGTTCATTAAACACTGGTAAGCAGTTACTACACACTATATACTTAATTAAATATTAACAATTTGATTGGCGAGGCCACAATACCTATGTTTTAAAACGTACCTATAGAATAAAGATTACTATGGAGTAATTTGATTTAA
Source organism: Apotomis betuletana (assembly GCA_932273695.1). Taxonomy (NCBI): domain Eukaryota; kingdom Metazoa; phylum Arthropoda; class Insecta; order Lepidoptera; family Tortricidae; genus Apotomis; species Apotomis betuletana. Next base: position 1,123,668 of record OW026300.1, read on the forward strand.
AACAATAATACATAAATAATGACACAAAGGTAAATTAAGAAAGAAAAATTGAATGCGATCTACTACAATCGAAGCCTACCCCGCTTCTTAATTTACCTTTGTGTCATTATTAATAAAAATTAAAATGTGGTATTACCACATATAAAATATGAATCGATAAAAAGATTCTATACAAACAATAATACATGTTGTTGAAGACAAGCATGAAAGGAAGAAGACAAACAGGTAATCTGAGCTAGAAACAAATTTAAGTTTATACATATTTCAAATAAATGGTACTTATTTATTAATATAAGCTCTTACACAGTCTGTTTGCTACCTGGGTACGCACCGAGTTGTGTTCGGAACCCTAAATTTGTGACGCAAGTGAGCGTCGCATAATACTTACGTGAATATTAATTATTATGCTTGCATCAACCTTCCAATCGACATTTCCCCTGTGGAGGTATTGTGCAGTGTTTATTACACATCCCTCAATCATGATCGCTCTTCTGATCGCGAGTCTGCTCGTAGCAGCATACTTCTACCTGACCCGCACCCGGGAGTACTGGACTAAGCGAGGGGTCAAGCACGACAAGCCCGCCCTACTGTTCGGCGCCAACGTCAATTACCTACTGCGTCATAATGTAGCCGAAGTGGCTATGGAAAACTACAAGAAGCATCCAGAAGAGCAACTGGTTGGTATTTTTCGAGGGACCTGCCCAGAGCTGGTCATCAGAGACCCTGAGCTGGCCAAAGTCATTTTGGTACGCGACTTTAACTCGTTTCACCGCCGTGGTTTTGATAGCCGTACCAGAATGGAACCGCTTCTAAAAAATCTGGCGTTTGCTGACGATGATCTGTGGCGTCAGCTACGTTTGCGTACAACGCCTGCCTTCTCGAGCAGCAAGCTTAGGGCGATGTTCCCTCTGATTGTGCAGCGCACGAAGAACCTACAGGCTCGGCTGCTAGCCATGCCCGACGACCAAGTCGTCGATACCAAAGACCTCATGGCAAAGTTTACCAACGACATCATCGGCTCCATTGGCTTTGGCGTGGACTCTAACTCGCTCAACAACGACGATGACGCAATGCGACAACTGGGCATCAAGTTACTCCGTACCACCTTTTCACGTGCCTTCAAGCAGGTCTCTAAAAATCTCATGCCCAAATTTTTCGGGTGTATGAGGATTTTGGGGGACGTAGACGAAGAAGTTATTGAATTGGTTCATTCGGTTATGAAAGAGCGGAACTATGAGCCTAGTGGTAGACATGATTTTATAGATTTGCTTTTGGAATACAGAAAACAAGGTCCTATGATAGGAGACTCTATAGTAGAAGAGAATGCTGATGGAACTCCTAAAAAGGTATCTATAGAGATGGATGATGATGTTATGGCAGCGCAGTGCTTCGTGTTCTTTGCAGCTGGGTTTGAGAGCTCGGCTTCTACCATCAGTTATACACTGCACGAGCTGGCACATAATCCTCCCATACAAGAGAAAGTGCAACAAGAAATCGACCGCGTATTAGCCAGACACGGTAACAAGCTGAGCTATGATGCGCTTATGGAGATGACCTATCTTAGATGGTGCCTAAATGAGTCGCTGAGGATAGTTCCTATTGGGGCCGCCGTGAAACGTGTAAGCGTGCGACCGTACACCTTTCCGGGGACAAAGGTGACCATCGACGCGGGCGTCTCTGTGATCGTTCCTCTGCAAGCGTATCAGAATGACCCGGACATATTTCCGGAGCCTCACGAGTTTCGCCCAGAGCGTTTTGATCCTAAAGTGATGACGGCACAGCAGAAACTAGCTTACTTGCCATTCGGTAGCGGACCTCGTGGTTGTATCGGTGAGTAGATCTTTTCGTATGTACTTAAGCTTACCTTTACAGACGTAGACGAGTAAACATCTTATAAGATTGTTCGATTTACAGGCTATCGCCTCGGCATTATGCAGGCCATGGCTGGGGTAGCCGCGGTCCTGGAGAAGTGTTCCGTGCACCCCGCCCCGGGGGCCCCCCGCTACCGCACCCTCACCCCGGTCTTCGACGTGTTCACACAGCTCATGGGGCCCATACCTATCATCATTCAGAAGAGGAAGCAGCATTCGGTCTTCTGAACTTGTTCTATTCGTGATTTGTTTAGAGGTTACGGGTACGACTGAATACAACAAAGATAAATAAACTAAAATAGCTGTAAAATATTATCGACAACCGCATAGTATAGGTACATAGATACATGTAAATTAACTATATGCAATTGTGACATTTATACTATGCAATAAATAAATCTAATCTGTATAAACAAAGCACCACGTGACTTGAACGATTTCTGGCAATCTTATTGATATTTTGAATCTGATGTACAATTGGCTGAATTATGTTACCACATATATGTAGGTATCTGAACAAAATACAAAATTATGAGCAAATAGAATTTAGAAACGTAGCATAAGTATAAGTATTTTCATTCTTACTGGACATTTTAATTACCTAATTAAAATTATAAATTTATGTAAAACAATGTATGACATCCACTTTGTAATCCCCATAATGTGAATTTTATTGTAACTTGTAAATTTTAGTTTCCCTTTTTGTGCATGTTAAATTATAATTTATTGAAAAAATTAACTATTATAACCTATTATAATTAATTATGTATTGTGATTTTTTTTATTTCCGAATGATTTGCATGTCGTGTTTTCGACTGAATACAGATACATTCAAACATCCTGTGTCATCTTGTACCATACGTATTCTGGCAAATAAAAACATTCTATTCTATTCTATTCTATTCTAATGATTAGAGTTACGTCTAACGTAGGATTGTAATGTTTACAATGAAACGAAAAGTTGAAAAATTTAACGGTTCAGGTTCGAACCTGCGTCTCCAACGGCTTTCCGGGCCAACACGGGCGTCCTACCAACTGGACCACCGAACCTGATGTGAGAGCCACTTAGTTTTTTAACCAGTTGCTTCTACATGCCTTAGGGTGGCATCGTAGCGCCATCTACCGTAAAGATTCAGACTTTATAATTGGCACCATCGTCTCAAATTATGTTGAGAATCGATAGTAACGACGTGCTACACCCAAATTAATTATTTTTATTAAAGCAGTAACGTCTGCTAACACAAACCAAATGTTTACTATGAAGCGAAAAGTTGAAAAATTTAACGGTTTAGGCATACGTTAGCAGACGTTACTGTTTTAATAAAAATAAGTAGGATTGTAATGTTTAAGAAGATATTAGTATGAACTAAGTGCAGTACAAGATTTGTGCTTTTTTGTAGGGTCTAAGAAGAAATATCACTAAATTACTCTAATGTTAACTGGAAGAGATCCCTTAATGGGATAAGATCGTCTTTGTACAAATATAAATGTCTATATTTGCATAAAATTTGGTATAATTAAATGATGTTACAGTCGAGTTCATTTACATCTACGCACTTACGAGACCAAAAATATCTGAACACGATTTTATGCTCCTGACAATAGGGTCGTGTTCAGATATTATTGTTCTCGTAAGTGTGTAGATGTAAATGAACTCGACTGTACATTTCAAATAAAACAGACACACACATTTTACCAGCAACTGGCATACAAAAAAAGAAGAACTTGATTAAAAGATAAGAACTAACAAAAAATACCCTTATAGAGACAACATTTTTCATTTAACTTATAAAATAATAAATAAGAGACAGTATATTCTATTCAATTACTTTCGCAGCTATTTAAACTATTTTCAACTTTTATTGTTATTTATCGGTAGACTTATTTATAGGCAAAAAATCGTAAACGGAGTAAAATGACCTAGTCAGTCGGACAGACTTAAATTGTAATCAGTGTCATTGCAATTTAAGTCTTGCCCTATGTGAGCTGATAAATAAATACATTTTCATCTCTCCTGTTCGGAAAGTGTCATTTTCATGAGTAGATAGCCGGGTGGAAAATAGCTTTTCCATCCCTAGGGTGGAAAGTAATTTTTTTTTAATTGCCACGGAGTCAAAGATAAGTGCCATCTTAGATGCACGTCGTGACCAACTCAATTAGGTACAATCTAGTCGGCCGTGGTAAGTGGCCATTGAAAAAATGTCTCCAAAAGTTAGATATATGCAAGCTTAATTTATTTACATCTAATTATTAAATATAAATATGCATTATATTTGATTATATTCATAATACATACATATAATTCTGTCCCTGATTTATTGATAGAATCGTACATTTAGATAAAAAACAAAATAGAAACCATTGGATTTGTTTTTTTTTAAATGTTGGCGGTATGTATAAATATTTTTTTTGCTATTTAAAATAATAATAATGAAAGTTTGCAATATAAAAAGCGGGAACACGAGATTCAATATAAATACTGTCTTTAATAAATTATTGGTTAAAAATTACATGGACATTAATTTAACACACTCATGACACGTGCGTGTAGTATTTTATTTTCCTCGCAGTCGAAATGAAAAGTAGAGTGTTTAACTCGGGTGAAATTACCCATTTCACCCTCGAACTATTGGCGCTCTCACTTCGTTCGCGCGCCAGAAATATCTCAGGTGCAATGGGTCACTTTCTACCCTCGGTTAACAATCTACTATTTATTAGTTTTATATAAAAACTTAATAAAATTCCATGTACATACATATATACATATTACATAGCTACATCTCTATACAAACATGGACGCAACTAAACGGTGGCCGCCGTGTTGATACTTTAATGTTCTGCCGTACCATATCGTTGGTGCGCGCAGGCCGCCTTACATGCTCTGTCTAGTGGGGGTTGTCTGTGTAATGCCTTGATCACACGTACCGTGACAGTGGGCGAGACAGTGCTCTCGTCCCTGTCACACACAAGACAAACGGGCGAGACAGAGCACTGTCTCGCCCGTTTACTCGGTACGTGTGATCAAGGCATAAGTAAGGTAATATTGCTCGCGAAATTCAAAACAAACGGAACAGAACCTCTAGCATAACTGTTACACGCGACTGTTTATCGCGCGGGAAATATTACCTATCTCTCTTCGCTGTACCTACTGTGAGAGTGACGGGCGATGCTATGTCGCGCGACAAGAGTCGCGAAGCCTAGTTGTGATAGACGGGCAGTTTGATTTTTATTTATTTAAATTGCATGATAAAAGTGAAACTTTTTCTCAGGTGTTTCTATAATGAATGAATAAATGAAAATTTATTCCTTAACATACACAAACTGGACAACAAATTAGAAATAAAATATAACATTAAATTGGTTAGATTATGTAGGCGCAAAATTACGGATTTGCGTACAATGTTTATTCAGTAACAAAAAAAAATGGAATTATTTTAAAAGTATAACTATATTTTCTAACATTTGTAATTGTAATATGGGTACCAGCAGTCGTTCGTTACAGGTAGCTTTCCTTTAAAAGCTCGCGGAAGAGCATTTTACTGATTTGAATATTAGAAGTTTCCATTTAAAACGTTTAATTTATAACTTTGCATTATAGTATTGCAAAGCAATCTATATTTTAAAATTTTAAAAGCTAGTAGAGTTGAATTTGAATTTGAATTTGAATAGTAGACTGTTCTCAGCATACAGCAATTGAAAATTTGAGTTCGAATTTTATATTCATTATATAACAAGCTAACATAAGAAATACCTAAACTATACCTAACGCATCACTCTGAGATGTATTATCTGTTTAATTTAAAAGTATCAGCTGTCAGTAAGCATTCTTTATCCACTCTACAAAAAAAAGGACTTTACAATTTGCAAAACCATGTATATGTTGCAGTCAAAAGTGTGAACTGGTCAAAAGGACTTTTAACCGACAAAAACAGGCAAAACTGCTTTTGACTGAGCGTCTTGGTCAAAAGTAGTTTTGCCTGTTTTTGTCGGTTAAAAGTCCTACATATATATACATCACGTTCCGCGTACTAGCCTATATAAGTAGTATGTAGCTGGACGGTTGCTTTTTTAACTTTCATAAAATATTATATGGGATTATAATAGTTTCCAGGAGAAGTAATAAATAATCTACAGCAATATTTGTTTGTATTTAGTAATACGGTCAGCATCAAAAGTAGCTGTCAATTTTGCGAATGGCTTTTGTCAAATTGCATTTGATTTATTTATTCAATAACAATATACATTGTGTCTGAAATTATACTAATATCTCTACACATTAGAATACACGTATGTCATGAAATAAATAAAATAAAAAATTATCAAAATAATATTAAAATATAAAATTTACGAAAATTAAATTAAATTAAATTGATGGACAAGAACTTCAAAAAACCGAATGCCGCTTTCTCTTCTGAATGATGACAGGTATGGGCCCCTCAAGCTGCGTGAACACGTCGAAGACCGGGGTGAGGGTGCGGTGACGGGGGGCCCCCGGGGCGGGGTGCACGGAACACTTCTCCAGGACCGCTGCTAGCCCAGCCATGGCCTGCATAACGCCGAGACGATAGCCTGTAAATAGAACAATATTATAAGATGTTTACTCATCTACGTCTGCAAGATGATATCTATTTCATTCGAAATAAACTGAAATGGTTAATAGGAAAAGATATACTCACCGATACAACCACGAGGTCCGCTACCGAATGGCAAATACGCTAGTTTCTGCTGTGCCGTCATCACTTCAGGGTTAAAGCGCTCTGGGCGAAATTCTTGCGGCTCCGGAAATATGTCCGAGTCGTTGTGATACGCTAGCAGAGGAACGATCACAGAGACGCCCGCGTCGATGGTCACCTTTGTCCCCGGGAAGGTGTACGGCCGCACGCTTTGACGTTTCACGGCAGCCCCAACAGGGACTTGCCTCAGCGACTCATTTAGGCACCATCTAAGATAGGTCATCTCCATAAGCGCATCATAGCTTAGTTTGTTACCGTGTCTGGCTAATACGCGGTCGATTTCTTGTTGCACTTTTTTTTGTATCGGCGGATTGTGTGCCAGCTCGTGCAGTGTATAACTGATGGTAGAAGCAGAACTCTCAAACCCAGCTGCAAAGAACACGAAGCACTGCGCTGCCATCAGTCCATCGTCCATCTCTATAGATACCTTTTTAGGAGTTCCATCAGCGTTCTCTTCTAATATAGAGTCTCCTATCATAGGACCTTGTTTTCTGTATTCCAAAAGCAAATCTATAAAATCATGTCTACCGCTTGGTTCATGGTTCCGTTCTTTCATAACGGACCGAACCAATTCAATGACTTCTTCGTCTACGTCTCCCAAAATCCTCAAAGATCTGAAAATTTTGGGCATGAGATTTTTCGAGATCTGCTTTAAAGCACGTGAAAAGGTGGTACGGAGTAACTTGATGCCCAGTTCTCGCATTGCGTCATCGTCATTGTGGAGAGAGTCAGTATCCACGCCAAAACCAATGGAGCCGATGATGTCACTGGTGAATTTTGTCATGAGGTCTTTGGTGTCGATGGGTTGGTCGTCGGGCATGGCTCGCAGCCGAGCCTGCAGGCTCTCTGTGCGCTGCGCGATCAGAGGGAACATCGCCCTAAGCTTGCTGCTCGAGAAGGCAGGTGTCGTACGCAAACGTAACTGACGCCACAGATCATCGTCAGCAAACGCTAGATTTTTTAGAAGAGGTTCTAATTCGGTTGTGCTGTCAAAGCCTCGGCGGTGAAACGAGTTGAAGTCGCGTACCAAAATGACTTTGGCCAGCTCAGGGTCTCTAATGACCAGCTCTGGGCAGGTTCCCCGAAAGATACCTACCAGTTGCTCTTCTGGATGCTTCTTGTAGGTTTTCATAGCCACTTCGGCGACATTATGACGCAGTAGGTAATGGACGTTGGCACCGAACAGTAGGGCGGGCTTGTCGTGCTTGACCCCTCGCTTAGTCCAGTACTCCCGGGTGCGGGTCAGGTAGAAGTACGCTGCTACGAGCAGACTTGCGATCAGAAGAGCGATCATGACGGATGCGTAAAAAACACTGCGTGATATTTTTTCAAGTGAAATGTCGATCGGAAGATTAATCCAAGCATAATAATTAATATTCACGTATGAGACGCTCACTTGCGTCGCAAGTTTAGGGTTCCGAACAAAAATCGGTGCGTAGTATATACTGGCGACCCCAGTGAGTGGCAGGTCAAAACTTGTTCATAGAAACGCGGAAATCTGGCTGACACCAAAAGTATTTATTTTTTGAATGCAGCGGCAGGTATAAAAAAATTATAATAAATATCGGACAACGTCTGTTAATACCTGGGCTGGCTGGTCACTCTCACTTCACTAGAAACACTGAACACTGCACTTCACTATTCACTATACTTATAGTTAACTATATATTACACTGTTTGGTTACTGACTTGGGCTTTGGGAGGCTTGGGACGTCATCATTTTTATAAACACTTCGTTAGCTAGTTTGTGGATGGTACAGCGACATCTAGCAGGCAATTGGGTAAACTTAATTTGAAGTCACTGTTTGTATGCGGCGTGGAGGTACTACTAGCGACATCTATCACCAGTTTGTAACTCTAATTCTCAACATCCTCCGCCGCCAAGGAAGTATTCCTGGTACTAGTTAGGAAGTCTGCACAGCTTGGTGATTGGGCGTTGGGTGATCCCAAAGGCTGTGCGAATGTCATACATACGAGTCAATCCATCAGTGCCTGGGTACTTCTTCAGTACTCTACCTACTCTCCAGTGCGCTGGTGGGAATCTTGCATCCTTAATCAAAACTAACTCTCCAAGTTCTAAATCCTTTTGAGTTGTGTTCCACTTTGGACGTAGCTGGAGGCGAGAAAGATACTCAGTCTGCCATTTATTCCAAAAATCTCTTAGCATGCGTTGGGTTAACTGCCATCTTGATAGACTGGATATGTTACTCTGCTCATTACTGCGGTCTGGTAAAGTTATCAAGGGCTCTCCAACCAGGAAATGTCCAGGTGTTAAATAATCTAAGTTATCACCTAGTGGAGCCAAGGGGCGAGAATTGAGACATGCTTCGATTTGAGCAAGCACGGTGTACATTTCTTCGAATGTTAAAGTTGAATCCTTCATAATTCTCTTGAGATGATATTTCGTCGACTTTACACCGGCTTCCCATAATCCTCCAAAGTTTGGTGCTCCAGGTGGAATATATCTCCACCTTGTTCCTTTATCATCTAAATTCTTAAGTAACTCGTCAGGGACTTCGTTGCGACCTTGCTGCCACATTTTGATAAATTCCTTTTCCGCTGCTATGAACGTAGTGCCATGGTCACTCCAAAGCTCCTTACAATGGCCTCGTCTGGACACAAACCTTTTAAAAGCAGCGATAAACGCTTCGGTGGTCATATCGCTAACCAATTCAAGATGTATGGCTTTGGTAGACATACATATAAACAACGCAATATAAGCCTTGAATGTTTTTGCTCCTCGTCCTTTGCTCATTCTGCATGAGATGGGACCCGCAAAATCCACACCACTAATAAGAAAGGGACGTGATGGCTTCACTCGAACTTCAGGTAGGTTTCCCATCAATTGAGTATTTGCTTTTGCATTGTGCCGAGCACATGTTATACATTTTTGATAAAAATACTTTATAGAAGAACCTCCTTTAATAATCCAGTATTTACTTCTCAGGTAAGGTGTCATGAGCTGAGGTCCACCATGAAGAGTATGTTTGTGTGCATCATCCAACAAAACAGGTAAGAGTGCGTTATCTTTAGTTATAAGAATTGGATGCTTCTCCTCCATACTCATATCTGCATACTTCAATCGTCCACCTAATCTCAATAGTCCTTTGTCATCTAGGTATGGTGTAAAAGGTAGTAAACGACTGCTCTTCTTAATTGCCTTTCCATTCTTAAGACTATTAATTTCTTCAGGGAACTCCATCTGCTGAGACATCTTCAAACATAAAGTAAGTGCTTCATCTCTCTCTTCACAGGTTATATGCTTTGTAAACTTCTTTTCATTTTTCAGGATTTTCAACCATCTTCTACAGTAGGCAACAACATCCAGGAGTTTCTGCAGTGACGAGTATTTCTTTAACAAGGTAAGTATTTCACTATCTGAAGGAAGTGTTGTTATGTTACATTTTATTAACAAGCGTTTCTCTAAATCTGTTTCAGGTACATCTTCTACAGGTATGGTAAAATCACGTTGATGTAAGAACTCTGGACCGTTGAACCACATTTCATGTTGTTTCAGTTTAGTCGGTGACAGCCCTCTGGAAGCTGGATCACACGGATTCTCCTTTGTGTTTACATACAACCAGTGAGTATCCAAATTGTCTCTGATATCTATTACTCTATTCTTTACATAAGATGTCCACCTATTCGGATCTCCTTTTATCCATGCTAAAACCACTTTTGAATCCACCCATGCATATGGTTGATGCAGCTCAATATTTAAAACTGTCATGACATGTCTCATTAATTTGCTAAGCAGTGATGCACCACATAGTTCCAGGCGTGGCAAAGAGAGAGGCTTAGCCACTGGGGCTACCTTTGTCTTGGCTGTAATTAAAGACACTTGACACTGTGATCCATCCTTTGGCATTACTCGCAGGTATACTACAGCAGCATAGCCTGCCTGGGATGCATCAGAAAACCCATGTAACTCGGTCACAGAATCTTGACTCGAACCTGTCCACCGCTGAAGTTGTATCTCTGACAAAATAGGTAATTCCTTTTGATACTTCAGCCATTCTTCTTTTAAGTCTTCAGGAAGCTCTTGATCCCAATCCACATGAGCAAGCCACAAACGTTGCATGAATATCTTGGCTGTCATCAAAGCCGGAGCTAACCATCCATGAGGATCGAAGAGAGAAGCAATCTGACCGAGTATGTTTCTCTTGGTGACAGGTTTGTCTATATCAGTATTGATATCCTTTTGCGCTACCTTCAGGTTATCCTCATCTATATCCCATATGATACCTAGTGTCTTTATGTGATTCTTCCTATTCATATCTAATGTGGTCGACTTATCTCTCTTTTCAGGCTGAATAGCTGACATAAACTCTGTACTGTTGGAAGCTACCTTTTGCAATTCAAAACATCCTTTACTCATCACATGCTGTAGCTGCTCATGTGCTTCCAATGCTGCCTGTCCGCTATCAAACCCTGTCAGCACATCATCCATATAAAAGTCTCTATTAATGATTTCAGATGCTATGGGGTAAGTATTCTTCTCTTCTTTGGCCAGTTGTTTCAGAGTTCTGATTGCTAAGTACGGGGCGCAGGCCGTACCGAAGGTCACGGTTAATAATCTGAAATCTTGAATTTCTTTGTCTGGACCAAACCTATACACTATTCGCTGATAGTCAGCATCTGTCTCTCTAACTTTAATTTGCCTGTACATTTTAATTATGTCAGCAACAAAGCAGATCTTGTGTTGTCTCCATCTCATGATGATGTCTCGTAGCTCCTCTTGTAGGGATGGCCCCACTAATAGTTCATCATTGAGCGATACTCCATTAATTCCTTTACATGATGCGTCATATACAACACGCACTTTAGAGGTCTCCTTATCTTCGCGTATAACTGCATGGTGTGGCAGGTAAACTGTATTATTGCTCCCTCCTATAGGTTTGTCTACCTGTTCCATGTGATTTAAGGTGAGATATTCCTTAATGACACTATCATAATCTTCTTTCAATTTGCTGTCGCGTGCTAATTTCCTCTCTAGACATTCAAGTCTCTTCACAGCAATTGCTCGGGACTCCTCAGGTAGAATCGGTGTATCTCTTGCGAATGGTAGACCCACTATAAATCTTCCATCCTGGTCTCTCGCTAGTGTTTTCTCATAAATCTCCTCAGCTCTCTTTTCTAGAGGTGTTAGAGTGTGTTTGCTCTCAGTATCTAGCGTCTCCGATTCCCAAAATCGTTGCAGCATGTTGTCTAAGCTCACATTCAAATGCATGCTGACGATTCTTCCATTTTTTCCATACTCTTGAGTGGATGCTCCTCCGGATATTATCCAACCAAGGGAAGTCTCTTGGGCTAATGGTGATCCTGGCTTACCCTTTATGATGCCACTCATTAATATGTCTGTATAGACATTGACTCCTAGCAACATATCTATCTTCCCAGGATTGCAGTATGTTGGATCGGCTAATTCCAAACCATGTAGCTGTGTCCATTGTTTGCTATCAATCTTAGTAACAGGCATGATTTCAGTGACTTGATTTATCACGTAGACGGTGCAGTTTAGCTTATAATTCTCATGAATTCTCGATACAATTTGTATCTCCGCCGCATGCTTGATTGGAGTTGACATCTTCCCAACACCTGTCACCTGACCATCCACTCTTATTCGCTTGAGTTGTAGTTTTCTTGCCGTCTCCTCAGTTATGAATGACTCTTGCGAACATGGATCTATAAGTGCTCGAACCACTTGTGCTTCTCTGTTAGTCATAATATTCACTAGTGCTGTCGCCAAAAGAGTAACCTGATTTTGTGATGCACAGTGAGATACTATGTTGATTGGTGGTTTAGGTTTCTCATTGTTTTCTTTTTCTGGTGTAGCTTCTTGTTTCTCAGGGCGTGGCTTAGTAACATGTAATAGTGTATGATGTTTCCTTTTACAGCGAAGGCATGTGGTACTCCGTCTACAAAATCTGACACTATGTCCAGGTTTCAGACAGTTGAAACAAAGGCCTAGTGTTTGAACTTCCTGGGATCGTTTCTCGGGATCCAGTTTTGCAAACTCCTTACAGTTGTAGATAAAGTGTTCCTCATTACAAAAACAACATTGTTGACTTGAATCGGTAGTACCAGTACTGTCAGATTGAGCGGTCACATGGAATGATTTGGATTTTATTTGAGGTTTATCTTTAGGGTGTGCAGTTTGAATCATTTCTAGCACTCTAAACCTTCCTTCTAGAAATGCACTAAAGCGTTCCAAAGTTGGCAACTCTTCTACAGAAAATGTCTTCAAATTCTCTTCCCATTGTTTATGTGACTCGCTATCTAATTTATTCACTATGACATGAATAATGATGGGATCCCAGTTAGAGATGCTTATGTCATTGTTTTTCAAGCTATTCAGACATTCTGTAGTTGTATCCAGCAATTCTTTGACACCTTTGGCTGATTCCATGCTCAGTTTCTTCTGCCCCAATAATCTGTTCAAAATAGTGTTGACTACAATTCTCTTATTATTATACCTATTCTGTAAAGTTGTCCATGCCACCTCATAGTTCTTGTCTGTTATCTGAATGTGTTTAAGCAGTTGCTCCGCTTCACCAGTAAGGCAACTTTTCAAGTAGTGCAATTTCTGTACCGGGCTCAACGAACTCTGATTATGAATGAGAGATGTATACAAATCCTTAAAAGTCCCCCAATCATTGTAATTCCCGTGAAATTGTGGAATATTAATCTTAGGTAGTTTCACTTCTTGGCACTGTGGTCTAATGGATTGACTTTCGTTTCTTTCAATGACGTGATCTGAACGGCCTGGTTGTGGTTGACTCTCTTCTAACAATGCGGTTATGTCTACTTTAGTTTGCAAATACTCTTCTGATACAATGTCGTATAAATCTTGCTCAAAATATTCATGGCTGTTTCGTTGTTCTGGTGTTGCTAATTTCACTATCTCTCTGTGCGTTTCTTGAAATATTTCCCACTGTTTATCTAAATTATCAACTCTCACTTCCAAGTAAGCTTTTGTAAGTCGCGTCTTGGGAGTCTTCTTAAAGTTCGCAGTCGCTTTTCTAAGTACCTTTATGTTATCCAATTGAACTTCGTATAATGCCTCCATTTTGAATGTTCCTGTCCCAAGCCTAACCTCAAAAACGCAACGCAAATCAGTAAAAATATTTCAAGTCCATACCACGTTTTTTAACTTTACTTTAACACTTAAATTTTCAAAGTTCAAACTACGAAATTATAACCAAGTCCAAAACACTGATTTTTTCTAAGTTTTTACACAGATTCACTAAGTCCACGTTTACTTACGAATTTTAGGTTAAGTTCAAATTACGTTAAAATTCTAAGTCTTTTTTGCACGCAAATTTTCTAAGTCCAAATAATTGAAACGATCTTACTCAGTTACAATCCTTAAGGCAATCCAATAGAGTTCACTTTACACTGCACTACCGTAACACGAAACACTCGCGCGCAACACAGCCTGCTCCGACTCGAACGGACCAAATGTTAATACCTGGGCTGGCTGGTCACTCTCACTTCACTAGAAACACTGAACACTGCACTTCACTATTCACTATACTTATAGTTAACTATATATTACACTGTTTGGTTACTGACTTGGGCTTTGGGAGGCTTGGGACGTCATCATTTTTATAAACACTTCGTTAGCTAGTTTGTGGATGGTACAGCGACATCTAGCAGGCAATTGGGTAAACTTAATTTGAAGTCACTGTTTGTATGCGGCGTGGAGGTACTACTAGCGACATCTATCACCAGTTTGTAACTCTAATTCTCAACAACGTCACACAAATCGATCTAGTCCCAAATTAAGCTCAAGAAGGCTTGTTGTATGGGTACTAGACGACGATATACAATACTTATATAGATAAATATATACTAAAATACATAGAACAACCATGACCCAAGCACAAATATTCGAGTTCATCACACAAATATTTGCCCTGGCCGGGGTTCGAACCCGGGACCGCCGGCTCAGTAGGCAGGTACACTACAAACCGAGCCAAACGCGTCGTCAAAAATATAAATAAGATTATATGCTTCATATTTTATTTAAAATCAAAAATATGCAATAGTAAAGTATAAGTAAACGAGTACAACGATACCGCTTATATCAATACCTACCTTTTATTTGGAATATGTACTATAATCTTAAAATTGTTTCTTACTCAGATTAGTCACCTGTTTGTCTTCTTCCTTTCAGGCTTGACTTCAGAAACATGTATTTTGTTTTAAATCTAATTACTCCGAAATAATCTTTATTGTACGTTCTAAAAGATGTCATCATAGGCCTTTACATCTTTATCAGATGATTTTATGCAGCGTTTTTGTGGCAGTGTTTGAAATGACTATACAGTCCGATGCGGGAGCGACAATGACGTCCGCAAGATTGACATCTCATGGGGGTCGTTTGATCATTGAGTTGGTGAAGCGACCCTCCTCTCATGTTGGTGTCTCCTCTCGCGTTTCGCAGCCAGAGCCTGGAACCAACTTCCGTCATGAGAGTTGCAGCCTTCGGCAAGAGACCCTCTCCATTTGCCACGCTCGTTAGCTATAGTTTCCCAACTAGCAGGGCTAAAAGATGTAAAGCCTCGCAAAGTATTAGTATTTATAGGTAGTATAGTGAAAACGGGAAACAGTAAACTGTGGCTTTTAGAGCTTTGCTATTACATAGTGTAAACAGTACAACGAATTGAATCGACCTGGGGGCCTATAATGGTTTTGTTTATCACGTGATAAATAAGTGACAAAGCATCTGTCACTCACACTCGCATTTTGTCAAACGTGACGGATGTTTAGTCACTTATTTATCGCGTGATAAAACCAACCATCATAGGCCCGCAGTATGTGATAAATAAGCTTAATTTTAGCTTTCGAAAATCAGCAAAAGCTCGGAAAAGTTTATTTTTAATATGGTCAAGCCGGTATGGATATTATTGTACGGAGCCCTCAATACGTGATCGACTTGCGTTTGGCCTTGTCGTGATACGAATTCGTTCTAGCTTGCCTAATTGGCAAATATGAAAACAGCTGTGTAAACCAATGTACCTATTTAGCCTGGGGTGTGTAATGATCGAATTTTTATAAAACGAATATAATAATTTGAATGTATAGAAATAATGATTTTACATTAAAATAAAATGAATAAAAACAAATTACATAATTTCCAAAGTAATAATAGATCATGTTGCATAATTTGTATTAACATAAGAACGAATAATATAACTATTACTCTGTATAATGTGTAATACTCATAATGTTTTTTTTTTTTTTTATAAAAAACTTTTCCACACAGACACACCCATATTTAATTTATTGTTTCCGGCTGTTTATGTTGGGGTCACAATACTAATTATTAGATTTTGTTATTAAATGAAAGCCCCATTGTAAGAAAGATTGACTTTATTTGTATAAACTTATTAACATAATCTCTACGCACAACAACGTCCGCCATTAGCTCTTCGGGACAAGACAGGAAGGAAGTTGATGACAGATGTCATAGACAATCACAGAGTGTAAATAATAGAGGTGTACGAATCGTATTCCAATACCCCGGCTCAAGATCAAGTTACAATTTGAATTTTTACTTAAACAATTAATAAGGCAAATTAACTTGAACTTGCATAAACTTACATCTTATAAACTAGCAACATTTCGGAATGTCATTTCGATTTTGACAGTTGACAATGACAGTTTAATTATACCTAACCTAAAAATAGTAAAAATGTAACCTATTACACAATTTATCATAGCGACTGTATTACTGAAAAATAATCTTTATTTAACAAACAACGCTGTAATACAGTTTGTTAATAAACATAAAATCAACATTTTAATTAACACAGTGATCAGTTCAGTTTAAACCTAGTAGTTCACAAAAGTATTTATGTTTTACTTGACACAATGATTTGGTAAGTATATCTGCTCTATTTTCATCAGTAGAAACATAGTTTAACATTAATAAGCCTTTGTTTACTATATCTTTTATGAAATGTACTTTAATATCAATATGTTTTGATCGTTTACTGTTCTCATAACTTTCTATCATTTTAATTGTACTTTGGTTATCAATTGACAATGAACAAACAAGATTTTTATCACAATTCAAATCTCTTAACACTTCTCTAATGAATACTATTTCACTTACAGATAATGCTGCTGCAACATATTCGGATTCAGCCGTCGAGAGTGCTACGGATGTCTGCTTCTTGGAACTCCAGCTGACCAAGTTACCTCGATGGAATATTGTCACTCCGCTGACACTTTTTCTGTCCATCTTCTCACTTCCCCAGTCTGAATCTGAAAAACCTAGTAAATAGTTATTATCTTCTTTCTTGTACACTAATCCTTTTTCTTTTGTCTGTTTCAGGTATCTCAGGATTCTTTTTGCTGCTTTCCACAGTGTGGGTGTTGGACAATTCATGTATCTGCTGAGAAATCCTGTTGCATATGATATGTCCGGTCTACTTATTGTAGATAAATACATGAGTGATCCTACAAGTTCTCTATATGGAATGTCTGTACATATTTCTTCATTTTCATTTATTGTTAGCCCAACTTCCATTGGTGTAATTGATGTTTTGCAGTCTTGCATATGAAATTTTAATAAAATCTTCTCAATAATTTTTGTTTGTTTTATTTCCATGCTATTTTTAGATCTTGTTATTTCCATCCCTAAAAATTTACTTATATTTCCCATATCTTTAGCTTGAAATTGTTGTTTTAATTTTTGTATAATAGAATTTCCATCTCCAATAATCAGTATATCATCCACAAATATAAGTATGTATGTATTTACTCCTGTGTATAGACAAAAATCACTTCTTGATTGTCTAAATCCATTTTGTGTGAGAAAATCATTTAATTTTTCATTCCAACAGCGTGGTGCTTCTCGTAGTCCATATAATGCTTTCCTCAACTTCAAAACTTTTCCTTCTTTTCTCTCATGTAGTCCTTCCGGGTACTTTATGTAAATGTTTGTTTTCAATTCACCATTAAGGAACGCTGTAGGTATATCTAGTTGTCTTATGGGTAAATCTTCTTGTACTGCTTTATTTAAAAATAATCTCACTGTTGTCATTCTGGCAACTGGCGCGTATACATTCTGAGTGGTTTCTTCCTGAAAACCTTTGGCGACTAGCCGTGCCTTCTTTGTGTTGTCTGACTTGGTTCGGAAAACCCATTTTGTGTCTATAGCTTTGTGTCCAGTCGGTAAAACACTTTCTTCCCATGTTTTCAGCTTTTTATGTGCATCTAGCTCTTTCTGTATAGCTTCTGACCAGTCTTCTTGTTGTATAGCTTCACTATATGTTTTTGGATCTTCTGATATTAAAGCATATGCTATATTTGACATGTCAAAGTCTTGGTACTTGCTTGGTAATTTTATTTCCCTTTTTTCACGTTGATTACAGTTAGATCCCTGTTCTGTATTCTCATTATTTTCATCGTTTGTCAAGTCCGGTATATCATGTTGTATTTCTATATGGTTCTCTTCATTTAATTTGTTTTCAACTCTCTCCATTATATCTTCTTCCTCGTCATATGTAATAGAGTATGTACCTTGTTCTTCTTTGTCATATTTATAGTTAGACTCATCAAATCTTACATCACGTGACTCAACTATTTGATTTGTTTTTGGATCCCATAGTCTATAGCCTGACCCGCAGTATCCAATCATTCTCATGGCCTTTGCTCTTGGTTCCAGTTTGCTGGGTCTTGGAAAAATCATACTCCATGCCTTTGAGCCAAATACTCTTAATTTATCAAGGTTATTTTTGCCATACCATAGCTTCGCTGGTGTATCTCCTTTAAGTGCTTTTGTGGGCGATCTGTTAATAGTGTAAGCTGCACATCTGATTGCCTCTCCCCATAGATATTTTGGTAGATTTGTTTCCAGTAACATAGCTCTTACTTTATCTGCAAGTGTGCGGTTCATTCTTTCACATATAGAATTTTGCTGTGGAGTGTATGCGCAAGTTGTTTCCTGTGTAATGCCATACTCAGTGTAAATTGATTTTAGCTCTTCATTTATAAATTCTTTCCCTCTATCAGTTCTTATTCTTTTGACACTGTTTCCATTATTTTTCATCATTTTAATGTATTTAATTATGTAGTTCTTAGCTTCATCTTTTGTATTTAGTAGGTGTATTTGTGTGAAGTGAGAATAATCATCTATTATTGTTAAGTAGTATCTTTCACCATCCTTGCTTGTGGGTGTGACCGGGCCTCCAACATCGCAATAAATCAGTTCACCTATACTTTTTGTTCTTGGAGTGGGGTTCTCATTGAATGAACACCTGCTTGCCTTTGCCTCCATACAAACAGAACATTTTTCGTTTGATAGTGGTAATCCTAGTATTCTCATTCCTCCATAGTTTAAATGACCCATTCTTCTGTGCCATAGATTGTTATCCGTTTTCTGGGAGATTAGTGCATTTGTAGCATCCAAATTCAGTGTCATGGTACATAATCTTCCATTACTTTGTCCTCGTACTGTTACTTTACCATTAGTGATAGTTGTGCTGTTTCTGTCGAATATTACTTTCAGACCTTTCTCATTTAATTTTAATACTGATAATAAGTTGTGTGATATTTTTTCCATTATAAGACAGTCATCTATTGTTACAGTTAAACCTTCTTTTGATGTTCCTATTAGCTTTCCTTTTTTATTTGTTGATATTGTATTTCTGTTTGCAACCTGTATTTGTATTGTTGGAATTTCTTCTATGTTAGTCATGTATTTTTCATAGTGTTTATTTATCATATGGAATGATGCTCCCGAGTCTATGACCAGTTCTATTTGTTGATTCTCATGTAGTTTTCTACTCTCCGCTGAGTGAGCATGTTCTTGTGCTGCCACAAATGAAATGGTGTCGTGGGTCTGATCATCGCTAATGTTAGCACCTGGCCTCTTGTTCAATGTGTGACCTCTGTGACCTCTTTGCTGGCCTCTATATCCACGACCTCCACGACCGCCTCTACCTCTTTGGTATGTGTTTTTCGGACAATTTCTAGCTATATGATTAGGCTCACCACAGTTGTAACATTTCACTACCGTGCTTTGGAATACATACTCATTTTCTCTTTGGTGGTGTCTTGTCTGTTGGTTGGTTTTCTTTATTTCTGCATCCAACAACTTGCCTTTAATGAAGTCCATTGTGAGTTCCGTGTTTGACATTTCGAGTGCAGTAACGAGAGGTTCATAGGCCTCCTCAACACTTAATAGTAACTGACATATCTTTTCTTTGTCCTCCATTTTGATTCCGTGAGCTTCTATGTCCTTGATTAATTTTTCGAACTTGTTTATATGTTCTTGAATACTATCCGTCTTTTTACATTTTAAATTTATCAACTGTCTTTTCAAACATAGACTGCTAAATGTACTCTTGCGTTGAAAAGCTTCTTGTAATTTTAGAATCATATCGTAAGCGGTTTTTGACTCCTTCACATAATCTAAATATTTATCTGGAACTGCCTGTATTATGAGGTTTCGAGCCCTAGCGTCCTTTTTAAGTGTGTCATTGTCCTTCTTCTCTAGAGGTGCATCCAGCATCTCCTTTAAACCTTTTTCTTCGAAAATTAATTTCATACGAAACAACCAATTGTCAAAATTTGTGCTTTCCAATTGAGGAACTTGAGTAGTAGTGGTCGTCGTCATTTTCAATTCGTGTTTGTTTCTTGTTTTTACCTGAAACCTACAACACCGCTACCCCAACCACGTGTGACCTTTTTTGTGATCAACTTTCCTAAGCTACTCTTTGTCAATCTGACTTAATAATGAGCTCTGGGCCCATAACCTATTAGATTTTGTTATTAAATGAAAGCCCCATTGTAAGAAAGATTGACTTTATTTGTATAAACTTATTAACATAATCTCTACGCACAACAACGTCCGCCATTAGCTCTTCGGGACAAGACAGGAAGGAAGTTGATGACAGATGTCATAGACAATCACAGAGTGTAAATAATAGAGGTGTACGAATCGTATTCCAATACTAATAGTAAACCAAACCAACCTTACCAACTGTTCTCACTGTAAGTAAGTTGACAAATCCCCGCTTCGCGAGGCTTCTACTTCCACTCTGAGGGACGCAAGCAAGGTACCTAACCAACCTAGCCAGGTTAAAGGTAGAGAATGTAAAACGTTTCCTTTTTTGTATAAAATTAAATTTCTACTTGTAGGAAGTCTTTCTTTAATTATTACTCACATTGATACATCATATAATAATTATTATAACATCCGATTATTATTTTAAATGTTGTTACGAACTTTAATATTTATGATCAAAGTACCTATATTTACCACAGTAAACTTATTCTCTATGCTATGACAATTATAATTATAACTCATGTTATTATGAGTATTGACTGTTTTGTTGGTTAATTGTTATGTTAATTAAAATTATGAATTTAGTTTTTCTGCAAATAATTTATTATGCATTAATTAGTTAAATGCTTTTATAAGAAAAAACACGTAGTACGTTACTGTTTATGTAATTATTTATTATCGTTAAATACTTCAACACTGTAATAAGATAAAAAATAACATAAACTCAGTTGTATCAAATAGAAAGTACAAAACGTTTATAGATACATGAACTACCATTATGCCGTTGCTTGTTTTTTAATCAAATTCAATATACCATGCACATTTACGTTATATGGGTGCTGCCATGTGTCAATTTTTTGTTAAAGAGAAATTCAACTGTAAGTACTAAACTAACCTAAACAAAAGAATAGATTATACCTAATACCTACATAATATAGGTTTTATGCTCTGACGTAGGATTGTAATTTTAAAAAGATATTACAGTTTGCCAGATCTGTGTTGCTATGCTGTGTGGCTATTAAAGACAGGTGTCAATTTAAAATGTAAATAAAACCTTTGAATTAGTAGGGTTGTCACTGATATTAAAATATTTTATTTGGATGACTTTTTTACTTTTAAATCTAGCTTTACAATTATAATAGGTCGATTGTAGATCACTCAGATGACAATATTCTCTCAGCCCAGTCTTTAGAAATGTTCCACCCTGTATAAACGGAAAAGTCCTGAGTGTCTGACTGGTTGTCTGACTGACTTACTCACTCGTCTACGTAGAGCCGAAACTACTGAACCTAGAAACTAAAAATTTCTAGTATATTAGAGACCCAAAAAAAGGTGATAAAAGCGGGCAAGAGTATGTCGGGCCATGCTCAGTGTAGGGTTCCGTAGCCGTTGTTATAAAAATATATATCATGACTAGACGGCGCCCACAACTTCGTACGCGCATTTTTTTACCGTAGTCGGGTCAAAAGTATCCTATATATCGCAGTACCAAAATTAGTTAAAATCCATCCAACGGTTTCGGCGTGATGGGACGACCATGGAAATTATGCCCAACCAGATGGCGCTAGGCTGCCGCGGCGCGCCCATACAAAACAAATGGCGATCCTGATTCACGCTATTAAGATTTTTCCTGAAATCATGACCTTGATTCAAAGAAAACTGATTTTAACATACAAATGTAGAATTTTATAATAAATAGGTAGTATAGATATCACGAGATATATGTATTAAATTTCTTGGTTGACAATAATAAATAAATATCAGACAACCTCACACAAATCGATCTAGTCCCAAATTAAGCTTAAGAAGACTTGTGTTATGGGTATTAAATAGACGACGATATACATACTGATATAGATAAATATATACTTATACATAGAACAACCATGACCCACGCACAAATATTCGAATTCATCACACAAATATTTGCCCTGGCCGAGATTCGAATTCGGGACTGCCGGCTCAGTAGGCTGGTGTCTACATACCGAGCCAAACGCGTCGTCAAAACGGCAATCCTGTGTCCGTTTTTGTTGTAGATTATACTATAAGTATACTCTAGTTAGTTTCTCTGGGCATTTTCCGCAAGTAGACATACACCGTGTCTATTTACTATTTAGCGTGAACTTCTACCTAACTAATGACTTGCAAAATGTTTTATGTGCGTTTATCGTAGTCGGATAAAAAGTATCCCATCATCTAAGGACCCCAAATATTTTGGGTATCAAATTTTGTTAAAATCTATCCAGCCGTTTCGGTGTGGAGCGGACAAATATTTTTTTAGGTACCAACAGATGGCGCTACCTATATGTTTTCTGCTGACTGTATTGTTGTGCATAGTATATATTTTTGTTTATATATGTATATCCAGGTATCTATATTTATTTATGTTTTAGATATCTGTACCTTACGATGTGTCCCATTCGCCTTTTGCATCACCTACTCAATAAACGATTTTTAGCATCAACTCCACTACCCAAAGGTTGTCTGGAAGAGATCGCTCTTTAGCGATAAGACCGCTTGTTGTCTACCGTTTTTAATTTGTTTATATGTGATTTCTTGTGTGGAAGCGGTGGTAGCCTAGTGGTTAGGGCATGCGACTTTCAATCCGGAGGTCGCAGGTTCGAACCCGGCCCGTACCAATGAGTTTTTCGGAAGTTATGTATGGAATGTCATTTGATATTTACCACTCGCTTTTCGGTGAAGGAAAAACATCGTGAGGAAACCACCTAAGCCCAATAAGGCCTAGTTTCCCTTCTGGGTTGGAAGGTCAGATGGCAGTCGCTTGCGTAAAAACTAGTGCCTACGCCACATCTTGGGATTTAGGTAGCCGACCCCGATTGAGAATTCATTCTCAAAAAATGGGACAAAGGCTAGGAGGAGGAGGAGGAGGATGTGATTTCTTGTGTAAATGCTTTTTGGTGTGCAATAAAGCGTAGGTACTTGTATTGTATTGTATTGTACCTATTATATAATAAATCTGACGCCGCGCGCGCCCATATAATTCCTGCATATCGATGTTAAGACTTTTTCTGAAACACTAACACACTCCACAGAAAACTGCTTTTCAAATACAATTTTAGAATCATATAACAGTTAAGTAGATGACTATATGAACTTAACCTCCAATATGTAGGTATATTAGGTATATACTTCATATACATATTTGTGTATAACGCGGTACAGCATAACAACACAGAAACCATTAAAGCACTAATTGCGTCAATATAAACGACGATAAATTGTACAAGTGTTGTTCGATTGTTTGTTGTGCGTATGAGTACCTACCCACTGTAGTGCTGTGCTACTTCATATTATTGCTATCGATAAATCATGTCATCGCTATATCTTGTTGAAGTTGAATCGCCTTGATGTCTTATTCTATGTAATAGGTAATCTTATAAGTTGTCAAAAACAGTAATTATGAGTGATCAAACATAAAAACAAGTAATAAACTCCGCGTTTCTATTTTCAGCAGTAATTTACGGCGAACAATAAACCGTATTTAGACGGCGCCTCGCACCGCGGCCGGTATTTACAGAAAGAAAGAAATAAGTTTATTTAGCATATAGACATAAACATGATTAACGCGTAGTACTTATATCGTTGATTAAATTAGTGCTAAAAAGGTCGTCACTCAGCTTAATGTCATGACGTAAGAAATACCCACTTCATGACGCTGATTTTCAGTGATTTATGAGATACTAGCTTTTGCCCGCGACTACGTCCGCGTGGAACTTGGAAGTATGGAAGCAACCTCGTACAGCACCATAGATATCCACCTAATCACCTTAATTAATAAAAGGGATTATGAAAAGCGCCTACGCAAATGTAAGAGCAATTGTGCTTTTGGTCAAATCATTACATTTCCTACAGGGTCATCAATGTCATCATGAATTACTTACTCACTTTTCAATCTTTTTAGGGATAATTTCCAGGACGAAAACTATCCTATGTCCTTCCTCGGATCTTAAACTATCTCCATGCCAAATTTCATCAAAATCGATTCAGCGGTTTAAGCGTGAAGAGGTAACAGACAGACAGACAGACAGACAGACACACTTTCGCATTTATAATACTAGCTGTGCCCCGCGGTGTTACCCGCTCATCCCACGGGAACACAAAATTTATTCGGGATGAAAAGTATCCTATGTCCTTCCCCGGGACTGAAACTATCTATATACCAAATTTCATCTAAATCGGTTTAGCGGTTTAAGCGTGAAGAGGTAACAGACAGACAGACAGACACACTTTCGCATTTATAATATTAGTATGGATTAGTATGGATTGTTATTAGTCGATGTATCACGTTCATGTACCTAGGTATAGCCTAACAAGAAGGCGGTTTACCCTGGGATAGTAGCGCTACAAACAGATTTTATATGGCAATAATACGCATACGTCATAAATGCATTATAAAATGTCAATAGCGATATGTCATCTACCAGACTCAAAACGTTGTTTACCGGAATGCGGCTCAATCCTTCGCTATTCTTCTGAAAGATAATATTGAATAGGTAGTATTGAAAATAACTCAACTTGTACCTATCGCTTTGGATAGTTTTGGGTTTTTTATGCAAAAATGACTTGAGATTTTCGTAATATTTAGTCTTGTTTCCTCTTTGTGTACAACAGTGACATTTACTCATTTTTAACGTCAGTTTCCAAAAATTTCTCACTGCCAGTAAAATGATTTAGTATCACTTAAAATACTGCGTGCGCTAAAAAGCTACTTGACGCACTATATGTACGCATTTACGGCCTTGATGCTGCCAACTGTACTAGATAAATTACCATTTTCAATTTGTGGAAAACAAGGTGTCCAAATATATCGTCATCGTATTTATTTAGAGCTCTTGTCGGTGGCGTAGCTAGGGTTGTGCCGTTTCCGATGATTTCCGGAAAATTTCCGATAATTTCCGGAATCTTTCCTCAGGAAAGTTTCCGGAGATTTTCGGAAACGGGACATATCTAGGCGTAACTTCCTTGTTTCTCCAGCATCAGCATTCTTTTGAATTTCCTGATACTAAACGCTGTTTACTTTCTCCTTGATTTAGTCTATCTAAGTTGATCTAAGACGTCTTTGTCGTCTTTCCCTCAATCTTTCTTTAAAATATATAGAGTGCGTGTATCAGTTACGCCCTTTGCAATCGGATATTTATAGTTTTTATACATGATTATAAATTTCTTTAAAGAATTCTAAATAAAATCTTCTTATTTAAAATAAAATGTTTTTTTTAAATCCTATATCACGCACACAACTAACACAAATTTTATGTCACCTCATAATACGGTATTGGACTAAAGTGAAAATTAATTGTATCATTGAAACTACTAAACACACATTCAAAAATACACGGAACCAAATAAACTACCACTAACTTTTCAACATTATACTATATTTAATTAGACAAAAACTAAAAAGAAGACGTGTTTTGACTACTGATTTTTATGACGTCACAAGCCAGTATCTACATAAAAACTTCATACTAACAAATCGTTTTTGACAGTTCATAAAGAGTAACTTATTTGAGCTGTCATCAAATATCGCATTAAAGCCTCAAGCTTGATGCTTAACAGGGTTATTTTTATGTCATAGACGGCAAACGAGGGTAATGCATCACTGGCTATTCACCACGGCAAACATCACACTCATCCCCGACGATTCTTCTCAGAGGGTGTCACGTCACTGGCTACAGTGGCTGAGTAAACACGCGCGGCATGATAATAGGGCAGGGATATATACTTGATCGATAACGCCTGATTGCCTTTAGAAAACTTAGGTACTAAACTAGACCCTGCAGACGCTTCAGTTTTCATAGTATCTTTCGCAAAGAACAAGTTTATGAGAAAGATTATTGTTGGTCACTCTCCTACAATAATATATTAGTTAATTTACGAAGGAGTGTGAACAATACTAACGCCTTAAGGCAAGGTGAGGTAAGACTAACATCTTTATCAGATGGTTTTATGCAGCGTTTTTGTGGCAGTGTTTGAAATGACTATACACTATCTATACAGTCCGATGCGGGAGCGACAGTGACGTCCGCAAGATTGACATCTCATGGGGGTCGTTTGATGATTGAGTTGGTGAAGCGACCCTCCTCTCATTTTGGTGTCTCCTCTCGTTTCGCAGCTATAAGATTGTAATGTCCGCCCGTAGAGTAAGAGAAAAGGGCTACACTAAATTTAAGTAAGTTAGGTAAAATAAAACAAAATTAAATGCTCTCGGCTAAAATAGACTCATTCAGGTTGTGGGATCTGGCCATACTTGGAGCAAGCTGGGAATCGGGTATTTAAAAATGAAGGACGCCCCCGAAACCTCACTCGTCAAACGTTTGACAATTCAAAATGAAACAAATAATTAACCTTATTTAATATACATATATTTAACACCCTAAAAATATAAAGCGGTAGAATCTACCAAAAAAAATATAATGGTAGAATGTTACAATAGCATTCGCCTTAAATTAAGCACCTTAAATATATATCCGTTTAGGGTAATGGATTTGAACAATCAATGAAGACGATCGATAAAAATGATACTAGGCTAACTATTCAATTCACTCCGGGGTCTCCGCCCTAACGGTAGTGATAAATAAGCAAAACTAACGGGTTGATTTTCAAGAATACAGTCCACAATTATATATCATGTAAATAATGTCCATTACACTGATATTCCTTAATCATTAAGATTGAAATAGAAAGTTTGAAGGTTATGAAACTCGGAGGCTCGTCGCCTTACATGCGCCCTGCAGGTAAGGAGATGTCCATTGATACAATTAGAAGGTCATACCCATGATGGAGGCAGGTTCCGTACTACGGAAGCGCCGTGCTATAGAACGCCATACGAGATAGGCCGTTCCCAGAAAACCCTGGAAACCAAATAATGTTCCAGTAAATTTTAAGTAATTAAGTTTATTTTATTAAATGTTACTTGTAGAACTTTTTACTAATAAGTGTGTGTTGTGTGTGTATAAATTGGTTGGACTTACCAGACAGAACTGGGTTTCAACAAGAGGTCGGATTACGTAACGCACATGTGGCGTCCGTCCGAAGTAAAACACAGGTTTATAGGTTGTTGCTGGAAAAGAACAACAAAACAATGAAATTCCAGCACTAATATCGTGATACAACGATTCTTACGCCGACTAATTAAATGCAAATACATACCAAATAGACATTGAAGATTTTGTCACACCGACCCTCGGTGAATGACGTAGAGTTACATATTAAAATTTTGGGCCAAGCTGTAACAAAACACGAAAACGATTATAATATGAAATTACTCGGTACTAGACACGAGTTTAGAAGACAATGCTTACCCCAGCGGAATGATCGCACTATTTCATGTACAATATTTCAACTGATCGCGACTCGAATCAGGAATGCAATGAGAAACGTCAAATTGGAAATATCCCAATCATCCTAGCCATAAAGGCGTCGACACACGAACTCCCGAATTCCACAGACAAAGACCGACACGACTACTCATCTTCTATTAATTTAAATTCATAATTTTTAACCTTTGGAATAAATATCTGATAGAACAGAATATAAAAGAAAGTAAAATACGACAACAATTATCCAACCAGATCGTGAATCAATAAATCGATAACGCTCCGACATTTTGTAACTGTCTGAAACGTCACAGACACTATCTGTCAGTCAGTTGAAATGTCAAATGTTGAGTAGACATAACCTCAACTCCGTGCAGTTTATTTATGTTTTGGAATGGAGTTAATGAAAGAAAAATCAACTATGAGGTTGACAAAACGCTATACTCCGTATACGCTTAGTATATATTGACCTATAACAGGTAGGAACGAGTTTGTGAGAGAAAACAAGTGTAATATAAACACAGAACCATGTTAGTTAAAAAGGTATGTATTTTAACATATTACTTCCTATTGAAAGATTAAGAAGTCCTTTCATAGATAAAGACTAACGTCCACCACTATTTTCCACAACAGGCACAACGTAGCATTAAGTTTTTAGACGATTTAGATGAAACAAACATGAACCTCTCAACATGACAAAATTATCTCCTTTCTCCAGTCAACATCATGTCTAAAGTGTTACAGTTCATCTTTAGTTGGGTAAAAAAAAAATAATTAAAAATTTAAAATTTTTAATTAATTTTTTTTTTTAGAATAAGAACTCCGTAAAACGAAGAAATCAAGCAGAATACTACGGAACCAATATATTGCCACAACCATCCCCTAACGAATTTTAATACTAAACTATATTACTAACTTATGTCGGCGAGTCTACACGTCTGCAGCTACGACCAGCTAAAATCCTTATAACTAACTAATAAAACGAACCTATTAAAATATACAATTATGACTAAATGGCAAGAACAAACTTTGACTTTATTAAAGAATGCCAACTATTTACAACCGAGGTAGTATGGAAATCTCCTAACTATAGCAGCGAGTTCACCACTACTAGGTCTCGAATCTAAGACTTGTTAAGGACAAGATTTTACGGAAAAACAGCTCTTGGAAATTTGCTTCTTTCCGCGGTGTCACTACATGCGGAGTTTACTTTCTCCCTCTCCCTGAAGAAGAAGTATAATCCAGTAGGAAGTAGATAAAATTGAGAAAGATTAAATCTATTTCTCTATACAAGTATAAGTCAAGAATTAAGTTATTTACGTCTTTATTAGGACAGTAAAATATAGTCAAAAATAAGACAGATGAAAGTTAGATATACCGTAGGCCTCCGGATTATCTAAAGATGAAAAGTGGTTGTAAACTCCCTTACAAGTAGAGAGCTACTTGAACCAACAATTAACATTAAGATTTTCTGAGGAAAACTTATTTAACATTAGGCTTCACTCAGTACAAGCATTATCGTAAATTCTAGTTACAAAGGAAAAGAATAGACAGGTCAGGAGCGAAAAGACGAATTCCGTTAAGGAGACGGTTCGACTTCACCAGGGCGAACTATGTCTTTTATGTGGAAATTTCCTAAAAGTTTCCCTTGTAAGGATTTAAGAGTATAAACAAGAGGTCCTAGTTTTTTAAATATGATACATTTTTCATAACGGGGCGCTAGCTTTGCGGAAAAACTTTTCGCTGCATTGGACAATGGAAAAGTCCTTTTGTAAACGATTTGGCCTTCTGACAAATCCACATGTCGCTTCCTCAGATTATAATATCGAGCATTACGTTCGTGGGAGGCTACCAGTGAGTTCCGCACTTTTAGGAATATAGTTTTAAGCTCATTCAGTTTATCTGAAAAAGTACTACAGATATCTACTTCGAGAGTGCTAGGATCAACAGGACCATCGTTATTATAAAGAGAACCATCTAGAATCATTAGACGACCATGTGTTAAAAAGTACGGTGTATTTTTGGTGACCTCGTGTCTGGCAGTATTTAAAGCACATTGAATTTCTGCTACGTTCTTGTCCCAATTACGGTGGTCAGAGTGTACGTAAGAAGCTATCGTTCTCACCAGTTCGCGGTTCACACGTTCCGTCTGGTTAGTCTGAGGATGATATCTAGGGTTATAGAATATGTGGGGAACACTATATTTCACCATCAAGTCTCTAAAGTCTCCAGAAGTAAATTGAACGCCATTGTCACAAAAAATATATTTCGGTACCCCGTGTACCAGAAAGATTCCTTTCTCCATGCACTTAACTATAGCTTTCGCAGTTATCGTGCGTAAAGGAAATAAAGTAACATATTTACTAAAATAATCAGTACATACGAAGAGGTACTGATTTCTCAAATAAGAGGGAGGAAATGGACCAAGAATATCACAAGAAATTGCTTCGCCTGGTGACGATATACGTCGGGGATTACCCATTAAACCAGGACGAGCTAGATTGACCGGTTTGTAAGTTCTACATATCTCACAAAGATCGACGTATTCCTTCACGTCTTGAAAAAGTGTAGGCCAGTAATATAAATCAGCAATTTTAGCATGAGTTTTAGAAACCCCAAAATGTCCAGCAGTAGGATCATCATGATACTTATTTAGGATCTCTTTCCGTTGTTCATAAGGCAATACCAGCTTCCAGTCAAACTGATCTGTTAGACGATACTTATTCTTAGAATAACGGTAGAATTTGTTATTTCCAATTTTAAAGTTGGGAAATAAAGACGGTTTTTCAGAAACTTTATTATACAAGTCTAAATACCAAGGATCTTGGATATCAAGAATATCTATTGCACTAATTTGAATACGGGAAAGACAGTCCGGAATGACATGTTCTTTACCCTTCCGATGGATAATTCCAAAATTAAATTGACTTAGTCTACACGCCCATCGGTTTAAACGTCCTGTAGGATTTTTAATGTTTGAAAACCATTTTAAAGAAGCGTGATCTGTCACTATAAAGCATTTCTTACCCTCTACATACGCTCGATACTGCTCTAAACCATAGATTACCGCCAAAAGTTCCCGTTCTGTCGCCGAATAATGAGTTTCAGGCTGACTAAGGGTACGACTAGAATACGCGATGGGATGGTCAACACCGTCATATTTTTGCGTCAATACAGCACCAATTGCGTACGAAGAAGCGTCTGTATGTATAAAGAAATCTTCATTAAAGTTAGGGCACTTTAAAATAGGTGCAGATACCAATGCAGATTTAAGTAAATTAAAAGAATCGTTAGCTTCGTCCGACCAAATAAATTTTACTTTTTTACTCGTTAAGCGAGATAGTGGACGAGATATTTTAGCAAAGTTATCAATGAAACGACGGTACCAACCGCACATACCAAGAAAACGTTTTATACCTTTAGTATCAGTAGGAACTGGAAAATTTAAAATTACATCTATTTTAGATGGATCGGTTCGCAGACCGTATCTGTCAACAAGATATCCAAGATATTTAAGTTCACTTCTACAGAAAGAAGATTTTTTCATATTTATAGTTAAGTTAGCTGCTTTAAGTTTTTCAAAGACCGCTTTAAGCAAGCGTATATGTTCGTCAAAATCCGAAGTACAAATAATTATGTCGTCAATGTAACAGAAAACTTTGTGATCAAACTCAGCAGAAAAAATACTGTCAATTAAACGTTGCATAGTGGCTGACGCACCAATCAAACCAAAACTCATACGACGGTAGTGAAAGAGACCCTTCCCTGGGACTGTAAAACTAGTCTTCTCTTTAGAATTTTCACTAAGTGGAATTTGGTGATATGCCGCACTAAGATCTAACGAAGTTAGGTATTTGGCATCACGTAAATTATCTAAAATGTAATGAACGTAAGGTACAGGATAAGCATCAGATTTAGAGACAGAGTTTACTTTTCTACTCTAATTTATATTTAAAGTCGATATATCCGACATACATTTATCAGTAATAAGTCCTGGAGCTAAACCATATGCTCTCCAGAAGTTTAAACCAAGAACCATAGGAGTAGCAATCTCAGGTTGAATATTAAAGTGTATCAGTTTAACGTTGTTATTATAATTAATTGGTAAAACCATATATTCAGTGCATACAATGCGATGGTCATCGGCAACTTTAATCATTAGTGGTTTATCGTGCTTTTGAACGGATATACCCCCTGTAGCAAATACTAAATGACTATCGTTACCTAAAAAGCTAACGCTTGCACCAGAGTCCAGCAAAGCGTTAAAGTTTAAGTTAAGTATATTTAGTTGAGCATAAACTCGGTCATCTCCCTTTGGAGGATTAAAGAAAATTGTCTTTTCTGTGCGCAAGGGAGCAGAAGGTAAAGATGAAGGTTTATCAGAAAAGACAGGCCTATTCAGTTTTTTGGCTGAGAGTTACATTTTGTGCAATCAGGAGTCCTAACTCCTTTTTCTCCACATTTAAAACAAACAACATCCCGAGAATTTCTACATAATCGAGTAGTATGGTTAGTTTTACCACACCTGAAGCATTTCATGTCAGGAGTGTTAGATGTCAAAGCAGCAACCAATGTTTTAGAATTATTAGGTTGATGAGAAGGATAATACCGATTACGAGCCTCGCTCTTCCTTCTCGAATCATTATTAGAAACAGCAGGTTTATTTTTTAAGTCAGGTTCATGAAATTGGTTCGCTCTAACTTGAGCCAACTCAATACGTTTACATAAAGTCTTAAGTTGTTGGATAGAGTGTACGTCCTGTAAAGCTAAATCCCTAGAATATTCAGGACGAATGTTTCTCATCATTATGTCCAACTTCTCTTCCTCAGGAACATCTCTTTTAAGACGTTCGTACATCCCTAGTACTGTCGAGACAAAGTACACAATAGTTTCAGATTTTGCTTGAGTACGAGCGCGTATCTCTTGCAATAGCTGATGATCAAGATCAGGAATATCAAATTCCTCCTTTAGCGCAGAGGTAACTTGTTTATATGTCAAAAGTACGTTCCGTTGAGATCGGAACCAAGATAACGCTGGACCTTCGAGAATCTCAGGAAAACCCCTATAAATCGCGTCCTCTGAAATCCTCCGTGCTATACGCAACTCTTCCAGACGTGAAAGAAAAGATCGGACACAAGAGTCCCCTTTGAATTTTAAGTTTAAAGAGTTAATATTGAAAGATTTATCCGGCTTATATACTATCTCCCTAACTACTCGAGTTTCATTAGTGGAGCGGTCATCATCATCAGACCCAGAAGATGCCGAAGAACCATTATCACACACGCGTTCCATGATGGTATTAATCATCGCCTTCAAAAGCTGAACCTCTTCAGTTTCCTGTTCTAAGCGAGAGAGTCGACACAACAGATATTTACAACGAGACGTTAATCTATCAATCGCAGATGCAGACAGCTCCTCCTTAACTTCTTGCTCAATCTCTTCTGCTTTCCGCTGACAAATTTCTAATTCAGACGCAACGTTGCTCACCACGATATCCGCAAACTTCAGACTACCCTTCCTCGCAAGTGTGTCAGTTTGTTTCAAAGCTTGATATAGACTAGACCGACGTGAAATCGGATTGACAGGTAATTTCCGGATAGCTAACTCGTGTGTAATTTCGTCCTTATGTAAGTGTGTGATTTTACAACCAGCATTTATAAAATCCATCTTTAAAAGTTTATTTTATCTCAGTTATAAAATAAAAATGTTTATTTAAAAACAAGTGTATCAATTTAAAAGTAGTCGGTAGTTTCCAAACTACTCAATTGCAAGTATAAAGTTTTCAAATTAATTAATTGTATGTAAGTAAAAGTTAAATTTCAAGTTAAGTTACTGTTTAGTTGAAATATAGTTTACTTTTAGTTAAAGTCTTGTTTAAGTTTAGTTTTATATTGTTTACTTTAAGTTTAAAGTCCGTGTAAGAAATTAAAATTCACCAAAAAGGTTACTTTCAGAATCAGGTTAAGTTAAGTTTCAATTATTTTAGGTTAAATTTATAAGTTTAACCATATGTTATAATTTCATAAAGTTTAAAAGAAAAAAAACCTTCAAATATCTATTCGCACACAACAATAATAAAGAACTTATCACTAACACCTTACATTTATAAGTTTCATTTGAATGTGTCAAACTCCAAGGCCATACGTTGGGCAACGCCACTTGTAATGTCCGCCCGTAGAGTAAGAGAAAAGGGCTACACTAAATTTAAGTAAGTTAGGTAAAATAAAACAAAATTAAATGCTCTCGGCTAAAATAGACTCATTCAGGTTGTGGGATCTGGCCATACTTGGAGCAAGCTGGGAATCGGGTATTTAAAAATGAAGGACGCCCCCGAAACCTCACTCGTCAAACGTTTGACAATTCAAAATGAAACAAATAATTAACCTTATTTAATATACATATATTTAACACCCTAAAAATATAAAGCGGTAGAATCTACCAAAAAAAATATAATGGTAGAATGTTACAATAGCATTCGCCTTAAATTAAGCACCTTAAATATATATCCGTTTAGGGTAATGGATTTGAACAATCAATGAAGACGATCGATAAAAATGATACTAGGCTAACTATTCAATTCACTCCGGGGTCTCCGCCCTAACGGTAGTGATAAATAAGCAAAACTAACGGGTTGATTTTCAAGAATACAGTCCACAATTATATATCATGTAAATAATGTCCATTACACTGATATTCCTTAATCATTAAGATTGAAATAGAAAGTTTGAAGGTTATGAAACTCGGAGGCTCGTCGCCTTACATGCGCCCTGCAGGTAAGGAGATGTCCATTGATACAATTAGAAGGTCATACCCATGATGGAGGCAGGTTCCGTACTACGGAAGCGCCGTGCTATAGAACGCCATACGAGATAGGCCGTTCCCAGAAAACCCTGGAAACCAAATAATGTTCCAGTAAATTTTAAGTAATTAAGTTTATTTTATTAAATGTTACTTGTAGAACTTTTTACTAATAAGTGTGTGTTGTGTGTGTATAAATTGGTTGGACTTACCAGACAGAACTGGGTTTCAACAAGAGGTCGGATTACGTAACGCACATGTGGCGTCCGTCCGAAGTAAAACACAGGTTTATAGGTTGTTGCTGGAAAAGAACAACAAAACAATGAAATTCCAGCACTAATATCGTGATACAACGATTCTTACGCCGACTAATTAAATGCAAATACATACCAAATAGACATTGAAGATTTTGTCACACCGACCCTCGGTGAATGACGTAGAGTTACATATTAAAATTTTGGGCCAAGCTGTAACAAAACACGAAAACGATTATAATATGAAATTACTCGGTACTAGACACGAGTTTAGAAGACAATGCTTACCCCAGCGGAATGATCGCACTATTTCATGTACAATATTTCAACTGATCGCGACTCGAATCAGGAATGCAATGAGAAACGTCAAATTGGAAATATCCCAATCATCCTAGCCATAAAGGCGTCGACACACGAACTCCCGAATTCCACAGACAAAGACCGACACGACTACTCATCTTCTATTAATTTAAATTCATAATTTTTAACCTTTGGAATAAATATCTGATAGAACAGAATATAAAAGAAAGTAAAATACGACAACAATTATCCAACCAGATCGTGAATCAATAAATCGATAACGCTCCGACATTTTGTAACTGTCTGAAACGTCACAGACACTATCTGTCAGTCAGTTGAAATGTCAAATGTTGAGTAGACATAACCTCAACTCCGTGCAGTTTATTTATGTTTTGGAATGGAGTTAATGAAAGAAAAATCAACTATGAGGTTGACAAAACGCTATACTCCGTATACGCTTAGTATATATTGACCTATAACAGGTAGGAACGAGTTTGTGAGAGAAAACAAGTGTAATATAAACACAGAACCATGTTAGTTAAAAAGGTATGTATTTTAACATATTACTTCCTATTGAAAGATTAAGAAGTCCTTTCATAGATAAAGACTAACGTCCACCACTATTTTCCACAACAGGCACAACGTAGCATTAAGTTTTTAGACGATTTAGATGAAACAAACATGAACCTCTCAACATGACAAAATTATCTCCTTTCTCCAGTCAACATCATGTCTAAAGTGTTACAAGATGATAAGACTAACGTAGTTTATTTTTGGGGTAAGGCTAACAGTTAGTTATTGCAAGACTGTGGCAGTTTTCCCCTGGTGATAGTCTTACTTCACCTTACCTTATATTCATAGGTAAGTAGGTTCAGGTACGTGTTTCAACGGCACTGTATCAGGTAGATAATGCATTAAGTTAATTAGTCCCCAATGGTACCTTCATGTATTGTATAATAAGTTAAAATACGACTGTTTTCACAGAACACATAATGAAATATCGTGTATTGCCATTACGCAATCCGGTTTAATTTTACCCCTTTCTGCCCATTTTATGCTCAGGCGATTTCCTCATTAAGGGGAAGCTAATATATCCTAGTTTTGAATGTGAATGGACTTTAGAATTGCCGACACTGTAGTGTCCACGCTATGAAGTGTAGAAGGGGAGGGACAGCATCTTCATATATCCAAAAGTGTCCGATAAAAGGAGTTAAATTGGTGGCGCTAGTGTTGCAAGAGAGCTAGGCTAGTTTCCTGTTCCTGTCAGATCAAATCAGCTACATTTTATGAAAGTTAATGCACGAAATGAGCGAGGAACGCACAAAATCAAAATTGCATACTAAAATTGTCAGCTACCGTTGATGCATTTTGACTGTACTATAGGTAGGTTAGGGATTAAGTATGACATTTCAAGATTTTTGCGTTGACAACACGGCAACCTAACATGAGTTAGGAAGATAAAAATAGGAATGAACCAAGATAACCTTTGATGCCGACGAAGGCTTTCCTTTTTCAACGTCATTTATTATTATTTCAAGTAAATAGACATGGAGGGTCTGCCAGTAAACAGGGGCCGAGGAAAACAAAGGTTTCCCGCTCAATCAATAATTTAAACGTCCACCCGAAGGATAAAGTAGGCAGTGTTGTGGCAACGCGTTTGGAAACATTTGCCAAGTCGGAACGCTTGCAACCCGTATTTTACACATATATATTTAAGACATGACTTGAACTGTATCAGGGCTGGTTAGCCCTCACTACCAGTAGTCTGACTTTGTGTGGGAGTATAACCCGCTAATGGTATTATCTCCGCGCCACACAGGGGTAATTTGGGTTGGGTTGACGCGGGCGCACTGGGCGCATGGACTACGTCGTGAATTGGACTTAACCGAATCAGTCTGACTTAGGGCAGGAGGAGAGGGGAAAGAAAATCGGGTTATGATAAAGAAAAACGCGAACTAAGTAGCGGTAGTTCCCCGCCGGCGGGGATTACGATGAGGTGCCATTAGTCTGAGAGTTCGCGGAGATTTTACACATTATACAGTACGACATCAAAGAGTAGAAATTAAAAAGTGGCAATACTGTATTGTCGTCCCTTCTACAATCAATCTAAGAAAACGGGACGGCACTACAGTATTACCTGTTGGCTGAATGTATGTATGTATTTATGTATTTATTGTTTATTATATTTATGTATTTATTTGTTTTTGTTATGTATATATTATTATCATTTTCCGATTTTTGCACCGCCTAATAACAAAATCTTATTTTTTCAAGTTCTCCACTACCCTAAGGTTGTCTGGAAGAGATCGCTCTTTAGCGATAAGACCGCCTGTTGTTTACCTCTAATTGTAATTTCTTGCATTGTATTTCTCCTGTATATTTTATGAGGTGTGCAATAAAGAGTACTTGTATTTGTATTTGTATTTGTATTGCCACTATTTAATTTCAACTCTTTTATGTCATTGTTCTTACCGTAATTTTCGCCTCCGCTCCGTGGTTAATGTGCTTGTTCTTTCAGAAGCACTATTTTGTAAGAAGGTCATAATTTTAAGAAAAATCTACAGCCTGAATTTACAGTCCGACCAAAAAGAGAAGAAGGACTGTACACGAAGCTTCCGAAAATATGAATTAATAACCGACATCATCTCTCGGATAAGATATTTATTAGTCCGTTTTCTATTGGGAATGCTTGTATGGAGAGGTATACAATTTTGAGTACAGCAATGTCATTTGGCACGGGTATTATACACGTCTACCTGAGCCCAAAACACCCGGTAGCCGGACTGAACACCGCGTCAGAAGGGGGGAGGGGGGGTTCAAAATACAGTGCTCCCGTCGTTCAGAAAAAAAAATCTGGCGGATTAGTTTGGACCTTTAATCCAAGTTTGGTGGCGTTATCCGGTAATAAGATGATGCCCGATTCATTACCTGTGCCAGTTTTTTAGGGTCCCGTAGCAAAATATGACGCAATCCTTAAAATAATAAACTTTCAGTACTAACAAAATGTAAACAAACCCTTATATTTTCATATTTTTTGTATTAAACTTGGTATATAAAAATACTATCCAAAAGCCAATTTAATACAAATTCTTAAAACATTAACAATAAATATAAATTTGTCTATTTTTAATGAAAGATTAAATATTGAAAGTACTGCAACGTTCGACAGCACAGCGTAGGGAACGGCAAAAAGACCCGAATACTAAAGTAAAATAAGTATTACTAACAAAAAAAACCAGTCAAGTGCGAGTCGAACTCGTGCATCGAACGTTCCCTACAAATTTTAACCTTTCTCATCCCATCTTAAGTGGTAGGACCCGGTTAAGTTAAGTTTGCACCTGGTACGTATGGCCCCGCATACAAATGAGGTGTAAACTTAATCCAAATGGGTAGTCCTCATATAACTTTTGAAAGCACATTTTTTTTATGTTTTAATTAGAAATGTATAGTTTTCAGATAATTACCTGTACTGGTGGTATAAGACGACATTAGTTGCTAAATTTCATAGTTCTAGGTCAACGGAAAGTACCCTATATACTTTGATTCTCTTGAGAGTGGCGAAATATAAATATATGGCCGTATCTTTTTTTTTATTAATTTAGAACATTGATTTTTTCACGACTTCAAGGGATTGTAGACTTGAGTATATGCTTTAAATTTCAACTTGATATCTCGACGCGTTCCCGAGATAAGGGTTTTGACACACATACGGACCGAAGGAAAACAAAGTAATTATATAAGGTTTCCGTTTTTGCCGATAGAGGTACGGAACCCTAAAAATAAGACATATCTATAGCTTTCATAATATCTATAAATAAAATTTCTTAAAATAATATATTAATTATAATTGAGATTCTATTATCTATTATTGTTAATGTTTTTAGAATTTGTATTAAATTGGCTTTTGGATAGTATTTTTTATATACCAAGTTTAATACAAAAAGTATGAAAATATAAGGGTTTGTTTACATTTTGTTAGTACTGAAAGTTTGTTATTTTAAGGATTACGTCATATTTTGCTACGGGACCCTAAAAAACTGGCACAGGTAATGAATTGGGCATCATTTTATTACCGGATAACGCCACCAAACTTGACTTAAAGGTATTTTTTTTTCTGAACGACGGGAGCACTGTATTTTGAACCCCCCCTTCCCCCTTCTGACGCCGTGTTCAGTCCGGCTACCGGGTGTTTTGGGCTCAGGTAGACGTGTATAATACCCGTGCCAAATGGCATTGCTGTACTCCAAAATGTCATACTGTTTCCCAATAGAAAACGAACTATATCAAGATATCCTAGTAAACACTAGAAGGTTCAGGACCAGATCCTAGTGTTTATATACTTAAGCATTCTAGTCGTTAGTACCTAAATCAGATGCTAGTCGTGAACAAGCGGTGCAGCGGTAATAATAGAAACGTCTCCGCCAACTCCATCTCAAGCATTCTCTGCTTCACAGATCTGGGTCAAGGCTTGGCCGGCCAGCCGGTCATGTATTCACGGTTTGAATCGTGGTCCTTGTTAAATATAGAGAATTGGTAATAAAAAAATATATAATGTTTAATTGTTTGAGATAACATGAAATGGTATAAAATTTTATCAACAGAGTAAGCATATCTCGCCAACAAATCTGGCATGAAAATGTCTTAAGTACTTTTTATCGAATCACATTGTATTATATAAATTAAATTAATATAGGTATTATTAAAACTATCGTTTCAGACATTTTTAATTATAAAGCCGGTATATAAACCGTAAAACTTGTCAAGGAGAAACGTCGGGCCCGTGTTTCGAACTCATTTGGAGCTCTTCAAGTAGGCCGCGAGTTGCGTAGCAGCACGGATGGTCTATTAGTTATCTTGAATTTTACATTTGTTTGGAATTACCTATTACATTACAAGTAGAAACTTCTGTTACCGGGGACAAAATATAGGCCCGTTATTATATTGTCGTCTGTTCGAAATGTCGTTACAGTATGTCTACTATAGGGTGTGCTCCAGACCCTCATGATGACCAGGCCAACTCCTTGTGTCGGGGTTATTCCGTTTTCAATTTAGGATTGTAAACCTGAGTAGTTCTTTTTTGGATTGCTTTAGGAGTTAGAGTTACAGACTTATATAGACATGATGACGACGCGTTTGGCTCAGTTGGTAGACACCCGCCTACTGAGTCGGCGGTCCCGGGTTCGAATCCCGGCCGGGGCAAATATTTGTGCAAAATATTTGTTCTTGGGTCATGGATGTTATCTATATATGTATTTATACCAGGTGTTGCCTGTAATAGGAGCAATAAATTAAAATATAAATTCTACTCTTCAAATTGAACAACATTTGTTCAGCAACTTTAAAAAATAGTCAGTTTTCAGAATTTTATTTTTTCAAACAAATTAAATAGTATTTTCAATGTACGTCGTCCAACATTGACATTCCCTGAGCATTGACATAGCTGTCACTCTACTAATATCGGACATTTCGCAATACATTGCTTCTTTGTCTAAACATTATTCTACAAAATATCATTTAATACACGTTATTTTCAGAAGTTGCTTAACAAATGTTGTCCAGTTTTAAGGGAAGAATCTATGTTTGAATTTATTGCTCCTATTACATGAAACACCCGGTATATTATTATGTATATCGTCGTCTAGTACCCATAGTACAAGCTTTGCTTAGTTTGGGACTAGGTCGATTTGTGTATGATTGTCCCTTAATATTTATTTTATTATTTATTTATTTATGATAATATGAACAGGGATCTTAAAATGCGAACAAAACCGATTGAAACGACGTATGACAACCTGTGACGAACGTATTTCCACTTATATTCTTCATTCGAACCCGGGACCGCCGAACGGGCACTTTAATGAATTTTGATCGCATTTTACGAACCCTGATTATAACCTAATATAGCACTGACAAAGTGTATAGATATGTTTACCTATGCTGTCAGTTTTCCTCCACCAAAAACGTGTAGGGGCCAAAATGTTCCGCAATTTTCAGAATTTATCGAAAATCCGCCGGAAACTCGATGGTGACTATATCGAACGAAGCGCATGTGTGTATCCGTGCTCGTTGATCATAATTTCCCGAGGGAGTACATATTTTTCCGCAGAAAATCTTCCTCGCCCGTCGCATAGAGTTCAGGGTAGGCCACACTGGGCTTTGTTTGCTAAGCGGACAGGCTTAATTTAATGGTATTTAGTTTGATCCACAATGTAGTTAAGTTTATAGATTTCCTATTTTTGTAGGTAAAGTTTAATGGGATTCCTTTTGACTAAAATCATGCCTATTATAAGATTCATACATAAGTCATCAATGGCCACTGAATCCTTGACAGATAATTGTTGTAAAGCTGTGTCATGTTTGGTTGTTTCGGCTGATACAGCTTAAGCCTGTATCACTACATAGTATAAAACCAAGTCGCTTCCTGCTGTCTGTCCCTATGTATGCTTCGATACAATACAATTCAAATCCACTTTATTGCACACCTCAGATACACAGGGATACAAAACATGAAAGATATACAGTAAAAAATAAATAGAGGTTAACAACAGGCGGTCTTATCGCTAAATAGCGATCTCTTCAAGACAACCTTTTGGTAGCGGAGTAGATCAACAACAATTAGAATTGAGTAGGTGGCTTAGATCTTTAAAACTACGCCACGGATTTTATGCGTTTTTTTTAATAGAATAGAGTGATTCAAGAGTTTGTTTTATATGTATAACACATGCATATAAACCAGTGCGAAGCCGGGACGGGTTGCTATTGTAAGTGTATATTGTGAGGTGTCTACGATATTCTCAATGCTGTTCATATTTAATTATTGCGGCGTACACTCACGTGAAAATAATAAATTTAATAAGTCTCACGAAAGTTTTAATAAGATTATTGCTGTTCATATTATCTGATTAGCTTAGGAACGTTCGGCCATATGACCAAGTTTGAATGTTTATAACAAATAGGAATGAGACGGGGAAATTGGGCGAATAACCGATTATGGCAATGTGAACACTATAGGAAATCTGTATGATGACAATTAATTATCTATACGTCACCCTGGGCTGGAAGTGGGATAACAGCATGGCAAAGGCAAGGTGGAAAACTTTTTAGAAATCACGGGCGGTAATCAGGAAAGCCCCAGATCGCAGGTGTTTGTAGCCCAAACCGAAGGTGAGAGACATTCAGTAATTCACGGTCTTTGGTATGATAATCTATTTCGGATGTCCATCGATCCCATGTTTTATTAGGATTAAATGTCTGTATGGCACTAACTACATTAGGATGCTCTAGAAGTCAGTAATTTAATTCGTGTTAAAGTTCAACATTCCCACGGAACGCTGAAAACGCTCCATACAAATAACCACCATACTGTGACTCCATCGCCGTATGAAGGTACCAATCTGTACGGCAAATTCATTAATTTGTTATTTTGGCTGTGAAAAAGTGCGTTTAAGTGCATAGTTGTCATTCAATTATTGTTTTATTAACTTATAAGGATTCTGAAAACAATTCCTTAATGCTTTCAGATTTAAGAGCCATTTTCAAAAAAACATGTACATAGTTATAGGCTTAATAAAAACAAAATTACGATCGCCGCTTTGGTGTTACGAAAGTTAC
The DNA here is from genome assembly GCA_932273695.1 of Apotomis betuletana. Lineage (NCBI taxonomy): Eukaryota > Metazoa > Arthropoda > Insecta > Lepidoptera > Tortricidae > Apotomis > Apotomis betuletana. The sequence goes on from OW026300.1 coordinate 1,166,376, forward strand.
TCATACAAAAGATATGGATAACTATCGTTACACAAAGGAATCAATAAAGTTTTGTTTTAATTAAAGCCCTTACTACGTACGTTTTTTTTTGAAAATGACTCTTAAAAAAATGCGTACCTACCTATCCACTCAATTGCTTCGAATTTTGAGTTGGACTCTATTTATATAATAAAATAAGAGCGGTGACAGGTAGCCGTAGTTACCAAAAGCAATCTAGTGGCTATAAGTCTCATATTTCAGCCTTTTTAATTTTTCCTCTTTTTTTTCTTTTTTTCATTATATATTGAGACATTGTTATTTATATATAGAGAATTAGAGATACCGTTTCCGAAATTTTCCGGAAACTTTCCTTATTTCCCATACAAAATGAGGAAATATTCCGGGAATTTTCGGAAACGGTACATCACTATTCTTAAGATACAGTATGCTGTAAAATAACGCCAACTATAAATGTCATCGTCCCCATTTGTCGAAATCGTGTGAACGGAATAAAACCGTGATCGATTTGGCAATGTAAAATAACTGCAGAATTTCAGAATTGGCTGGAAGATTCCTATAAGTCAAAGTCTCGGAAGTAAACTAATATATAGAATAGTTCCCTTGTCCTTTTTATAGCTGTCCAATAAGTGCCCTTATAATTGGGGTTCCGCAGGGCGCGACAGCTTATTACTGACGGCTGACAAATGATATCTGCGACCGTTTATGTAATACCAGTGGGCCGGCCGGCGCCGACGGCCAACATTCTGACTTTCATAAGTGTGCCTTAGAATAAATACGCCTAGAACAAGCTTTCATACATTAGATTTGCAAAATATGAGGCCGCTTTTGGTTTTATGTGTGCGTGTCTATGAACCAATTATAATAGAGACATAAATACATAATAGAGACGTTTTGCTTGTGACAGATGCGCACACAGACGAAACTTAGTCCGTGGCTAACCAAAACTGGCTTCACTTTCAAGCGTTTACGTTTCTAGGCGTATTTATATTCTAAAAGTGTTTCTTATTATAATATATATAATAGGGGATGCGACTGATGTTGAATTATACAACATAGTGTAGTTATATGACTAAAATTAGCTCAATATGTCGTGATATATGTGACTTCAAAAGGTGCGAACATTTTATGATTTCTTTTTAAAACCCAAAAGAAAATTTTAAATTGTTTTTTAGAATCCTCATAATTTAACAAAACAATAATTGCATACAACCATGAACTTAAACGCACTTTTTCACGATGAAAATGGCAAATTACTTATTTTTTCCATACAAATATGTACTGGTACCCAATCCACAGATCGTCATCTCATGTAGGTAGGCCATCTGTATGGAGCTTTTTAGTGCTCTGTATGAATGTTGAACTTTGACGGTCATTTCTGACTTTTAGAGCAGTCTAAGTGTAGGTAGTCCCATATACACATTTGATCCCAATAAAAAATAGAATCGATTGACATCCTTAAAAAAAATTGTCCGCACGCCTATTGTAAATACTTACATGATTCTAAACATGACTGTTGTTATTAGGGTTTTCAGCGTCATTTCATCTTTTACTGTATTTGGAAAACATTCACGCAACCATCCTCATTCTGCCTGTTAAGTTCAAATCCTGAATGAGCATGAATTGTTCCTGGGTCTTGGAAGTTTTCTAAGTATTTAAGAATTATATTCGGGTATAAAGTATCCAATATTTTTTTAAATAGTGACAGTTACCTCCTGAAAGAAGCCGCATAGAATATTCCAGTGGAAAGTTCAGCGTGCTCGGAAAGTTGGAGTTTATTCAATTAAAGTTCGATCCTACTGGGGGCGGAGTGTGGATCTTTATTTGATTCCCCTAGTTGTAGTTGAACTTTAGTAAATATTAGGGAATGCAATGATATTGCGGGCCTCCTTGTCCTGCCTATGCCTAGTTTTTGTGGTGTTGGTTACATTTGATCACAATTTTAATTCTGCAATAAATGATATTGTTTTGATAGAATTTTCATACAACCAATATACAAACAACTTGAATTTCAAAAACACGTTTGTTAAATTGGTACTCAAATGAATAATGCACCGTCTGTGCTTACACTTCAGTAATATAAAAACCGGCCAAGAGCATGTCGGGCCACGCTCAGTGTAGGGTTCCGTAGTTTTTCCATCCTTCACAATAAACTGCTGTTTTGAGCGCGAGGTTTAAGTTAAGAAAGATTTTAAGCTCTATAAAAAGGTCGTAAACGCCCTAGAAACTGTAATCACTTATTACCTTCTGGAAGTCAACTTACGTCCTTTTAAAGAAAAAATATGAAATTTGGCGATAACTCTAAAACGGCTCGACCGATTTTGTTCAATATAGTTTTCATTGAAAGTAATTATAAGGTCTCATTTACATGAATTTTTCCGATTTTTTTTGACCCGTGGTTGTAAAGTTAGAGGGGGGGGGGGACACTATTTATTTTGTTTTCGGAGCGAATATTTACAAAACTGCTGACTTTATCAAAAAATAATGCTAAGTGACCCCTATTATTTTTCCAAGACCTATTTAACGACACCCCACATACCAGTGTTGAAAAGAAAAAAAAATCACCCCCACTTGAGGTGTTCGAGAGGTACCCGAAAAATAAAGTTTTTTTAATTTTTATTTTACCGTTCCGTCGGCATTATACATACACATACTCATACCAAATTTCAGCTAAGATCACGGAGCAAAGCCGCGGACGGACTGACGGACGGACGGACAGACGGACAGACGGACATGGCGAAACTATAAGGGTTCCTAGTTGACTACGGAACCCTAAAAACGGGAGAACTTGAGCGTTTTTGCCGAGCTTAAAACGGGTTTTTCTTTCAGCTCTGATTATTCATAGTTGCGCGAATAGCATTGAAATGCAGGCGCCTTGCGAGAAACAGTTTAAGAAAATTGTTGTTTTTTTATTCAAACTTGCTTTAACTTTGAAATACTAATAAATATAAATCTTTATCAAAAGAGGTCGCTGGCGTGGCTCAACCTCGTTAAAAAAACAGGTGTCATTCCTGTGGACAATACGGCGTGGTTACATTTTTCATAAGGAATAGGTTTGTACATGCCTAACGCCTCAAGGCTTCAAGGGCACTACTTTCTTGCCCTTTAAAGCGTATTCATTTTGTAACGTCCAAACGAAAATGTAATGCTAATTCATACCAAAAACCCCGAAATAATGAAATAATGAAATAATGAACTTTATTCTGCAAGTAGGCCACAAGGGCACTTTTACATGTCTGAGTCTACCGGCATTTCACAAGAGGAGACCACTGTTGAGAAGAAACGCCGAAAGAAACTCAACAGTAAGTCATTTTTTCAGAAAGCATAAGTAGTTACTTAACTATTACAATGATATGAACTTAACTATACGTAGTTCTACAAGAAAACATATTAAAAGTGTATTTTAAGATATAAGTGAGGAAAAGTGCAAAATAAAATAGAAACTACAAGAAAGCCTGACGGTTTATCACAATTTATGTACGTTTGATAATATGCTTTCTTATTAGAACTGTGTCCCTTAAACTAGTTAGGTACAATCTAAGAAGGAGTCAGCTACGCGGTTTCTGGTTCAGGCCATGCATTTTTGTCTGTCAGATAGTCCTCTACTGTATAATATGCTTTTGACATTAGATATTTTTTTAAATAATTTTTGAGAGATGGAAAGGCTAATTTTAAAACATGATCAGGTAACTTATTATAAAAATGAATACATTGGCCTAAAAATGATTTACTTACTTTACGAACACGAAACTTTCTAATAGCAATTTTATTTTTATTTCTAGTGTTAAAACTGTGGACATCGGAATTTTTTGTAAATGAATCTAGGTTTCTAATAACATACATAATACTCTCATAAATATATTGGGACGCTACAGTTAAGATGTTTATATCTTTGAAAATGTCTCTTAAGGAGTCACGAGAATTTAGGTTATATATAGAACGAATGGCTCTTTTTTGTAGCACAAATATAGTCTGAATGTCAGCTGCTTTGCCCCAAACCAGAATACCATATGACATGACACTATGAAAATAACTATGATAAACTAGGCGAGCTGTATCAACATTACTCAATTGTCTAATTTTCCTAACAGCGTACGCCGCTGAACTTAATTTACCTGCAAGCACTGCTATATGTGGACTCCATTGCAAATTACTGTCCAATGTTATACCTAAGAATAATGCCTTATTCAGTATTTCTAAACATTCACCATTTAGTAATATAGTAGAATCTACCGCCGTAACATTCGGTAAAGCAAATCTAACACATTTAGTCTTCTTGGCATTTAATAGAAGATTATTCGTAGTAAACCAGTTAAGTACTTTCTCTAGTGTGCCATTAATTTCCGCATAGTCGGTTGATTTCCGGTGAACCTTAAAAATTAATGATGTATCGTCAGCAAATAGTACTATATTACAAAGATTATCTACTATAGATGGTAAGTCATTTATATAAACCAAAAATAGAAATGGACCTAAAATAGAGCCCTGTGGCACTCCTAGCTTAACTATAGCTCCTTTGGACTGGGTTCCATTTACATCCACTGTTTGCATTCTATCACTGAGATATGAAGACATAAGGCTTAAAGCCGAAGATCTACGTATTCTCCTTCCAGCGCCAAATGGCTAAGAACCTTGGATATCAATTTGTGTCATAACTGTTGTACATATTTCGATTACTTGTGATGTTTTTTTTACGCCCTACGATTAAATAATACTAAAAACTGAATGACATTCCAGACGGGATATCTTGGCAGGGCAACCATAACTTCCAAAGTCGGTTTCTCACGATGCAAAGAACATTAAAGACTGCCTGTCCACTAGAGCAGAGCAGAGCTGTGTAAAATGAATCAATCACATTCCTCAGATTTTAAAGCACCTTTGGGCTTTACAATGACGCAGCCCGATTGGATCCTCTTCTGCGCTCCGCCTCCGTGGACAGCCAGCCTAAACGGTAGATTATCTTGTAATACAAAATGGCTGTGACATTTGATGAATTTAAACTAGACGACGTTTGGTCTACCATCTTGAACATCAAAATGGTTGTAAGCCTTAAGCGATCTAAATCCCCATGAACTTGGAAAACGATACACTCGTAAATGAAAATAATAGTAGAATACGTAGGAAATGTAATAATAAATGTAATATCATTACGGCTTTAGCGGGTTATTGCATTTCAGTCTTTCCACAATTTATAACAACGCATTTTGTCTAGTTTAAACTATGTCTAAATCATAACCAAGGTTCGTAAAATGCGAGCAAAATTCATTGAAGTGAAGGGTCGTCACGTAGTACGTCATACGCCAATTAAATCGATTTTGCTCGCATTTTACGATCGATTAAACGTTCGATTTACTAAGATTAATGTTTCTCTTGTTACAGTCAATCGTCGACATCGAAACGTTACGTCCAGATATTAAAGAACCAGTAAGCAGTCCGCAATGTGCGAGGTAGTGTGCGTGGAGGTCCCCGAAGTGGCCCGATGGAGCGCGATCGGCTGTTTCCGTGGACACTGTCAGTGAGACGACAAAATGGCGGAGAAGGTCAGCTGATCGGAGATCGACGCTCGCAGGCCTAGGAGCAAGCGGCGGATAAAACGCATTATGGTAAGGGCTATAAATAAGGGCATGGACCAATCAATCAATAACACGGGCGGATGATTCTGCGAACTGACGGTGGTTGAAATGCCTGCAGAACCACACCGGCAATACGTACAAAAAGTTGCGTTCCATCAAATTGTTGTAAACGCCAATTTATCAGAAGTAACCATGTAGCCTTGTCAATGATTAATCCAATATAAAATACCTTTTTGCGTACGTGTAATACAACTTTCAATTTCAATCATTTTGTAACATTGAAGCCTTCGTATAATGAATCATTTCTTAAGGGGTATTTAATCGGGCCATAAAGGATATCTTCAAGAGATCATACCTCTTTCAAAAGGGCATCCTTCATTCGAACCGACAATTCCTCAAAGGGAAATCTCAATTCTACAGGGCCGACAATTCTTCAAAGGGAAATCTCAACCCTGCATTACCGGGAAGCTTTTTGTATGGCATATATTATTATTATTTAACGGTTCTACCTAAATTACTGTATTAGTGCCACGGTGCGTACCAATTTGAGAAATTGCTAATCAAAGATATTGCTGTTATGCTGTTACTTTACTTTGAAGGGATTTTTATAACAGAAATTAGCATTAACAATATTGAAAATGACTGTTTCACTCACGGTTAATTATTTTACATAGAAAACTACCGTTAACCGTCTGAAATGGGTAAACATGTTTCAAACTCGTACGGAATTAAGTACTTAGTTCAGGGGCAACTATCTGATGAGCTTCCAGGCACACAACATATATCGGGCCGTTCCTAACGATAATAACCGTGACAGAATTCTTCAGTCATCATCTCCGATAAAATAGGGCCGGGCTTAGTCTTAAAGTCACCCTGGGCAAGTCATTAATTGCGCCCTAGACGCCCCAGACCTGGTTAACCGTCTTTTAGGAGCCAGCGCCTCGAGGTACCCTGGGTACTGAACATAATTATGTTTTTTTTTTTCATTTTGAGGGTTTCTTTACAGTATCAGTAATTAGCATTGTTTGCAGCAGGTGTTCGGGGAGTGGGCTCAAGTGGAGGCGGTGGAACTGGTGAACGATGGCTCCGGGCTCGCCTTCGGCATCGTGGGGGGACGCTCCTCCGGCGTCGTGGTCAAGAGTGTGCTGCCTGGCGGAGTGGCGGACCGGGTAAGTGTGACCAAGCCATGGGACTCCTCCTCCTCAATACTGAGGACCGTGACTCTACCGACGTAGTCTAGCAAGCATTCTTCTCTATAACGCTCGATCGATTGCTTGTTCAAGGGCTGCACTAACCGGTTGTCCGACCGTATGTCGAGGCACTCCCACACCTGGTTTACCCATCGTTTAGGGCTACGGCCTCTTGATCTCAGGGCTAAGCCATGGGACTAATCTGACCAAAATATCATTAGAGAGTGTTTCACTTTTTTAGATATATGTAGCTTGAACTATATCAAGGCTGGATAGCTCTTTCTGGAAGAGAGTCGGACTTTGTGTGCGAGTACAAACCCAGTAATGGGAATGTTACCGCGCCGCAGGAGTGATTATAAAAAAGGAAGGAATCGTGCGTGTTATCTACCCTTTATAAATCTGTTTGATTCTGCTTGAAGAACTACATAACTACTGTAGCCCACGAACTCCCAAGGCCTAAGCAGGAAGCTCGTTCCACATACGTAGCGTTCGCATAATATAATGTAGTCAAAAAACTTCTCTCATACGAATCGTAAACCTTCTTCATTAAAGTTTATAAAATGTGCTTGTCTAATCAAAATAATTCTAAAAATAAAAGGAATTTCATTCTCATTTCATTATAAAGCAAAAGCAACTTTATTCGTTTAGTGACGAGTAAATACTCTTCTTAATTATATTTAAGAAAATCATGTTATTTCGTCTAGATACTGCAAATTATGAAAAGTTCTAAACAGTCACAATATTTTGTAAACAAACTCATAACTGCTACGGGACAAGTAGAATCAACACCGACCATAACAGAAGTAGATAAACTCATTTATTTAAGTGCACTGAAAGAATAGAACGCAATTTTCTTGATGAAAAGTATAACCGCGTGGCAGGTAAACAAAGTTACTACTTACTTTAGTTCATTTTCCGCTCAGTAATAACAATAATAAGTGTTGCTGGAGAATGGAAAGTGTTTTAGGCATGTTTTCTTTTAACGGCACAACATAGAGGCTCCATTTCGCCTGATGGTAAGCAAAATGAGAAGCCCAAGTCGTAATGGCATCTGACAAGAAACCAACGGTGCCATGACGGTTAACACTGCTATGCTGGTCCGAGAGATGCTTCTTCACGCTTCGTTTGAAGGGTCCCAATTAAGTTATAAGAAGGAGGAAACACATGAGCCGGCAAAGAGTTCTATATTTGAATGGTTCGGCAGATGAAGGAATTCCGTTCCGTTTCCGCCTTCCTTCTGAACCAATTCTATATGCATAACTAGTTGTGCTACTTTTGCCATTAGGAATTGAATTCTTCTTTCCCATAGGTTGCGTCATTGTCATTTAATATTAGTTCCTCGACGCACAACCAAGTACTTACCAACAACGCTACGTATATTAAAATAAACTGTTAATGTAAAGCCTTCCCGGTTCGTCCGCCGGCGGGATTGGGACTTTAACATGACCGCATGCGCTGGTTCAAATTTTACTCGACTTCCGAAAACCACGGCCAACTGACTATTTTGTGTACCTATCCGCAGTACAAAACGTAAAATATATATAAATGGGCCCTACACTCACCCCAGGATCCAACGAGCTCACTCGCACTTTCACTTGTTTTATTTATTAATTTTTGTTACGCTTCGGCCGGAGTTAGCGGACCGCGACAATCGCCATATTTTTCAGTCTTCACCACCAGTCCGCTAGGTGGCGCCACTAACACTCGTTATTCCCGCCCGACCCCCAGTGGGAAAGAGATAGATATATACGAAATACTATGTGAAAGAGTGTGATGCGTGTATGTATAGTGTCGCGTCTTTAAATACAAGATTATTGGCATTAAATATGAAACATCCCCCCGCCCGAGAAAGGCTGAAGCCTTTATCAAAATGAAGAGGAAAGTGTGCTGCAATAAACCGCAATACTGCACCACCCGCAATTGAAAATATATACATTAAAACAACTTAGTATCTACTTAGTCATCTAAGGGAAGTCTACATATTTTAACTACCGGACGCATCATTGTACCTGTTGAGGTCTTGAGTTTTACTACCCTAACAACGCCGTCTTTGCCGGGCAACAATTCCTCAATCCTGCCGAGCTTCCATTTAAGTGGAGGTAACCCCTCCTCCTTGATGAGGACAAGATCCCCCAATCTCGGTGGGTCCGTTGGCGAGGTCCATTTTCTGCGCATTTGGAGAGAATGCAAATATTGCTCACTCCATTTTCGCCAAAGGCGCTGTGACATAGCCTGAATCAGGTTAAACCGGTTTAACCGTGAGTTCGGGACATCCTCGAAGTTATATTCCGGGACTGCCAATAAGGGCCTTCCGATAAGTAAATGGGCTGGGGTCAACACCTCCAGCTCCTGAGGGTCCTGCGTCAATGGACACAACGGCCGACAATTTAGAACCGCTTCTACTCTAGTAAATACCGTAACTAGCTCGTCGAACGTTAGAATCTGGTCACCTATAACCCGCCGCAGTAAAGTCTTAGCCGATTTCACAGTAGCTTCGAACAGACCTCCGAAATGTGGCGCTCCAGGAGAATTGAAACGCCATGTGATGAATTGTTTGGCCGCGCCGTCGCTAAGCCTCTGTTGAACCTCCTGAGAAGCTAAATATTTCCGCACATCATCCAAATACCGATTGGCGCCAACATAGTTGGTGCCGCAATCCGAGCGAATCACATTCGGGATACCGCGCCGAGAAGTGAATCGGGTCAGGGCCGCCAGAAAGCCGTCCGTCGACAAATCCGTGACACATTCTAAATGAACGCCTTTGGATGCCGAACAAATAAATACGCAAAGATAAGCCTTCAGTGTCTTTGCGTTCCGCAACCGCGAGTGTTTAATTATGAACGGACCGGCAAAATCTGTTTGCACAGTGTGAAAAACCCCAGTCGCATTAACCCTATCCCAGGGCAAAGCTGCCATCATTGGCGCTGTCGGTTTTGCCTTAGTCCGAAAACATTTCATACATTTGAAAATCCGTGTACGGATCACTTGCCCCGCCGACAATATCCAAAAATACCGCTGTAGGACACCCATCAGGACTGTCGCACCCGCATGACAATATACCACATGATAGTGATCCACAATTAAGGCGGTAAGTGCGTGAGACTTGGGCAGGATGACGGGATGTTTATGCCCCAATGATAGACTAGAGTATTCTAAACGTCCCCCAACGCGTAGCAGCCCATCCTCACCAATAAAAGGTCCGAGACGGCGCAGCCGTGTAGAGCATTGCTCGTTACGGATTAAGCGCTGGATCTCCTCCGCAAATTCAGCATCTTGCGCCAACTTCATTAACCGCTGCAGAGCGAATCGGCGCTCGAGGGCCGTAAGTGGCCCTTCAACCCGATCACCTAGACCTCGGGCATTTTTCACAAACCGAAAGCAATATGCTACTACCGCCAGTAACATGTTCAAATTACTGAATCGAGTGAAGATGCTATCATCTTGAACGATCCCTGCTAATGCCCGGACATTTATTTTCCTTTTTTGTAATCCTGGTAATGGATCTCCCGAATTACCCGCTAGGTTTTTGGGCCAGGTGTCCGCATTACTCGTCAACCAAGCGGGTCCCCACCATAATGAATGTTCCAGTAATTGTGATGCGCGGCAACCGCGACTCGCGACATCAGCTGGATTCAGTTCCGAAGGCACATGTCGCCAAGTTATGTTTAAACCGCAGTTAACCATTTGCGAGACCCTATTCCCCTCAAAGGTTTGCAACAAATGTGGCGATAGCTTAAGCCACGAGAGGACAATTGTACTGTCAGACCACCCTGTGATATTTTGAATCGCTACATCCTCACCTATGGCAGCGACAACATATTTCAGAAGCCGAGCCAAGAGCGCTGCTCCGCAGAGCTCCATCTTGGGGATGGTTAGCTTGGACTTTATGGGTGCTACACGCGCCTTGGCCATTATTAAGCTAACTCTGACCTGTCCGTCGTCCCCTTCCGTTCTCAAGTAAACAGCCGCACTATACCCGAGTTCTGATGCATCCGAAAAGCCATGGAGAGAACAAGTCTTAACGCCATGTAGAACATAGCGGTCCAACCGAAGCCTTGTGATCAACGGTAGTTCCCTCAGGATACCTTGCCATTCCGCTATGACGTCCGCAGGGGGTTCCGCATCCCACTGTACATCCTTTGCCCATATTTGCTGCATCAGAATCTTGCCCTGAAATATGATAGGACAAACCCAGCCTGCTGGATCGAAAGTCCTAGCCAATGTTGATAGGATGGACCTCTTAGTACATCCGCTTGTATCGTCCAATTTTGTACGGTATGAGAAACTGTCGCTGTTAGAGTCCCATTGGATTCCTAATATCTTAAAAAAGCTGGGACCATCCGTTTGGTCAAATAATTTTCGAGGGGTCTCCAGGTGTTCCTCGGCAATGCCTTCCAGCACTTTCATGCTGTTAGATGTCCACTTGCTTAGCTCGAAACCGCCAGAGCGTAACAAGTCTATCAGCTCCTTTCTGAGCACTCTTGCATCCTCGATGGAGTCTGCCCCACCCAACACGTCATCCATATAAACCGATGAACGAAGAAGTCGTGCCGCCGCCGGGTATCGCGCTTCCTCGTCATCCGCCAGTTGCCTCAGCGTCCGAATCGCGAGGTATGGACTCGATTTCATTCCGTACGTAACGGTCCGAAGACGGTATAGTAGTAAAGGTAAGTCCGGTGACTCTCTCCAGTAGATTAACTGGTGCTGCCGATCAGCCTCCGCAATCAGTATTTGTCTGAACATCATTCTGATGTCCGTCGTAAACACATACTCGTGCATCCGAAATTTACAAATGATATCCGCTATATCCCGCTGTAGTTTTGGACCGGCATGTAAACGATCATTCAGAGATATGCCGTTGCTAGTGGCACAACTGGCATCGAATACTACCCTTATTTTATCCGAGTCCGCCTTGAATATTCCATGATGTGGAATAACATAACCCGAGCTGGTATGGTCCTCTGCTTTGCCATCACAAAGGTCCATATGACCGCTTTCTAAATACTCCCGCATAAAGTCAACATACTTTTTCCGAAACACTTCATTAGCATGTAGTCGCTTTTCCATAGCCAAGAACCGCTTCAAGGCTAGTGGGGCCGAGTTCCCCAGTTCAGGCCCGTCTGATAAGAATGGCAACCGTACTATGTATCTACCGTTCTCATCCCGTTGATGAGTGTTCCGAAAAAATGCTTCACATTCCAGTTCTTCTGAACACTGCGCTTTACCAGGAATGTCTTCAACTTCCCAGAACCGCTCTAAAATCTGGTCCGTGGTAGTGTCACAAAAGAAAGTTTGTGTAAAGTGAGTTGTCGGAGGACTTGCCACTGCGTAGCTTAGGGGCCCAGTCAACACATAACCGAACACCGTGTTCATCGCTCGAGGCAAGTGCTCATGGAGCTTAATGCATCCACCGCCCAGTAATACGTCACATAATAGGTCCGCACCAATTAAAATGTCGATCTCTCGACTTAAGTAAAATTGTTCATCCGCCAAGAATAACCCCCTATAGTTATCCGCTAGTTGAGCCGGCAAGGAGAATCCAGGTAAGTGATTAGTAATTCTGTTCAATACCGTCGCAGTTGTGATGAGCAAAGGTTGACTCGCGCATCTGGGTGTCATAGTCAGGTTGACAGCACCTCTGCAACCGCTTACAGGGGTACCACTCAATCCCGTGACTGTGACTACATCTGATTGAAACCGGTTCAAACCCAACCTCTGCACACATGATTCCGAAACGAAAGTGCTTTGACTACCGCCGTCGAGCAGCACGCGCGCCTCTTGATAATGTCCGCTATTATCGAGTACTCGGACTACCGCAGTCGCGAGTAGAATCGTACGTTGGTATGTCTTCGGCTCATAGGCGTGTGCTGCCATCAGACCAGTGATTCCAGAGGCCGCACTCTCTGGAGGCACACTGGCAGAAGGCATACCCGCGACAGGAGCACTAGCCGCCGAGACCGTCCCTTTAAAATGTTGTTCCTGATTCGGCACCGATGTAGGGAGATCAAAATGTAGTAATGTGTGGTGTTTCGGCGAGTTGCATTTATAGCAATTAACGTTATACGTGCATCTATCAATGTTATGACCGTTCAAACATTTAAAACACAGCTTTAGTGACATCACTTGACGTTTCCTAGCCGTAGGTTTCATTGCCAGAAATTTATCGCATTTAGCGATAAAGTGGCCGCCTTTTCCGCATAGCCTACACTGCGTGGATCCCGAATTCTGAAATACGGCATGAGCTTTTACTGCATGGCTCCGTCCCTGTCCGCTCGTACCACGGCCGCCGCCTAATGGTATACAGGGCTGCGGCTCCGCACTGGATTCCAAAATCCGTATCTCGGTTTCCAGAAATTTTACCAAATCAGAGAATGAGGGCAAATCCTTTTGCGTGTGCTTATCTTCAAAGTGTTTTTTCAAACTAATATCCAACTTTTGAAAATTAATGTAGAATAATAAGTAAGACCACGAATCCACCGGAAACTTCATTTTTTCTAACGCCTTGGTATTTTCAATTAAGGTATTCAATAGCATTTTGAGTCCGTTTATCCCTTTACTAGTCACGTGGGGAGCGCTTAGCAAATTGTGCAATAACCGATCCGCTAGCAACCGCTTATTATTATATCGCGTATTCAAAACCTCCTTTGCTATTGCATAATTATCCCCCGTGATCGATAGATGTTGAATTAGTGTCTTTGGTTCCCCTACTAAAGACCCCGCTAAATAATACATTTTTTCCGTGTCCGACAGAGACTGGTCGCTATCGACCAGTGACTGGAACAGTTCAATAAATGGAGCAAACTCTTCAAGTTTGCCTGAAAATATAGGCAGCTGGAGGCGGGGTAAGACCGCTCTATTATTACCCGCACCTCTCGCATTATTGTTTCTGGTACAGCTATCCGACTGTAAACTAACGAGCTCCGTGTGTCTTTGTTTTATAAAATAATATTTTTTGTTGTAGGTGTCATAAACTGACTCATGAACGCCTGCATCAAAATCTTCCTTTTCGGCTTCATTAAGCTGGATCTCAAAATGCATCTCCGTAAAAGTCGTAAAATTCTTGTCTAGGTCATTATACCGCACCATAAATTCCTTAGACTGTTCCTCAGATAAAACTGTGTTGCGCGCCAACGCATCAATAAAATCTATGTTACGAATCGCTGTGTTATATCGTATACTAGCAAGTTGCGTTCGCCTAGCCGCCGCCATTGTTATAGGTATATGCACAAGTAACCCCAAAAATATCAAACAAAACCCCAACAGGCACAATCCCTTAAGCGTGTCTATGATGAAAAATAGAAACCACTATAAAAAAAGTATTTACGACCGCTAGTAAGTACTACGCGAAAATGTTGATAAAGTTCAACAACCAAAAATTCACAACAAAGTATTAATGCTTTTTACAAAATACCAAAATAGTATTACTTACCCCTAATTAATACCCCGCGCCGCAGAAATGTACGTAGTGTACAAAAAGAAACCTTAAAAAAATACAAAAAGACAAACCCCGGCCAAGATTTGAACATCCGCCCTTACGCTTACTAATCAAGATCTATACCGCTAAGCCACTTAGACAGTTAGAAACACTGACGAAATTTCACTACACTATGCAGTATACCAAGTTGTTTTTATATAATTTAACACAAAGTAAATAACCTAAACACAAGAATGCATTAAATTCCCATTTAAACAGATGTATTCTATACCTAATGCCAATTAAATGCAGCCGCACTGCTACGAAAATCGAACGAGTGAGATTTGTTTTGTCGTGACTAAAAATGTTAATTTAAGTTGAAACAAAATATAGGGAGGGCTTCATATATATCAAATACGACGTAACTAACACGAATATACTTATATTTCCCTAAAACTTGTGTGTAGTGTAGTTACTCGAAGTACAATTTAGCAATTACTTTTTAAGGTTATGTCGTCCGCAAAAAATCGAAAATTTGTTGAAACTAGTCAATTGAACTGTGGCATAGGAAGGAAAAAAATACAAAATCCGTTCGATGGACCAAATGTTAATGTAAAGCCTTCCCGGTTCGTCCGCCGGCGGGATTGGGACTTTAACATGACCGCATGCGCTGGTTCAAATTTTACTCGACTTCCGAAAACCACGGCCAACTGACTATTTTGTGTACCTATCCGCAGTACAAAACGTAAAATATATATAAATGGGCCCTACACTCACCCCAGGATCCAACGAGCTCACTCGCACTTTCACTTGTTTTATTTATTAATTTTTGTTACGCTTCGGCCGGAGTTAGCGGACCGCGACAATCGCCATATTTTTCAGTCTTCACCACCAGTCCGCTAGGTGGCGCCACTAACACTCGTTATTCCCGCCCGACCCCCAGTGGGAAAGAGATAGATATATACGAAATACTATGTGAAAGAGTGTGATGCGTGTATGTATAGTGTCGCGTCTTTAAATACAAGATTATTGGCATTAAATATGAAACATAAACATATTATGGAATTGGTAAGTTCAGCTTGGCCAAAAAATGTTATTCTTTGATGTTTGGATTTCCGGATGTCCGTTTGTCCTGATTCCCAGCTGTTCCTAGAGGTCAGACTGAATAATTATATAGTTTTTTTATCAATGTAAATGTCATGATAAGAGGACAAAGATTTAATTTTTACAATTGTATAGTAAGTACGTATGTATAGATGTTGAAGAAGGCGCCATGAATTTTGTCCACGCGGAAGAAAACATGGGCTATTAATTTTTTGCTTAGCTTTAGCCGAGAAAAAGTTCCTATCCTATAACCATCTGTGGATGTTTAGCTGCCCGTGTACCAAAAATAATTGAAATCGGTGCAACCGTTAAGGCGTGATGAAAGCGAAAGGTACGAAAATACATACAAACTTTACAAAAAAACTATTTAGTAACCTCCAAATAGTCTATTCACTTATTTTAAGAACATGTTTACAAATGTTATAAGTTATAGGTAACCATGGTTCGTAAAATGCGATCAAAATTCATTGAAATGATTGGGCTGTCACTGGTTGTCATACGTCATTTCAATCGATTTAGCTCGCATTTTACAATCCGTATGTATAACAGTATAGCCTTACAAAGTGTCGGTCCGGCCCAGGGATAGTGGGTACTTTTGAAGGGCATGTATTTAAATCGATATCTGTATATTCCCTTTTTTCGATCAAAATATTTGAAAGTTTCACCAAAAATACTGACTTGCACACTAATTATGCACACTAAATAATGCGAATTCAATTTACTATATAAAGGTATTTCGCAAAACTGTTTTACTGGATATAAAAAAAAAAAAAACTAATCTAACCTAACCCGGCCGAGTCGGATCTTAGTGTGCAGTGCGAGGATAATTAGTGTGCAAGTCAGTATTTTTGGTAAAACTTTCAAATATATCCCATGTACGAACCATATTTTTGGTGTGAATTCGGTTAAAAAGGTCATCTCGTTTTGTATGATGTTTAAGTTTTTTTTGTAGGACATGTTCAGTTAATCAATTGTTTTTTTTGCACAGCATTCGTTTTTCTGGTATGCATTCAGTTAATTAGTGGAGTTACCTAGTGTGCTGAAAAATTATACAGATGTGCATTTAATAATAGGTAACCCTTAAAAAAAAACACGATTTCGTGACTGATTCCATACCTAGTGAAAGTTGCTCAGTGTGGACAGTGTGGGCCCCCCGATCACCCCTATAACTCCTGCTCATGACTCCTGAATCATCCTTTAAACTACGCACTACAAATAACTACGCACGCACAAATCGGCAAAATACTTGAGACCCAACAAATCAGAGTGTACAAGTTCCTGACATTTAAGTCGGGACATAAATAACTCTAGATTAAACCGTCCTTGTCGCTCCCACGGCTCGCCTTATTCTCATCCCGCTCACGTCGCCCATTATTCGCAGATAATTTCTATGTTAAATGGCTTTCATATCTCAGTTATTTTCAATTTCACGCTTATGTAGAAGGTCACTTATTAGTTTCGCTGGCAACGATGCCGGGGTGAGTTTATTTTATAGGTATACAAGCACTTTTTACTGAATCAAATTAGATGGAAAGGGGAATTAAATGTCCTAATTTGTTTAAATCATGACCAGTTAGTAGGTACGACGAGATTTTGACGACGCGTTTGGCTCGGTTTGTGGACACTGAGCCGGTAGTCCCGGGTTCGAATCCCGATCGGGGCAAATATTTGTGTGATGAACTCGAATATTTGTGCTTGGGTCATGGTTGTTCTATGTATTTAAGTATATATTTATCTATATAAGTACGTATATCGTCGTCTAGTACCCATAACACAAGCCTTCTTGAGCTTAATTTGGGACTAGATCGATTTGTGTGAGGTTGTCCCATATTTATTTATTTATTATTTACTTAAATCAAAAAAACTTTTATTTTTCTTTGTTTTATTATATACTAGCTGTGCCCGCGGCTCCGCACGCGTGGAAATCGGTCTGTGTCAGTAAACGGTTAATTCAGCCCTAATTTCTCTCTGTCTCTCCTGGAGGCCGAACTTGAAGTACCTAAAGTGAATACGATAGATGACTGTTGTCCAGATAAAATATTTTACAATTACCACTTAATAAAACTACACTCCAAAATCAATATCACGCCACAACATACTATTAATTTCCGCGCTATCTGTATGTTTATCAGGTTACTCGATAGTCTTAACACATCGCCCCCTGCCTGCTATACGGCCACATCTCAAAAAAAATTTTTTTTCGGATTATTGCAGATTCGTAGTCAGAATAGGTTAATTTACGACCTTGTTTCGAGAGCCATAAGAAAAAGTGTCCTTAAAAGCCTTTTTTCCACAAGTGGCCTTATGGATCTGACCAAAAATTGTCAGTTGACTCTCTGCAAGACAGCCACTTTTCAGTTGTGGCTGTATAGCATAAATTTGTAATATTTTTTTTGAGTTGCGTCTCATAGAAATAACGTATATTCTAGTATTATTACGATGAATCCCTTTAACTATAAGCGAAATAAACGTCATTGTGCGCTGTTGAGCCAAACTGGCGCGCAATACTCTGTTGTGGAGTAAACTAGGCTAAGACTGGTAGTGCGTAGTTAGCACATCAGTTGTTGCTCCCCAAGTAGTTCCCCTTAGTATGTGCCCAAGTAACAAAGTTCTCCTGTAGTGCACAGTTTACAGGCTCACAGCACTAGTACCTATCTCTTGGTGGTTCCAGGTTTTACTACCAAGCTTATAACAGGTTACACGGAGTTCGCTTGGGTTTATAGTACACCTGTTCTTATAAGTTGACTTATAGTCGTGTATAGAACGAAATTATAGGCGCAGTAAAGGCAAAGATGGCCTATAAAAGTGTTGCATAGGTGTAAATACACTTGAGAAAACTTGGTTCAGTAAGTTACACTTATAATTGCCTACAAGAAATAATTATAAATCCGGTATAAGTGTCATACGCCAGTAATGGTAATTTATAGAACTAAATGCACTTAGAACCATTTTCATTTGTTACTTGACCTTATAGGAGTGTATAAGTTAAGTTTATGAGCCAATTATAAGTGAATTAGTTATACAGTGGTTTCTTCTAAGAGTAAGTGTACTTGGTATTATTGTGGACTCTCGAATGCTGTTATAGTCTTAATTTTCCATATAAAGGTTTCTTATAAAACTATTAGTGTCCAAAGAAATATTCGTGAAGTCCATTTAAGAAGACAATTGCTTTTAATATTTATCGCATCTTTACGGCCATTTTGATTCCTTGTGAGTCATTGGGTTCTACCCTAATACGTCACAATATGGCGCGACAATGCTGTTAGGACTAATATTATTTTAAACACAACTTAGTAAATACGCCGTGTTCAAAAGGCGAACAAAAATTGAGATGTAAAACACAATATACTTCACCGAAAATACTAACGCGTTTGCCGTGCAAACATGTATGCACGTATAATATTACATGCGAAATACTTGTTAATGCATTTTATATAAATTATGAACTTACCTTTTATTTTTATTTTTTTTCTCCTCGATCGCACAGAACACAACAACAATTCACAACTGTTTGAAGTAGCTAGTAATAGAAGCACGGAGTACGTTACACGCCTGCCTGGTTCTATTAAATGCTCATAGTGAGCTTTGCGGGAGCAAATGGTTCTCCGGAGTCTAACTATAAGTTTATCATGGGCTTAAGTCGTGGTGTCTGGTTCTATTAGATGCTCATAGCTGGCTTTGCGGGACCAGATAGTTCTGCGTAGTCCAACTATAAGTGTATTATTGGTCTAAGTGGTGCTCGCCAAGTCTACTATGAGTGTTTTATTAGCAAAAGTACGCGTATAAAATGGGCCCTTTTCCGTGGTTATAAACTTTTACTAGTCTGTTATAGACCTGGCTCCGGAACCACTACAAGACCACATTTTGTTACTTGGGTGGAGTATG
The DNA here is from genome assembly GCA_932273695.1 of Apotomis betuletana. Classification (NCBI taxonomy): domain Eukaryota; kingdom Metazoa; phylum Arthropoda; class Insecta; order Lepidoptera; family Tortricidae; genus Apotomis; species Apotomis betuletana. The sequence goes on from OW026300.1 coordinate 1,185,539, forward strand.
TAATTCGGCGTCTGTAGCTTCTTCGCATATAGGCAAAGACTGCGGTCTAGAGTGACACAAGTACTTTTGTGTAGGATTTAATTTAAGCGCAGTCTCTCTGAAGCATATACGTAATGTGGCTCATAATTTGCTTCTTTGTTGCAAGGATGGAATGTCGCAACTTCTGTTTTACTAGCAGTGGGGCAGCCTAATCAGAAATGTCATTCCAGATTGCGAGTAAGAGCTTCCTTCGAGGATTTAAATTTGCCATGCTGGTTTGTGATGGCGATGTCATCACCATACATAAATTTCCGACTCTGTTTTCGGAATCGGTCCTGACCCATTCCTGTTCAACCTATACACACACGATATGGGACAGGACTCATTTTAACAGGACAGGAGAGGGGCCAGGACCGATCCGTGAGGTAGTCCATTGTTCAGCTTTCTGACTTTGATCGGAGTGCTTCCGAGGTAGACGATAAATTCCCTATTGCTGAGCATAGAGTTGATTAGTCGCACCATCTGCACCACGGTCAGGAGCTTACAGATAAGCTCCTGTCTACATACGCTATCGAATGCAGCTGAGAGGTCAAAAATACTACCACGGTTTTCTCTCTCCTTTGAAAATCAGCCTCTATGTGTGTTGTGCGCGACATTTACCTGATCCACGTAGTTCGGACCACTACGGAATCCAGCCTGCTGCACAGGAATTATTTTGTCGACAAAAGGTTCGATTTGACTGTAGATTAGCCTCTCCAAAAATTTGTAGATGGAACTAAGTAGTAGAGGTCGGTAACCCTTTGCTTCGTTGCCTGGCTTACCCGGATTGAGTGTGGCTATTATATTTGATTAGTTGAACTTAGGTGGAATTATATTATCCGAGACTATGTCTAAATAGAACTGAGAGAGCCACGTCCTACATCTTGGGCCAAGGTGTTCTAAAAATTCGTTGTAAATACCGACTCACATAAATTGGGACTTTGATTCGAACCAGTCTTCATCCAGTATTGCTAAACCTAAAAGTAGAAAACGAAAAGCTTATCCTGCACTATGAAAAGGTAATATTGTAAAGAAGTTGAAGAATTCTGAAAAACAGTACACTAATATCAACGGGAACCTAGTCTACGCTAAAACCTAAAACTATAGGGCCTCCTTGTACATGGTACATGTTATATGTGGTATTATACCATATATGGTACAATCATGTTAACACGATAATTAAAGATACAAGTGCCTTGAAGGAAAGGTACCAGATAATCATTAATTATATGCAAAATGATGATGATATCTGCATCTAGAAAGTTGGTATTAAAGCTGCATGCACAGATTATCGCTAACAGTTATGTTGTTACTGTAACAAAAGTTGATTAATAAAGGTATTTTAATTATTTTAGTGTTTGTATAATAATTTTCATGTTACCATTTTCCAATAATTCTTGTTCGGTTTTGGACGCATCTCAAAATTTCAACAAAATGTTTCTGCAATACGGCCACAACTCTAAGTACCTATCTTAAAGGCCTCGTATCTTGAAAAATATACACATTTTATATAAAAAGACGTATTCATGAGAAGCGTTATATCATGTAGAGTAAAAAAAGTTAAATTTAAAATGAATTGACCCAAAACTCAAGGAGTAAGCCCCATTTTACTACCACGCACTACGCTGCCAAAACTTTAACAAGCGATTTCTCGAAAAAATGGTTTTTTGAGATGTGGCCGTATAGCAGGCAGGGGGCGACATGTTTGAAAAAAGTTTGCACCTCCTTCCTATGTACCGCCATAAAATTCAGGTGCAAACTTAACTCAATCGAGTGTAGTAGCTACCCCCCTTTTATTGGTATTTTTTTATAGCCTATAATATGGCTGGAGATTTTCTCGATAGATTCATGAAGTTTTCATCAAAATTCGTTCAGCCATTTTCACGTAATGCGCGGTCAAATAAACACACAAACAGACAAAAATTCTAAAAACTGTTGGAACGTGTTCTGTTATCGATTCTAAGTATCCCCCGCCAACTTTATTTCGAATAGCTTCCATATACAGACTTTCGACCCTCTTTAGCTTTATTATATGTTATATCCATACTAATATTATAAATGCGAAAGTGTGTCTGTCTGTCTGTTACCTCTTCACGCTTAAACCGCTGAATCGATTTTGATGAAATTTGGCATAGATATAGTTTAAGATACGAGGAAGGACATAGGATAGTTTTCATCCTGGAAATTATACCTAAAAAGATTGAAAAGTGAGTGAACATTTCTGTTGGGGTGCGGTGACCCTGTAGGAAATGTAATTATTAGACCAAAAGCACAATTGCTCTTACATTTGCTTAGGCGCTTTTAATAATCCCTTTTATCAAATTCCACGCGTACGTAGACGCGGGCAAAAGCTAGTATTGTATAGATTGAGCAAAGTTATTCATATAACTACAGTATTTTGTATAATTCAACATCAGTCTACATCCCTATAGATTCTGGGTCACTCAGGAAGCGCTTTTACTGTAGGGAGTTCCTCTTCCTGACCGTTCGCAAGATGAATCAGAATGTACAATTTCATTCTTCATGCGACAAAAAGGTAAAGCCATAAGTTGCGCAGGATAGCCTCCAACCCCCATACTTAATCACCCTCTTCAAAAAGCCAAGTTCCCAATCCACTCCAAATCTTTAATTAAACTCGACTCGAAGCGACTCGCTAATCGGAAATCGTAGACACTCGTCAAGTAACTTGGCGTTTTTCTTTCCCTTCCCCTGCCCGTTTAATTAAAAAAGGACGTTTGATGATGATTGAAATTGAAACCTACTTTTACAAGTTTTTTATTGGATTTTTTTTTCCAATCGCAGGATCGAATGGTGTCGATTTCCGGTACTGCTAATTAAGATAACAGTGGGGTCGGGCTGTATGATATTGTACTTCTACCTAAAGAGTACAGGGGTTATACGAGTTGAGTGTGATCCCGTCTAAGAGAAATACGTGCTTTTAGAAAATAGTACATTACATGCCTAGGGCGGTGAATTGGTGAATGTCCCAGATCGCAGGTGTTTGTTGCCCGAGCCGAAGGTAAGGGACATAAATGTGTGATCTGGGGCATTACTAATTACCGCCCTAGGTATGTAATGTACTATTTTCTAAAAGGTTTCTGGTTTGTCTAAAGTTTTACGTCTTGCCTTGGTCAGGAAGAGAGATTTGCTCCCCAAAAAATCCCCCTTATGGCCTATGGTGTCCTTATGGTGATGTAAAATCTCAACTGCGGTCTCCTCTTGTGAAATGCCGGTAGATTCAGATTAAAACTTGTAAGTGCCCTTTTGACCCTACTTCCAGAATAAACATTTTGAATTTATTGCCACACGGGACAGATACACTCTTCCGTATTTTTGTTAGGTTGTAAGACTTAAAGTTGACATGTGTAACATCACTCTCATTCATCACATTATACTCGAAAGAAATTAGAGCAAAGCCAGCGAAATTCGGCTATTTTTGATTTTGAATGCAAGACCCGTATTTTATAATCGTACATTTTTATTCCTGGAGTATTTCTGAAAAAGATCAAGTGTTTATAGTACCTAGAAGTTCTCATTTAAGGCCTAATTCATTTCGCTTTGTTAGTTTAAGCAATGCCATAATCTTTATTCTTCGTTAAATCGCAGAGTTGTCCCGTAAAACTAAACACAAAATGTTCAGACGCCTTATGAGAATAAAGGCTATTGATTCTCAGGTAACAAAAGTAGGTAAGTAGATTCGGCGTCAAAAAAAATATTCTTACTATATAGGTAAGTAGCCAATAACTGACCGCCGTTCAATAACTGGCCACCTCATTCTAAAAATGACCAGTTAAATGTGGCCAGTTATTGAACGATGGCCAGTAATTGGCGATTTACCTATAAGTCTTTGTTTTATGTTCTCTAGGACGGCCGTCTCCGCAGCGGGGACATGATCCTGCGCATCGGCGCGGTGTGCGTGGTGGGGATGTGCGCGCGGCAGGCCGCGGCAGTTCTGCGGCAGTGCGGCGCATGCGTGCGGCTGCTGGTCGCACGCCCGGCTACGAGCAACGCGCTGCCTTTGCAGGTCAGTGGGGAATGGGGAAGAATAAGGCCGATGATGGGTTAAAAATTGGTTGTCTGTAAAGTCGGTTAACGGACGATAATTTTACGTGATAACGTATGCCGGCCGATGGATTGGAAGAGAGATAGATGCGTCATAAACCGGACGCGTAGGCCGAGCGTGCCTCTCTATCGCTTTTTCCGCGCTCTCGCTTGCACGCTCAGCTCAGGCGGAACGTGACAATGACCGTGCAGCCGGCGTTCATCGATTTATAAGACGTTATCACGTCAAAAATAAATAATTGGAAAAATCTATAAGATGCAAAGGCGATACGCAAAGCATGCAAAGAGCGAAATATAATGCAGTTTCTATTAAATCTACGCCATAAAAATAGACCATGGTTCCTAAGAACAGATTTCCCTATCACTTATAGTTTTGGTGTTCTCCCTATACTGACCCATTTGGATTGATCACCCTGTATATTAACGCTGGCCTAGAACAATGCGACCACACACGAGGTAGCATAATTAGCTGCCGGCAGTATCTCCAGTGTGGGTTAACCGCAACGCATCCAATTAAGGAGGTGTGCCATTTATTTCCTACCTCGCAAACTTCCAGTGTGATTCTTCAACCGGAAACTGCTGCCTCAAAATTTAGTAGTCACCTGAAAACAACTCAGAGCACTTGAAATTAAAACTAATGTTGATAAAATCACGTAAATTCACGCCCGAAATCAAACCCATCAGGAAATCGGAATCCGTTTCTACCAGAATTTAACGTTTCTCATAATCGAACTGTCATATGTACGGAATAATGTGGGTAGACTCGTTTACTTTCTATAATAAAAAGTAATTGTAGGTAGGTCACTTGTATTCCTATGTAAGTCGTGACAACATGTGCTCCTTAGCATATTAAAAGTTAATTATATATAAACAGTGTTTTATTGGACATAATAGTGGCGACGTATGTAAAGTGGACATAGTTTTATCAAAATGTCAGTGAAATTCCATGAATTTAACCCCAAAACAGACTGTTGGGAGAATTATTTGGATAGGCTCAAGTTTTGTTTTGAAGCTAATAGTATCGAAACGGACAAGGCAAAAAAGGCTAATTTCTTCACAGTATGTGGTGCACAAGTGTTTGAGACATGTTTAGCTTTGATTACACCCAAAAAATCAAGTGATGTGACATTTAGTGAAATTGAAAATATTCTAAACAAACATTACAGCCCTAAGCCGAATGAAATATCGATGTCATACAAATCCTACAAACGAGATCAAAAACAAGGTGAAAAAGCGTCAGACTATATCACTAGTTTGAGGAAAATTGGTTCGTTTTGTAACTTCAATGACTTGGAACGAATGCTTCGCGACCGTCTCATTTGTGGTATGAACGACCATAAATTGCAATACGAACTGTTGAAAAGAGACAAGCTTAGCTACAAAAATGTCGTGGATGCGATGCTATCGTCCGAGAGTGCGGAGAAAGACGTTCGTATGATTGTGTCAGGGAGCGCCGACGAGTCCTCGTCGAGCGCGGCGTTCGAGCCGGCGCCCGCGCCCGCCGCGCCGGAGCCCATGGACGTCAACGCCGTGCACTCTAAGCGCGCTCCCGGCGGCACAAACACCAGATTATGCTACAGATGTGGAGACCACCATGGAGGAGAATGTCGTTTCGTCAATGCAATCTGTCGTTTCTGTAAGAAGAAGGGACATCTGGAAAAGATTTGTCTCGCCAAGAAAAAAGGTGGCAATAGGACCGTCAACTACACACACACGGAACATGAGCAGGATGAATACATAGGCGGCATCTACAACGTGGGCGCGGACAGCCGCGTACCGCCATACGAGGTGCAGGTGGTGCTGAACGGCGCGCCGCACCGCATGCAGGTCGACACGGGCGCCAGCTTCTCGCTGGTGAACGAGCGCACGTGGCGCGCGCTGGCGCGACCGCCGCTGCGGCCGCCGCCGCTCACGCTGCGCACTTGGACCGACGCCCCCGTCGAGCTGCTCGGACAGACGACCCTTCATGTGCAGTATAAAGACATTGCTCGTGATTTAAGTGTTTTCGTGGCTAAGGGTAAAGGGCCCAACCTTTTAGGTCGTGATTGGTTTGCGCCGCTTAAGTTTACACTGGACATTAATTTTGTATCAATTGTAGATAACGATCACAATACAAATGTTATCATCGCGAGACATAGCGAGGTGTTTAAAGAGGGATTAGGTACATACCGAGGGCAGCCGGTTACTATTCATGTAAAACCGGGCGTTACACCTAAATATATTAAGGCGCGACCGGTGCCGTACGCAATTAAAGATCGGGTCGAAAAAGAGATTGACAGACTGGTTCAGGAGGACGTACTTCGCCCGGTGTCTTTTTCAGAGTGGGCTACTCCGGTCGTACCTATAGTAAAAAAGTCAGGTGATATACGACTATGCGGGGACTACCGCAGCACGGTGAATCAGGCGACAGAGTCGGATACCTACCCGATGCCGACCGCCAATGAAGTATTTGCAACTATCGCGGGAGGCAAGTACTTCACAACCCTGGACTTGGACCGGGCGTATACACAGGTGATGGTGGATGACGCGACGGCTAAGTTGCTCACATTGAATACATGTAAAGGTTTGTATTCCGTGCATCGCTTGGCGTTCGGTGTCAAGGCGAGTCCAGGTATTTTTCAGCGACTGATGACTGCATTGTTAGCTGGAATCCAAGGAGTGGCAGTCCTTATTGATGACATCATCATATCTGGGCGCACTCTACCCGAAATGTGGCAACGTGTAGACGAGGTGCTCACTCGTATTGGCAAAGCGGGTCTTCGGCTCAACAGCAAGAAGTGTAAGTTGGCCAGACAAAGAGTCGAATTCCTGGGGTACGTAATTGATGCTGTAGGTATTCATCCGGCTCCTAGTAAAGTAGAGGCTATTATAAACACACCGGAACCACGTAATGTACGTGAACTGCAAGCTTTTCTCGGCTTATACAATTTCTACGAGAGGTTTATACCACATAAAGCTACAATGCTGGAACCTCTTCATCGACTGCTCGACAAGACGCAAGTGTGGCAATGGACAGAAGCTGAGCAAACGGCGTTCGACACGGCAAAACACCTACTATCTTTTGATCTGACGTTGGTCCATTACGATTTGAACAAATCATTGATACTGACGTGCGACAGCTCGGAATATGGAGTGGGCGCAGTGCTCGCGCACGTGATGGAGGATGGCCAGGAGCGTCCTATAGCCATGAGCTCACGGACACTCCATATTCATGAACGGCGGTACTCACAACTTGACAAAGAGGCGGCATCGATTATGTTTGGCATCCAGAAATTTCACAGTTATTTAATCGGACGCTCTTTCACTATAGTGACCGACCACAAGCCGCTCCTCGGAATTTTCGATCCGAAGAAGCCCATGCCCGGCATGATATCGCCTCGACTTACGAGAATAGCTCTAGCATTGACAGCACACAGCTATGAAATTATATACAAACCAGGATCCCAAATTGGGAACGCCGATGGACTAAGTCGATGGCCACAACCGGTGCCGGATCAACCGGAACAAGATCTCAGCGAAATTCTGCTGATGGCGGAAACACTACAAGATTTCCCTTTTAATGCTGATCAAATCGCAAAAGAGACAAAAAAGGACAAAACTTTGATATCGGTCATTAATCACATATGTCGTGGTTGGCCTGCAAAAGTAACTGACAATGAGTTACGACCGTACTGGCTTCATCGCACTGAATTGTCACTCCAGGAGGACTGCATACTTTTAGGCTGTCGAGTCGTGATCCCTCCGGCACTACGTAAAGAAACTCTAAGAGTACTTCATAGTACCCATAACGGCATTGTACAAACAAAGGCGTTGGCACGGAGCTATGTGTGGTGGCCACAACTCAACGAAGAAATTGAACGGCTTGTTGGGGACTGCCAAATATGCCTGGAAAATCGACATATGCCACCTAAAACCAGTCATGAATGGATTACACCGACTAGGCCGTGGTCAAGAATACACATGGACTTTGCAGGTCCTTTTCAAGGAAAGAACTTTCTTATAGTAGTAGACTCGTACTCCAGATGGCCTGAAGTATTCATGGTCCCTAACACAAACTCGGCTACAGTCATAAAGCATCTACGATCATTATTTGTAACTCATGGTTTATGTGAAACTATCGTGTCCGATAACGACACAGCGTTTACATCAATAGAAATGGAGCGATTTATACAGGCTAACAACATAAAACATGCAAGGACAGCACCATACCATCCAGCCACTAATGGCTTAGCAGAAAGAATGGTCCAGACAGTGAAGAATAAGTTGCGAAAGATGAACAATTTGCCATGGGATGTTTTAATTCCTAACATGCTCTTAGGGCTCAGAGCCACTCCTTGCGCGGCAACAAACAAAAGCCCTGCAGAACTTTTGATGAACAGGAAGCTGCGTACTTTGCTAGATGTTATTCACCCAGAAAACATAGCACATAGAAAAGTGGAACAGCAGATAGATCGGAACGCACAACAAAAAAGAAGAGAAACCTCCATTGGGCAAAGAGTGATGTACAGGAACTATGGAAAAGGTGCCAGATGGCTACCTGGAACGGTAGTTAACAAAGGCGGTCCATCTAGTTATCAAGTGGAAGGTGCAGACGGTTTAGTGGTCAACAGACACATTGATCAACTGATCAGAACTTCAACTGAAAGCTCGAATGTAACTGATAGACTATTGCCTGAAGCTGAAACAATTGGTGGAGGTGTATCACAGGAAATTAGTAATGAAAAAATGCGAGATATTAATGATACTGATTCCCAGGACGATCAAATCATAGAAATACCGAGCTCAGATCAGTGGGCTTTATTAAAACACGTTGGATATTCGCAACAAAACTGTCATTTATTTCAATAGAACAATGGTATATACATTGTAGTTAGTTACAATCTTAACACTAGATGGCGTTAGTAGTAGTTAGCAGACTATAATTTTATTTTGATACATATACTAACACCCCCTCTTATCAAAATAAGCTAAATATTATGCAATTACAATACCAAGCATATTCATGAACTTATAATGTTTTATATGAGACAAACCCTTAGTCAGCAGGTCAGCTGGCATCTCCTCAGTAGGAACATATTTAATTTTAATGACCTTATCATTAATAACATTTCTGATGCAATAGCAACGCACATCTATATGTTTTGACCTGCTATGACACTGATCACTAGAAGCCAATTTTATGGCACTCTGATTGTCACAGTGTAAATTTATTATAATAATTATTCCAGTAATCTCCTGAATTAAATTTCGTAAATATACAGCTTCTCTGGAAGCTTCAGACATCGCTGTGTACTCTGATTCAGTACTAGACAGACTTACTGTCTTCTGCTTACGGCTTTGCCAGGAAACTGCTGAGCCTGACATCATAAAACAGAATCCAGTATAGGATTTCCTGTCTAAGGCATCGGATGCCCAATCACTATCTACAAAACCTTGCAAATCCATGTCATTACTGGTATACTTTAAACAATAATTTTTATTGCAATGTAAATATTTTAATACTCGTTTTGCATAGTTATAACAGTTAACATTATAACAACTATTAAATTGGCTGAGATAACTGGCTGATGTCTGGCCTTGTTAATACTGCCAGATACATTAAACTGCCAATGAGTTTTTGATAAGGAACATTAGGTAAAGGTTCTGTAGATTTTTCTATATTCAATTTTGGTTCAATTGGAGTACTTTGAGGTTTACAGTCAGACATCTGGAATTTTTCAACTAATTGTTTAATGTACTGTGTTTGATCAATAGTAATAACATTCTTATTTTTGTTTACATTTATTCTCATTCCTAGATACTGTCGGACAGGACCCAAATCCTTTAACTTGAACTCTGAAGCTAATACATTTTTTAATATTTCAGTTTCATTATCATTGTTTGAAAAAATCAAAAAATCATCTACATACAACCCAATTATTATCTTTATATTACCTTTAGTTTTTGCAAACAAACATGGTTCATATTGACTGTTATTAAAACCTAATTTACAAAGACAATCTTTTACTTTCTCATACCATGCTAGGGATGACTGCTTTAAGCCGTAAATAGCCCGTTTTAATCTTAACACATTTCCCCCACTTTTGTTTGCAAACCCTTCAGGTATTGACATGTATATTTTTTCTTTTAAAACACCATTTAGAAAAGCTGTAGTTACATCTAAATGCGTTATGCTCATTCCCATTTTAACACTAAGAGAAAACAATAATCTCAGAGTAGAATGACGAATAACAGGTGCAAAAGTACGAGTGTAATCTACACCTGGCTTTTGCGTAAAGCCTTTGGCCACAAGCCTAGCCCGGTACCGCACATTATTGTCCACATCAAACTTTTTAACGAGCACCCAACGACACTTCACTATTGACACATCACCAGGGTTTTTGACAAGCTCCCACGCATCATTGTCCTCGAATGACTGCAACTCATCAGCCATGGCACACTTCCACTGCTCCTTCTCAGGCCCCTCTAGAGCCTCCGAGATTGAGATCTCCTCAGATGCTGGAACAACACTGGATACACACAAGTTGCTAAAGCCATACCGCTCAGGCTGTTTTCTTTGGCGCTTTGTTTTTACACAAGGCTCCGGCTCTGGATCTGATGTTGTCTGGACCTCCTGCACCTGCACCTCACTTGGAGATTCATGAAGAGTATCTTCACCATCAGTGTAAACTGAAGAATCTGAAGAGCTGTCACATTGATCCTCTTCTTCTGGAACACAGGATTCCCCCACTGAATCGCCGCTCTCCTTCTCCACACTGATCTCTGGTGTCTCCACACTATGCTGTGCTGTCTCCTCTTCTGCTATCCATATAGCCTCGTCGCTGGTTGCAATATCACCTGTCTCATGCTCCATCACAATGACATCCCTGCTGGTGATGATGGTGTTCTTGGTAGGATTATACAGCCTGTATCCTTTCACATCTTCACCATATCCGACTAAGATGTGCTGTGTGGCCTTCTTGTCCCACTTGAGGCGCTTCTCCTTGGGGACATGTACCATCACCTTACTTCCGAACAATCTGATGTGGCTTAGGTCGGGTTTTGACCCATGCCATAGTTCATAAGGAGTCTTAGGTATTCCTGACACAATGGACCTGTTCTTCAAATAAACAGCTGTACTGGCCGCTTCAGCCCAAAATCTCTTGCCCAACTTTGCATCATACAATAGACATTTGCCCTTTTCAACCACTGTGCGATTTGCCCTTTCACAGACACCATTTTGTTCAGGTGTGTAACTATTTGTTTTCTGGTGAATAATACCACATTGTTTTAAATAATTTTCAAATTCTTTACTGCAGTATTCAAGTCCATTATCAGTGTGAAAGATCTTTATTTTCTTTCCTCGCTGGTTTTCTACCATAGATTTAAATTCTTTAAATTTACTTAAAGCTTCATTTTTCTGCTTGATAAAATAGATGAAAGTCATCCGACTATAATCATCAACAAATAGCATGAAATATCTGCTGCCATTTAGAGAGTTCACCTCCATAGGTCCACACAAATCACTGTGTATACGATGACATGTCTCTGTACTTCGTTCACCAACATGAGAGAATGGCAACCTCATCTGCTTTCCCTCACAACAAGTAGTACACTCTGCCTTTGTTATGTCAAACGAGCCATCATAAGACAGGCCATCAACGATGCCATTTCTCATTTTGTTCATATCTTGACTGTTGATGTGAGCTAGCCTTCTGTGCCATAATTTACCGGTAACTGCAGGAGCTGCCAACACGTAACTCGGCGACTGCAATCGCAACTTGTAAACACCATCAGTTAAATCGGCTATCGCAACTAAAGCATCACTTCTGTCATAAATATAACAATGCTTTTCCTCAAATACGACATTGTTGCCATTCCTGATAAGCTCGCTAACTGATAACAAGTTTGTTGTCAAACTAGGCACGCATAGCACATTCTTGACAGTTATGTGACATTCCAAATCCGAAACAATGTCTACATCTCCGGAACAATCCACTGATACTTTTGATTCGTTAGCAACAACGATTTCTGGTAAACACGGCGTTAAGTTCATGTTTTTAATCCAATCCTTGTTTACAGTCATGTGTGCACTTGCACCACTGTCGACGTACCACTCAGTCTTGTTAAACTTTCCGTTTATAAAAACCACGTTAAAAACGCATTTGTTTGCAGTTTTCTTCAATAACGGGCACTGGTTCCGATAATGTCCGCTGCTTTTACATTTATAACAAACGACTTCCTTTGTTATTGAATCTGTAACTGTCTTCTTGTTTGACGTAAATGCACCGCCATTTTTCTTAGGCTTAGTGTTGCCAGAGTAATATTTATTTCTCGCAACGAATGCAGCGCCACTGACTTCAGACTCATTGGTAACTTCCATGTCAAGCAACTTTGATTTTATGACATCAGCAGTTATCGGAATACCCGAATGTTCTATAGCCATTATCATCGGAGAATAACGGTCTGACAAACCTGCTAATAATAATGATCCCACCCATTCGTCGGTTATCGTAAATCCTGTGCCATTTAACCGTTGAGCTGTTTCGACGATTTGTGTGACATATGTAGCCATCGAGTCACAACTATCCAATCTTATGGAAATCAAATGTCGAAGCAAGGTTATCTTTCTCGAGAAACCGGAGTCGTCAAACATGGTCTTCAACTTAGTCCATAATGCCTCTGAAGATTCCGTATTTCTTATATGCACGTACAAAGCTGGATCGATAGTTAATATTAACTTTGCCTTCGTTTTTGCATCTTCCGCTGGCTTGACTTCAAAATCAGGAGGTGGTTTGATGTACTTGTCCATCCCATCCAAGACCAGTAAGTTTTCAGCCGCAAAACGCCACTCGTCATAATTCTCCCTGCCTTTTAACTTTGGCACACTAGCAATATAGTTCGAGTTCATTTTTCCGCGAATCAACGAGCACAAATTTATCTATTTTAAACTAAAATAACTGATAAATTCGGGAGCAGCCCATAACCTATTAAAACACGTTGGATATTCGCAACAAAACTGTCATTTATTTCAATAGAACAATGGTATATACATTGTAGTTAGTTACAATCTTAACACTAGATGGCGTTAGTAGTAGTTAGCAGACTATAATTTTATTTTGATACATATACTAACAGGCTTCAATGCTGGGAATACCTCCACCTGAACCGAGTCAGTCTGTAGGGAGAGTCAGTAAGAAATTCAGACAACATTCTAAAGCTCCTTACGATAGACCAGGGAAAAGCTATGATTAATTAAGTAAAATTGTTAATTTAGGTTTACTGCAGTCAGCAGTTAGTTTTGATTATTATTCGTTATTAGTAGATTTAGTAAGTTGTTACTTAGGGGGGAGATATGTCATATATACGGAATAATGTGGGTAGACTCGTTTACTTTCTATAATAAAAAGTAATTGTAGGTAGGTCACTTGTATTCCTATGTAAGTCGTGACAACATGTGCTCCTTAGCATATTAAAAGTTAATTATATATAAACAGTGTTTTATTGGACATAATACGAACAAAAAAAAGTGTCCTATATTTGTCCATTCCATTACGTCACGTTTGAATATGAACTTTTTTATTTGCACGAGCGTCACGTCACGTAGTGGAATCTAAAATTCCCATATACATTTTGGGACACTTTTTTTTATTCTTCACATTGAAAATTCTATCGATTCTGAGTAGGATGAACCCAAAAACGTAAATGTCTGGAAGAAACAGGGAATCAGTTTTTTTTTAATGCTCCCATACGATAAACTCCTCGTTTCTGTCAAAAATGACATTTTAGTGGCAAGCTTTTATAGCCGACTGTACTTTTCTTTGGATATCCATCAAATGCTCACTGAGACGATTCTAAAGAGCCCAAGCTCGGTAGGATTGCTTTTTCTATTATAGAGTTCCTATGGCCACCTTCCGGCTCCATCATCAGATCAGCCCCATGGTACCATATTATTGTATTGTCATTAAAGTTAAGTAAGTATGCAAAATTTCAGCTCAATCGGTTGACGATATCTGCTTCAAAATTGAGTTGCAAGATTTCACCCGAACAAACATACTTTAAACATACAATGCAAGTTAAATAAAAGCTAGTCTGAAATAGTATTCGGAATACAGGAACCGTGTTAAGATCCAAGACCATTTAGCATGCGCATAAAGTAAACTTTCTCATAACTCCTCCAATTAGGAATATAGGTCGCGAATGAAAGCGCCGTTCCGGCTGAAGGCGCGTCGGCGGCGAAAAAAAATACTACGTTTGGAGCTTACGGAGCTTTGGCGGTTTTGTAATTTTTAGGGTTCCGTACCCAAAGGGTAAAAACGGGACCCTTACTGAGACTTCTCTGTCCGTCCGTCCGTCTGTCACGAGGCTGTATCTCAAGAACAGTGATAGCTAGACATTTGAAATTTTCACAGATAATGTATTTCTATTGCCGCTATAACAACAAATACTAAAAATAAAATAAATATTTAAGGGGGGCTCCCATACAAAATACATGTTATAGATTATGGTACGGAACCCTTCATGCGCGAGTCGAACTCGCACTTGCCCAATTTTTTTTTGTATATCCTAACAAGCGTCGGTCCGGCCCAGTGATAGTGGCGCTACAAACAGCTTTCATATGGAAATAATGAGCATACGCCATATAATTTGCATTATTAAACGTCAACAGCGATTTGTCAAGGATTTGTCATTAACTAAATTCAAAACATTGTTTATCGGAATGCTGCTTAATCCTTCGTTCTTCTTGCGAAGTAAATACTGAATCCATTTGAATTGAAAAAAAAAAGACGACTCATCACTGTGAATAGTTTTGGCTTTATTGTGCAAGATTACTTGTAATTTGCGAAATATGTATTCCGTTTCCTCTTTGGTTACATTATTGACATTCAGCGACGTCAGTTACCAAAAATATGTCGTTACCAGTAAAATAAATTAGTACCACTAAAATCCGCAATATGGCGTGGGTTAAAACAAATCCTGTTGCCTATAATACAATTATGTGTTGTGTAGCTCTAAGCTCAAGCGACAAAGACTTCATCGGAAACAATAACAACCCCTCCTTAACACTTAGTATAATGTCCAAAAGTTAGTGATATTTTATTTGGTTCCGCGTATTTTTTAATGTGTGTTTAGTGGTATCAATGCCACAATTTATATTCACTATAGTCAAACACCGTATTGTCTCTGGCCGCGATGCTAGGAACTCATTAGCCGACTGTAAATTAAGTTGTGGGCGGATATGACGTCACGACACACCAGACACGGGGGTAGTTTTATGAGTAGGCATCGGACTTTTGATAGCACAGTAAGACTTTAGAGAGCTATGGAGCCGATAATAACAGTAAAATATAATTCGTACTCATATTCATACTTATTTTTTATTTCATTCCAAACTGCCTTTATGATTACTGTGGTTAACATTCAATGACTAAAATTATAAATAAAATAAAATTTATACAATATTACAAACTCCTAGATTTTAACTATATTAATTGTCAATAATAATATCATGCATTTTCTATTCGTAACTGGATATTCGATCAATGTAGAACCCAATTTACTCCAGTAAACATGGGAAGTATCACAAATATTTACGTATTTTATGATGACGAAAGAAACAATGCCTTCACAAACCAGGTCTTTGTACATCCTTCTGACCTTGTCCTTGACTATGAAATTAAAATTGCGAATTAATACACTCATGATTATGAAGTATGAATTGTATTTTAATGTTAATATCGGCTCCATAGCTCTCTAAAGTCTTACCGTGCTATCAAAAATCCGATGCCTATTTATGAGTTTAGGATTCTCACTGAACTATGTACAGCATAATTATTGTATTTATTTTTATTAAAGCAGTAACGTCTGCTACCGAAAACCAAATGTTTGCAATGAAGCGAAAAAATTGAAAAATTTAATTATTCACGCAGTCACATCGATATAATGCCACTTATAATATATCGATAAACTATATAAGTATCAGAAGGAAGTCACTAGCGTTGCATCGTTCGTGCCGGGAAAATCTCAAGGTCGTAGGTTGACAAAATTAAACATACTCGTGCGACCAAATCGTCGGACGACCGTGTTGAAAGCCTTTCCATGTCTTTCTGAGCGCGTTTGCCACTATGGAGCTATTATGTAGGACTTGCTAGGTCCATGGTTGCCACTTAAGAATCTTTCTGCCCAACGACCGAAATTGTAAAAAACTATCTGCCTGCCTAGCACAACTAGGCTCGCGACTCTTGTCGCGCGACATAGCATCGCCCGTCACTCTCTCACAGTACAGTGAAGAAAGAGATATATCTCGCGCGAGAAATAGTCGCGTGTCACAGTTGTGCTAGAGGTGCTGGTAAGACGTGGCATAGACTAGGTAGAGTTGTCTCTGATGTTCGGAACTCATTAGCCGGCCGTAATTAAGTTGTCGCCGGATGTGACGTCATGACACGCCGGACGCGCCGGGAACCGCGGCCGTGCCAACCTGACGGAGGTTGTTTTATGAGCTTTGAATTTTTCATGAAACTGTGCAGAAGTACTTTTATGTTGTTGGCAAAACGGTAGAAGATTTTTTTAGGGCGCAAATAAAAGAAAAATTACATTGAAACATTTCTCCCTTGTGTTGACTTCAGTGTCATCATTATTATCAACCTAAACTAAAGCCTTTCATATAGCGTTTTCCGGTGGTTACTTATCTGCAACACTGATTTTGTTTGCCATCTCTAACGTTTCGTATTCTTTTTTCCAAAACTGTTAATTTTTCAGAATAATTATAAAATTAACCTAACCTAACATAATGAATTTTTTTAAAAGATGTTTATGAAATCCTGAAAATATTACGGGTTTCAAGAAAAAAATATTTTTTGACAAATGATAATTTGGCGAAACATTACAGATGGAAAACAATGTTTCGTAGTTGAGATAGCATACTTTTTTTATTCAAAATAGCCATGCATTTAACCTCGATTGCACCTGATGTTAAGTGACAATAAGGCTTAAGATGGAGCATGCTTTGCTAGAAGATGCCTATTCACTCTCGAATTGAAGAGATCCAAGTTATTAAATATTTTGGGTCGTTCTCAAAAAATCTGCACCGCTGCGTTAACTTTGCATTTTTTTTTAAAGTTGCGATTTCTTCTTTTATTTTTCATAGGATCGCTAGAAATATATTCAGACAATTGATATCACGTCGAGGGAAGTAGTTAAATTGAATATCTTAGAAGATATAGGTGTTTGAAATTTTAGGTCGACAGGTGAAAGACATCGATGTCAGGTAAACGACATTTGTTACCAAGTTATCGACAATTGGGTGCAGGTTTGCGACAAATATGTTCCAACTTCACTGAATTTGTTAGCAGGTTAACGACAACGGTTGCAGGTAAGTGACATTTTAAATAAAATCTACGTTGAACTGTCAAATAGTGCTTATTTGATTGTTTTTGTTTTTCTTTTTTCCTTATGTTAGTAATTTGCATAAAAAAACAAGCATGTAATTCTCATATCATAGGACATTTCTCAGGAGGTTTTTTGAAGCCTGTACTATCCAGAAAGGTCATAACCGACAAAAAGATGCAAAACTCAAGCATACCCACGTAATTTTATAAATGTGTTATGAAGGTTCAACAGCGAATCATTTAAATAACGTTTCTGCTTCCTGATGCTGCTTCTTTTGACATATTCTTTCCTACCCGCTGAGTAACTTATTGCTGTTTTCGTCATCTTCGAGGAATTCCTTCACATCTGATAACCAGAAAGCCTTCGGCTGCGTTAGGTGGGATAAGTTATGGGAGGTATTGTCTGAAGCTGCCAGCACATCTGGTAACACTTTATAAAGCCTTTACGAGTCTGAATACAGAATGGTGTCAGTAGGAGATGTCACATACAAGGACTTTAAGTTCCGGACAGGGATGCATATGCATATCATGCATAATATCCCCAATACTATTTAACAGATATGGAGCCCTTGAAGGTACGTGGTAGACATCGCCTATTTTGCATCACCCGAAGCAGAAGTGGCCCAACTTTTGGAATGACTCAAAACAACCAGCCTCAAAATGGGTCTTGATATTAATAAATATAAGACCGAGCTGATGATAGTCGACCATTACTAGTCGACAAAGTACTAACCTGCTTCAAGAGTTTGAAACTGTTGATCAGTTCCAGTACCTTGGCTCCATTGTCACAAATAGAGGCACATGGAAACCAGAGATTTGCAGGCGAATCGGAATGGCCAAAACAGCGATGACCCAACGCGGCAAAATATGGAAAGATAGACACATCCCCAACCGAACTAACATGCACCTCGTCTGTGCCCTTGTCTTGTCCATATCTCTTTATGGGGCAGAGACCTGGACGCTTAAAGCCGCTGACAGGCAGAGGATTCATGCTTCAAAATCTGGTGCGGGCGCCGCCTGCTAAGGATTCCTAAGACAGCTTGAAAGTGAAATGGAATACTCAAACTAAGCTACTTCGGAAATTTATATGTTTTTATAACAACGAAACATGAGTTGAGACACGGCGAGTGACCGATAAAACCTGGTTTTTAAATAATTTTGTAAAAGTGTTTAAATAATTGTCGTTCACCTGCCGTATGTGTCGTTCACCTGTTTTTATATAGACAAGTGAACGACATACAGGTGATGGACAAAATGACAGTTATGTCATCAAAACAAATAAAGTATTTCGTTGATGAACTGCATATTTATACACATAAAAGTAGATCATACTTTACGCGTTATAAACTAAAATGAATGCAATAGTACACACGTCAACCAAAATATAGAAGGCAGAATATAGACTTACAAACTCCCGCTCGCGTAAGAGTATGTATCATGTTTTTTTAGTGCAGCACACTGACGACGTGTCACTCGGAACAGTGTTAGGTGGCAACTGAAGGTCTCGATTTATGCGGGGTTAGGCAGGGGAAACGAAATAGTAGTCACACAATTGTAATGTTTGTCTCATGACAAGTGAAAGACAAAAAATGGCGTGGACAAACTTAAATTGCAAATAATTCGCAAAATAAGCATAGTATTATTATTCGATATGGTAGTATTCAATCTTCATCATATTTGAAAATAAAATGGAGTACTGAACTTAAGCTAAGTCGGTAATGTATATGTTTTTATTACAACGAAACATGAGTACCTCGCGTTGGGACACGGCAAGTGACCGACAAAACCTAGTTTTAAATCGTTTTTTTGTCTATTAATATACTTTACTTTTAATTGAAAGCATTTGGCCTCTATGTAAAAAGTGTCTTTAGATATGTGATGATAATTGAATATTTAAAATAATGCGGTGTAAATAACTTCTTCTAAGACAGACCTGTTGACAGGTGGCGGTGCAAATATTTTGAGAACGACCCTTTTCCAGGAAACCTACTTTTTCCGGTAGGCATTCATCAAAAAGAACCTTTCCGCCTCAACGGCTTGGGTCTACGATTTTATGTCGGTAGTTGCCATATTTTTCTGCATCTGAGAGTATCTTAGTCATTATCAACAAAGTTATATGTAAAAAAATCAACAGCCAATTCCTAATATTTTCGCAATCGACGTAATTATGGTGACGTCATAACGGTAACGGTAGTAAATGCCTCGACGCGTTATTGTACCAGTGAAACGGGGAAAATTTCCGCTTCACACGGGTGCAATGCTGATAAATTATGCATGTATTATACATACAAACCTTCCTCTTAAATCGCTCTATCTATTAAAAAACCCGCATCAAAATCCGTTGCGTGCTTTTAAAGATCTAAGCATATATAGGGACAGACAACAGGAAGCGACTTTGTTTTATACTATGTAGTGATAACGCGTACTCTCAGATAATAATCCTAGTACAGCTGCCGGCAAACTTTTTGAGCATAACCTTGATTACGCAGTAGCCGATTTACGTACAAATGTACATGCGCAGATCCGCCATTTTTGTTCAAAAAGTTTGCCGGCAACTATAAGCGTTATTCTTGGAAAAGAGTGGATAAACGCAGCCTAAAGGCCGAAAACTTTGAACGACTTTTTTTAACTGTCACAGTGACTAATCATTTATTGAAAATGTATATCGATGTTAGTAATTAGTGGAAGGTGTTTACGAGCTAAACGTGTAATACAGCGTTTGATGATCGGGATTTCTCCTTTGGCAGGATGAACCTTCTGAACCCTAAGAAAATTAGAAGGAGAGCCATTTTTAGTTTTAGAGCAGGAGGAAGTTATGACGTCACGTCATCACATCTTAATTTTTTTGCATGGGATTTAGACGTTTTGTTGTTTGGAATCCTATCCTATGATGATGAACCGCCTCCTTTTTAAGAATAGTTTTCAAAGTGCGCTTTATTAATCTCTAAAATGTTTAAAATATTAGTAGGTTTCTACACTTTTATTAAATTATATTTAAAAGTTGTCTAAAGCACTCGTCGTCATAACTTCCTATTGCACTAAGAAACTTTTATTTTTCCAAACGAGAACTCCCGATCATCAAGGGATATATCATGGCAATATCAATCGAATCCCGTCATCTGTTAGGAAAGTATTTTAATCCGTCCATGTTTTCGCTCCACCTCGTAATACCTTGTATATAAATTCAAAATTACTTTAAACCCTTTGATAAAATGATCAAAAATTCATTAAAAAAAACACGTTAATGCTCTGGGGCTTCATAAATAAAGAATATTATGGGCTCGATATTAGGAGGGTTATTTTGTAGGACGGTGTTAATGACAGTATTCCCTGGGAGTTTACGACGCGTATATAATTATTCGGAAACAGGCTTGGAGCTATCTTGGCATGGTTTAGTGCGGATGGCGCCAGCGCTCTGCCTGAGAATGCTTCGCTAGCCCGCTACCTCAAATAAAGTAAGACTCGGAATTGGTTTCAGGCCAATAGTCACGTTTCTATAACGTAATCTACCTATCTATTTATCTAGTCTATTTTTGTAACGTTTTTTCGTTTTTATCGGTTCTGCAAATTATGTAGCCTATCAAGTGACGGTCCGGCCCAGGGATATTGTCGCTACAAACACTTTCGTTATGGCAATAATGACAGTAGCGAATTGTCAAAGATTTGTCATTAGCCAGATTCTAAACATTGTTAACCGGAACGCTGCTCAATCCTTCGTTCTTCTTGCGACATAAGGGAGGCGGGGCACATTGATGCACAAAAATTCAAAGTGATTTTGAATGGACAAAAAGCACCATATTTGAATAGTTTTTTTGACGTATGCATTGGCTAATATATCAGTTTACATATTTGTTCCGAAATAGTCGCTAAAAGTGATCAGGTATAAAGATATACTGATTTACATAAAAAATCGTTTTTGTACCATTCTGCCCCACCTGTGGGGTACTTTGATACATAGGGTGGGGCAGTTTGATGCTTGTTTAAAATTCACGAAGACTGTAAGATATACGGTAGTATAAGTTATTTTATTACTTAAAATTATAAAATAAAAACCACCTTATTAATTGAGATTTCAAATACACTTTATTAAGATGTAAACATTATTAATAATCAGTCTCTCCAGTTTCTTAAAGAAAGCATGTGGCGATGACGATCCTGTATGTGATGATCACAATGGTCCTGCACGTGTGGATGATGTTCCAGTGGCTTCAATTTTTTTCCTGAAATTTTATATGCGATGTTGTAAGATTGAAGCTTTAATTTCATATTTATCGGCCGCTTTGCGAATTGACTAAGTCTTCGACAGTACTTCGCGTATAGCATCTTGAATGTTTTCTTCACTGATATTTTTTCTTTCCGTCTTGGTTTTGTAGGTACGGACCATTTTCAAAAAAAAAAGAGAAATGTTATGTTATTGTTATTTGTGACAGGGCACTTTGATACACTAACAGAGCAGAATAATTCACTAAAGGGGCAGATTGATACGTATCGTTCTGCCCCGTACTTTACCGTATCAAAGTGCCCCAACAGACTTTTTTCACTAACTGTTAATTTATTAAATTATGGATTAATATTATGGTCAAAAACATACTTAAACCCACTTTTGATTATATTCACTTACCTTTGGTAACATAAACTAGCACAAATAACTAATAACACGGTGCTAAGACACGATCACATTTCATCCAAAATTTTACTACGCGGCAGGAGAAACACGTTTGCACCCGTCGAAGGCCAACGGCGAACTGGCGGCGAGCGTCGTCACAACTATCTTTCTTGGGCATGTCCTTGAGCGTTCTAGTGATGTTCCAGACTTCGTAGCGTTTCTCGGTTTTGAAATATTGGTACTGTATAAATGTGCCCCATGCATCAATGTGCCCCTCCTCCCCCAATACTGAATCCTATTGAAAAAAACTTGACTTTCATAACTGTGGATAGTTTTGGCTTTATTGTGCTAAAATTGCTTAAAAATTGCTTAAGATTCTATTGGAAATCAGTTTCCTAAGGAGGGGGTCGTTGTTTCAAGAAAAATCTTAGCAATGTGATGCAGAATTCTTATGATTAATCTGGATGCAGTGTCTGTATGTCATTGTCCGCTCAACACGCCGAAAGAGCTGGACGGATTTTAACCAACTTGGGTAAAGAGAAGTGGTACAGATAAATTAAAATTAGTAATACTAAAGTGCCTGTTATTTGAATGTATCTCATGTTGTGTTGTATATTCCTTGATGTTGGAGGTGTGCAGTTAGTTAGTTGTTAGTTGCGCTGGGCATTTTCCGCAAGTCGACATCCAACGTGCCTATTTTGCGTGAAAAGGGGGTAGGTAGCGCTAGTCCAACCACCCCAGCTCCTCGACAAACCTTATCAAAGCTTTAATGTTGCTTGTGGCGTCGTGTACGGTACTTGGGGATTGGAGGTGTGCAATAAAGAGTATTTATTTTGTATTTGTATTTGTAAAGTTAGCTTTCACATGGAAGGCTATATCCACTTTTTATGCTACCCAATCTTCTCGAAGAATACTCCATTTGTCACAACGCAACACTGTTTTCCGTTTACGAAGACACGCGCGTCAGCTTCGTCGACAGTGATGGATCACGTCAGTCGCGCGACAATCCGACGCGCGACAAACATTACGCTGTCGACGGCTGTCGATCGCATGTCGCGTGATAATAGGGCACTTTCCATCATTGAATATAACTTTGAAAGATCCTAACCGTCCGTAGAAAGAGTGGTATCAAACTATTTGCGCAGTAGTCATTAATACTGTGCGATGAGTTTGAAGCCGCTCTGTTTACGTGAGATTAGGTATATACACGAAATAAAAGTAATTTTTAATTTTTAAGCGAAATTCTAATATCACATACCTAATATAATAAAGGCGAATTTTGTGCGTGTATATTTGTTTGTTACTTCTTCACGCTCAAACGGCTAGACAAAACTTGATAATTCTTGATATGAAAGTAGCTGACACCCTGGATTAACACATAGGTAGGCTACTTTTTATCCGAAAAAATTTAGTGTTCCCGTGGGATGAGTGGGTAATACCGCGCGGCGCTGCTATACAAATAGGTGTCACATTTATTTTTACTACTTATATTTATTTATCATTATTATCTATCTTATATAATAAGTATATGACAATCTCGAAAGGAATATCCGACTGGGCCAAATCGAAGGCAAGCGTCCCAGTGGTCAAATCCTGATAAGATGGGCAGACAACAAGAATGCAATAACTCAGAATGTGCATGTCGTTCCATACAGAGGGCAGCCCATTCGACCCCTGTGCGCCAAGTAGAGGAACACAACATGGCTGTTTTTATAGTTTTTTTTATCTTTTTAATACTTACCTATTATATTTTTGTAAGCTTTTGTTTTCATGTAACTTCAGTAGTTGTCAATATACTGTAAGAAACCTCTGAAATGATAACGCAGGATCCTTTCTTCAACGTATATTTTTATAATAATTGCTTTAACAGTATAAACAGTCCAAATACTAGAACAATCAGCTCCAAATCTAAACAAATGAAATAAATATCCCATCCTGTCCATATTCCATGTCCTGACTAAGTGTCAGGTTCACCGCCCGTTTTCCCGCCATTTTGAGTTGCCAACCTCCCAAACGTCATAAAACATGAGGATGAAACTATACTTTTGTTTCTGCCAAATGTAATAAACCTTACAATACCAATATCCAAACTCGTTTTCTTATTAAAGTGCTGAATTCTATCGGTAATTTTTTTTTGTCGTCATGATCCTCAGCCATAAGGGATGAACTAACAAGAAGATATACATACCTATGCCATAGTGTCCCATTAACTTAAAAAAGCATTTGGTGTAGTTTGGTCCTACCTAAACTGGAAATGTACCTATCCATAATTATACGTGACCCGTAGTTAAAACTCAATCAGACACGTTAATTTTCAATCAGAAGCAGCCATTATCGTTAGACCGAAGCGCTGTCATTAATGCGTAGTTGTCGATCATCCACTGTTGATACCGCTAATGAACCGCCTAGTAGGGGATGCTCACCCGGTTATTTTACCATACAAAAAACCGGTTATAATCGGGTGTACTATGAAAAAAATAACCGGGTTTGCATTTCCTACCGCTTAAAACAACTATGGAAGGTAAAAGGGGGGGTGGACTCTTATATAGAAGAATAGTTGAACAAGGTGTCCAGCGGTAAGCAGTAAATAATAGTTCCAACGCCTTCCGTAAAAGCGCTCGAGTATCAATAAAGTATCAAAAAAATCCAAGTTATACACGAAGTTTATTTTAGGTGTAATATATGTAATGATTTGGTCGACAAGGGACGTTGATGGGAGACAAAGTATATGCCGAGCTCTAGATAGTAGTGAAGTTTAATTACTTAAAACATTAGCTTATATACATTTTTACAATAAGGTTAACGCTTATCCAAGCAATGTGCATTAGGCTACAGTTATACTGCATGCTATACTAAATGTAGACATTAGCTACATACTGCAGCTTCCCCGTAAGATCCCTTCACCCCCGGGGTGCTGGAGAAAAAGAAAAAAAAATAATGCATGTTACTTGTTTACAATTCGAAATGAAGATGGGGACCACTGTGTAAACTACTTAGAACTAAGTTTATACACTTTACAAGAATTTATCAAAAATTAGTTGGTCACCCCATAAAAAAAAAATATTGTCATGTCCCAGTGTCACTGTTTCAAAAGAAATATTTTATAGTTGAAGTTAAAATTATTTTTAAAATTCCTGTCTGTTTCAACAAAATAATCAGTATTATTATCAAATAATCTCTCTCAAAATTAAAAAAAATTATAAAAATTTGCCATTAAAGTTGTGTATTAATCACATAAGGTACTGGTATTACAGTATCGGTACATTTACCCTAAAAAATATCTAATGCCGTACCAATGGAGTCTTCGCTCCAAAAATAATTAACGGGAATGGCTACCCAGGGCATGGTCACCCTTAATAATATCCTCAATGGGCTACGCGTCCACGCGCACCCTTTACTCAAAACATGGGCATGGTCACCCAAATGGCATATCAGGCTACATGTACTATGTGCCTGTAAGTCGGAGTCGCAAATACATTAAGACTTAATAAGCCTCCAACTGTTTTCACGGAGGGCACGATAGTCCAGAACACCATGAGCAAACAAGAAGGACTAGCGCCCAAACTTTATACTTAATCAATATGTACCGTACCTTACCAAGTACTGAGAGAGTAGAGAAAAAAAATATATTTGAAACTAAAATTTCATTAATAAAAATTTCCTATAAGGAAAACAATAAATTCAAGATTTAAATTCACTAGACTACATTATTAAATGATCAGTTCAACAACTAGTCAAAGTGTAATTGTTAAGACAAAATATTTAAATAAATCTCGAACGCACTAAGTGTGGGTATCGGATTTCATTCAATAAAAATTAAAAGTTACAGAAGTCGTCGCACACGCGCGACCTACTTAAAAAATTTGCCTACGCGCGCGGTATGCATTTCCGTGCGCGCGGAAATTGCGAAATGTGTAAGTTGTTTACGACATTTGCATCTAAAAAAAATATTAGCGACGATTATTACAATGATTTTAAGTGATGATATCTGGTTTAAAAAATTAATAATTAGAAATGCTAAGTGACACGGGTAACAATTTCATGTACGAAAGTTATCTAACAATTTATGTATGTAAAAGAAAAAGTTTTTGAATGAATTGGGCGTTAACCTGTATAGCTAATTATTTTTTAAAAAGAAAATATCATAAAAAAATCTCATTCTAATTTCTTAGATTTCCTTTTGACGCCTCTGAGGGCCAAGTTTAACTAAATATTCTCTTATATATTCCAACTTAGTATATAAATCTTGCAAATCAGTAGACATAATAAAATTAACTCGTGCGTAAATGTAAAATAACTATAACCGAAAACATAAGTTATACAATAAAATATTCACTTACTTAATTCAACGCTTACGTAGGAGTAATGCCTAACGATATTGAGGTCATCACGTGTCGTCACGTTGCGCGATGCATGGCGGGACGTTGATGCGCTGGCGGCTGGCAGGCACGTGGAGCACCATGCCGTTGCTGATGCGCGATGCGATGACGGGCCGGGCTAACCCTGGACACCCTCGAGCATGGGCCGGGATTTCCCTGGACACCTCTTGAGATGGGCCGGGATAACCCTGGACACCTCTTGATTTGCGAGCCGGGATAACCCTGGACAACGCTCTTCTTTTCTTGATACTGGTTTCTTCTTATGGCTTCTTTCATAATTGTCTTCTTCTTTTTTTTCAAGTTAATTCAAATCTTCATTCTTGTGACTGCATCGTCAGTCTGGTGGTTGCCGTTGGTCAACGGCTGCCGTTGTCGCTGTTGCTGGTGTCCCGGACGGTGCGGTGTCCCGCCGCACCGTCCGGTGCGAGGTTCTGAGGTTCTGGCTGGTTCAGAAGTTCGTCTTCGGAACGTTAGTGCAGGGTCGCCATGTAATATATGTAATGATTTGGTCGACAAGGGACGTTGATGGGAGACAAAGTATATGCCGAGCTCTAGATAGTAGTGAACGTTTAATTACTTAAAACATTAGCTTATATTGCTTATATACATTTTTACAATAAGGTTAACGCTTATCCAAGCAATGTGCATTAGGCTACAGTTATACTGCATGCTATACTAAATGTAGACATTAGCTACATACTGCAAGGTGACTAAGTTAATAAAAAACAACAATACCGTTGCTAAGTAACGGAACTATTTTCAGTCCAGTACCAATAGGGGATGCGAATGATGTTGAATTATACAACATCGTGTAGTTATATAAATAAAATTAGCTCAATATGTCATAACACAAAGAAAAAGAAATTAAAACAAAAAAAAAAAATTTTTTAAATATGTGACCAGTTACGAAAATTATATGACTTATATTTTTAAACCAAAAGAAACTTTGAAATTGTTTTTAAAATCCTCATAATTTAACAAAACAATAATTGTAAGACAACCGCACTTAAACGCACTTTTTCATGGCGTAAATGGCAAATTACTTATTTTCTCCATACAAATACTGGTACCCAATCCACAGATGACGTTATATTATGTAGGTCGTCATATTATCTGTATGGAGCGTTTTTAGTGCTCTGTAGGAATGTTGAACTTTGACGGTCATTTCTGACTTTTAGAGCTGTCTAAGTGTATGTAGTCTCATGTAGACATTTTGCAGCCAAGCTCGAGCATTACGGTATAGCCGGTCCGGCACTTGCATTACTGTACGATATGTTGAGCAACCGATCGCAGATAGTGTCAGGTGACGATGGTAAAGTTGAGTCGAACCCACTGACCACCGAGTTAGGAGTGGCACAAGGATCATCCATCTCTAATATAATATTTTCAATACTAATGAACGATTTGCCGGTTTTTGTTAGGTACTGTTGCCAATATTTTTATGTATGCCGATGATGTTGCCGGTGTAGTAATTGCTCCATCGGTTGAGGAACTGGAACAGAAATTAAATATTCTGGCCGCTCAACTATCCGAGTGGCTTAGATTTAATGGACTAGCGCTTAATATAAATAAAACACATTTTGTGCATTTTTAACTGTCTGGTAGCCCTCCTAGGCCTCTTTCGGTCGTCATCGAAGGAACCACATTGTGTCAGACAGAGTCTACCTGTTTCTTGGGATTCCAGCTGGATCGGGGTGTTACGTGGGAATCGCACATTGATAAGTTGTGCGGAAAGCTAGGTAGTGCTTGCTACGCACTGCGACGCGTCAGTCGCTCCGTTTCACTTGACGCTGCACGGTCTTGCTATTTTGGCACTGTGCATACTCTACTACTCTATGGCGTCGAGCTCTGGGGGCGCGCGGCAGAATGGGAACGCGTCTTCAGAATGCAAAAAAAAGCCATTAGAGCGATGGTAGAGATACCGCAGGATGAATCCGTGAAATCTCATTTCAAGGAACTGGGAATTTTGACTCTCCCGTCTCTCGTAATCCTTCAGGTGGCATTGTATGTGTTTGAACACCGGTCTGAATATCGCACCCGTGGAGAGATTCATGGTCGAGCTACTCGCAATGCCCACAAGCTAGCGTCACTCCCTGGAAGACTCACTAAATATCGGAAGTTGCCGCACATCATGGGGCCGTTAGTATACAATAAGTTGCCAGAAACAATCACTGCAGCAACAAGTTTAGCGACATTTAAATTAAAATTAAAGAAATGGCTTATCGAGCGAGCGTATTACAGCGTCGAGGAATTTCTGGACACTGGAAATTATATCGATAATAATTAAATAATGAATTTTGGTATATAAATTTGTGTAAATCAATATTATTTTAAATTGAGTATCAATTTTAATGTATCGTTTGACATTATTCCCGAAATAGTGATAATAATAAGTAATTCTATTGAGACCGTAATTTTTTGTAAATGTTATCGTAATTTTAATCTTGTAATTGTGTATAACTAAAATGACCTGTGATCTGCTTCACCAATAAAATGAGTTTGAGTTTGAGTTTGAGTTTGAACCCAATAAAAAATAGAATCGATTGACATCCTCAAAAAAAATTGTCCGCACGCCTATTTAGAGGAGTCGCGTAGAACGATGTTGTTGTTCATATACCCCGATGTATTGACCTAATTGGGCTACTGAAATAATACCCACCCTGTATATTGTTTTGATGGATACGGATATGATTTAACGTACAAGCCTCGCCTCGTTCCATGTCTACCTAATCGACGACGTGTTTGTTCGGGCATAGGCTAGAGGTGGGACGAAACAAGAGTGATCAACGTCTTTTTTTTTTATTCAGGATAACAAACAGTAACACGCATTGCTGAACAAACACAATACATAAAATAATTTCAGACGTGTGAGACCAACCACGTTATCCACTAATTATGTACATTATATAATTAGAGCGCAAGTAACAATGGGTACACAGAAATTGTTTCACAGTTTGGGAATAACAATTAATTACAATAACAGAACTTAAGAGTAAAGTAGGCGTTAAAATGGAATGATTCATTCATTCCTGTTCCGCTGCTTTTTAAACATGATCTCGCTGTAACTTGATTAAAACGTGATATTTGTAAATAGTGTCTGTCATCATGAAGATGTCAATTTCATTAAGTGTGTGTTATATGACTTTACTAGCCTATGTAAAGGATCTCGTTGGCAGATGAATAGATTTGACTAGGTAGAAAGTGTCAATATGCTTTATCCGGAACAGTCAAGGAAATTGGATCACGTGCCTTCTTCGCTTTGTTCACACTGACAATAAGGGTCTAAAAGGTACGCTTTTCAGTTTCCTTTACTGTGCTTAGCCTATGCCTAATATGTGACAAAATCTCGGTAATTTATATCTCTTTAAATTATATCAAATAATGTCAAGTAGGTAAGTTGCAGATGTGAAAGTCACGGTGATTTTTTTCGACAGAACTGACAGTTCCGGCGATTGAAATACCTACTACGCATTTCCCCTCTCTAAAGTCCATAAAATAATAATATACCGCCTACTTATCTTTATCTATTCAGCTCTCGATGTCGCTAGTAGGTATAGGTATAGCAACGAGAGTTGAGACGCACACAGCAAAATGTCATGTAAAGACAGAGATTTTGAAATTCCTGCTTTTTTAACTGACTTCAATTTTTTTCGAGATATTCCGTTATTTTTTGTACAATCATCATCATCATCTACCATAACTTTGTAATAAATTTTACCGAATCAGATGACTATAAATCGAGTGCAAATCCGTACTTTATGTAGGTACAATACAATACAATACAAAATGCTTTATTGCACACCAATAAAGTTTACAAATTCAGTACAGAACAATAATTTTAATAACGGTAGACAACAGGCGGTCTTATCGCTAAAGAGCGATCTCTTCCAGACAACTTTTAGGTAGTGGAGTTGATTAGTATAAATCACACAATGAGTAGGTGATGCAGAAGGGGAAGGGAGAACAAAATAATTATCAACGGATAAGCAAGTAAACGTATCAATAGATATACACATACATAAATAGATATATATAAACCTACTTAAACATACATAAATATAAATAAAACAAGACAGATAAGGAACACATAAACAGTCAGAGGCAAACGAACGAAAACAGTTTCACAAATCACACCATTAATTTTATCAATCGAGAGATAAGAAGTATTCTTTTAATTTATTTTTAAAGATCGCTGGCGTTTTAGCATTCCGCAATTCTACTGGAAGCGAATTCCATAGCAAAACGGCTTTAAAAGTAAAGGAATTCGAGTAAAATTTTGAGTGTGAGGAGGGGACAGCTAAAAGGAAATTTTTAGCGCACCTTGCAGACGAAAGGTAGCTAAAGCGCTCTTTAAGATACAGGGGAGTTGCTCGGTGGAAAAGTATGCCATAAAGAAGAGTAAGAATGTGAGAGTTACGCCTTTGACGAATAGGGAGCCACTTGAGTTGAGAACGGAAACTAGAAACATGATCATATTTTCGTAACCCAAATATGAATCTGATGGAAATGTTTTGAATGCGCTCAAGCTTATTAAGTTGCTCCTCTGAAATATCAAGGTACGAGATGTCAGCATAGTCTAGAATCGGGAGAAGTAACGTCTGAGCGAGCGCAATTTTAGTGGCAATGGGAAGGAATTTGCTAAGCCTTCTAAGAGAACCCACTGCGGCAAACATCTTCCTGCTCACTTCATTCAATTGGGGCACCCAAGAAAGAGTGCTATCAATGATGACGCCCAGGTTTTTAACCTGGGACGAGTAAGGGATTATGACACCATTAAAGAAAATTGAAGGAGTATTAGCCAAGTCAACTCTGGAAATTAGACTAGGACTGCCAATGATGATAGCCTGGGATTTTGACGGATTAACGTGGAGGCCATAATTACTACTCCACTCTAAAATAAGTCTCAAGTCCGAAATTGTTGAAGAGATGATTGAAGGTAGATCTTCGAGTGAACCTTGAGAATAAACTTGAAGATCGTCGGCATAAAGGTGATAGTTTGAAGACAGATTATGAGTGATTGAATTAATAAATACAGAGAATAGCAGAGGAGACAACACACCGCCCTGTGGAACACCGGCCGCTGTGCTGCACCAAGAAGATCGGGAAGAGTCCACCTTTATACGCTGCCGACGACCTGTCAGATAGCTAAGAAACCAGTCAATAACTGCAGGAGATATGTTAACAGAGCGCAATATACCCAACATAATATCGAAATCGACAGTGTTGAATGCATTGCTAAAATCTAGCAACGTCAAAACTGTCAATTTACGGTCGTTCATACCTGCCCGGATGTCGTCAGTAATTTTCACGAGAGCGGTAGTCGTACTATGACCGGAGCGGAAACCAGACTGAAAGGGATTCAGAAGATTATAACCTACCACAGTGTAAAATTATTCACCTAAAATTTGGTGGAGATACCTAAACCCACATTTCCCATAAATTATTGCGATCTCCTTGTGAATATTATATTCCTTTCAATTGCGAACTTTCAGTCACAATATTGTACATTCTCTCTTCATACAAGTTGGAAAACGCCACAACACTACATCCAAAATTCGTGTTTAGTTCCCTTTATTGTGTCCTCCCGAACATATAAGTTGGGGCACTATAATGATCAACGAGCGATTGAACGTTCAAGTTTTATGTCATAGTGGGCAAACGAGCAAACGGATCGCCTGATGGAAAGCGATTACCGTCGCCCGTAGACACCTGCAACGCCAGAGGAGTCACAAGTGCGTTGCCGGCCTTTCAGGTGGGAGTACGCTCTTTTCTTGAGGGAAGTAGGTAATCTAAAATCAATAAGATCAAAGGAACGCGTGGTATTGTCATTGTGTACGTTGTGGGTTATATTGCCCGGGATATGAAACGTAATTCTATTAGGAATTTCTATATCAATTACACGAGCACATATTGCCTATTAGGAGTGAAGAATATTTCTTTTGAAGATGACATTGTATTCTAAGTATGTTTTATTCGGATCAAATGTCTATATGGGACTAAATAGATTTAGTGATCTAAGATTTAGAAAATTACTGTTGAAGTTCGAAACTCCTACGAAGTGGTGAAAACGGTCCATACAAATGGCGATCGGGCCGTGATGTCCTCATCCCGGAAATGTAACAATAAAAATAACTAAATTGCCAAGTGTAGATACATGGTTTCGTTGAATTACGAGGATTCTGATAATAAATTTAAATGTACTTTTGGATTTAAAAAATAATATACATTTTGAGTACCTTTGAAGTCACATATTTATGTCAAAGCCCTTTTTTCCGCTCTTTCATTGCATTGACCTGCTTCATATAAGTAATAACAGTATATTCTGTAATTCAAACAAATCTACTCGTACACCCCTATTTAGGCACATGGGGAGTCTACAAACACGACAGGTACAACTAAGTTATAAGAGTACCCATTTCGATTGCGGATCCCTATATCTGTCCCTCTTCTACCATAAAGTCTTGTTACTTGTAAGCATCAAGACTGTCATACGATAACGCTGTTACAAGGAATGGACTCGTTTTACGGGTGCGGCCGCCATTACGGTGATTTTATGAAGCGAGTCACAGCGGCTTAGATGGATTAAAAGATAGGTTTTGACAAGTCAGTATAATTATGGAGGGGGGGTTGTCTTTTTAACCTTCGAAAAAAGAGGTGTGTTATAATTATAAGTTTAACATGTGTATCTGTGCGTCTGTTTTGTGGCATCAGAGCTCCCAAACGGATGAACCAATTTGAGTGCAGTTTTTAATCTAAAGACTTGTCCGTTGATATGGTTCCTAGCTATATTTGGTGGAAATAGGGCCAGTTGTTTCCAAGATATTCAGATTTAATTGGAACAAGTGACAAGATCTCAGCCTATATTGAAGCTAAGAATTCCAAATTTTGTAATTATGTTCAGTTTTTGTCGCGTTTTCTATATCTTTGATTGAGGGTCTCATGATGATCCGCCACTTATGTCGGGGGTGTTTTAAATTTTAAATGTAGGTTATAAACAAATAAGATAGAGTAGTGAGTAGATGACGGTACAGTTAATCCAGAATATTTATTGCGTAAATTATAATCCATGTCTTTCAGATTGATGAAGTATGTCTTTGAGAATATACCTTCTAAAGACAAAGAGATCCGAACCAGATGAGCTTATTTAATATTCTAAAAATATCTTCGGGAACGGCACTCCTTTGATCCTAAGCATTAAGGGTAGTATAACACTTACCCGGCGGATTCTTCCAACAATGAGCGTGGGACTTACATTGTATCGGTTTTAGGGTGCCTTTCCACTGGCATGGGGCTGAGTAAAGCAGATTATGATTTAACCATATAAAATATGCCTTAACGAGAATTATAATTGAGGGGAAAATAGAAGGAAGAAGAGGTAGAGGAAGACCTAGAACAACTTGGTGTGATAATATCAGAAACTGGACCGGCATTTAAGGACGTCACCACTCTCAGCAGAGTGGCAAAAAAATAGAGAAGACTTTCGTATGATGATCGCTGACATCCGTTAGGATATGGCACCATAAGGGAAGAAAAGTCATAGAACTTTTGCCATCAGTTGAAAACAAGGGATTGGTCAAATCACGGTCTGGTCTGCTCCGCGTTAATGAAAACACACTCTTAGCCGGAACAGCTTGGAATTTGCTGTAGTAAGCAACAGGCTAAGACCGCCTGTCCACAGAATCGGAGCAGAGCGGAGATGTGTAAGGACCAATGACATTTCTCCGATTTAAATGCACTTCTTTCGGCCTTGAGAATGACGCATCCTGATTGGTTCAAATCTTTTACTTCTGTGATATGGAAAATGGACCAATCATATTCCTCAGTTATAAATGCACTTATAAGCTTCACAAAGATGTAGCCTGTTTGGATTTTCTCCGCTTCGCTTCTGTGACCAGGCGGCCTGTAGCCTGTTGCTTACTTAATACTGTAAGTAAAGGCCATTTGTCACATAGCGCCCGAGTCGTCGTTACGGCCCAACAGTGATTCTTCACAGTTTATATTTGGTATTCTGGCGGCGAACGCAGCGAATTTCCGACAAATATTTTGCCACCAAGCAAACTCAGAAACGTGCCGACACAATTTTTGAATTATTAATTGGTCATTTTTTAGAGCTATGCTAGAATATTTATGAGGGTTTTAGAGGTCATTCATTGTGTAAAAATATAAAGCAACCGGAACGAAAGAGAAACCGGCATTGGTAATGACAAAGCGTAAAAATTACACATTTATTTTTGGGTGTTCTTAGCGTGGGGTGGGTAGCAATGGTGTTATGATTACCTTGTAAAGATAGCATTTTTGGGACGAAAAGTGGTCTACAATATCCAGCCTATATTTTCTTTCTATGCATAACAACCCGGCTGGTAGACGTTTTCAGGTATAGAGGTGATGAAACCTTTCTAGATACGGCTAAACGGCAAACTAAGTCTGTTAAAAATTGAAAAAGCATCCTAATCGTTTAGAAATGTTTCCGAGAAATCAATTATTTACGTGTATTGTATCACATTTAGGTACTCGTTAAAATTCGTAGGACAATGAAGTAAGACAAACCAACAAACACTTTTGACTGTGGAATACTCCAAAAGGACATGCGAGTGTATCCTCTTAATATCAAATGGACACTGTAACCACCAAGGTGGGTCCAGTCAGAGACAGCTTGCTAGACAGGAAGCCAATAAAGTCGAAGGACCAGCTTAAAGCCTTCAGGCACCACCACACAGGGGTTTTCGGTACACGAATGATTGCACACTACGCTGACAGCGGGCGTCAAATCATTAATGCATCGAAAGCCCCGGGGTATGATCACCACCAGCATCCAGTTCGCCATAACATAGCTAACTTTCTATTTCTCCTGCAGTCTCTTGGCGCGTCCCCAGCGCCAGTGGTGCCATCCCGCCTGCTGGCCGACCCGGTGGAACTCGAGCGAAAGTTGGCCGAAGCGGGGCATGATGGCTTCGGTGCTCTATGTGAGGATGCGCCGCTGTCGCCGCCGCCCACCATCATCGAGGAGAGGCTACATCATAGGGTAAGTGACATAGATGTTTCTCATGCCTTCGGAGGTGCCACTGCTTCATCTGCTTTTGGTCACAGATGCGACACATGTTGACAACGTTGTTCGACGGTTAAATTCCATTAAGAAGCCCGGCCAGGGCATTGAACAAGCTCTTTGGGACCTTAGGGAGGGCTTGTCCCAACTATAATGGTACTTGAAACTTTATTATTTTCAAATTTTAGCGGTCTCTGTCAATATTGTACGTTACTGTTTTATAGATATACATGAAAAAGAAATAGCTGGTTTTGTAATTTCATTTATGGTTGACAGCCCGTAGCATCAATGGTGGCGGTGGTTCCACGAGGTGCGCTCGGGCCCTCTCCGCGCCCTCCGCCTCTCATCCTGCCGCCTTCGGACCCGCAGCCCCCGCCGATGAGGTAAGTGGTCAAGGCAGGATAGGATACTTACTCATCATAATCATCATTCTCATCATATCCCTCGAATGACTGCCACTGCTGGATACAGACCTTTCCCAAGGTCTCTATAACCATAGCTCGAGCGACCTCATCCAGGATTAGTAGAAGCGAAAACACGTTTCCTCCTTCAAGACAAAAAAATATAAGTGAAGGTTAAAATGTAAATGCCAGCGACAACTTCATAGAAGAAGGGGCGTCTAAAGGTATCCCTTTTGAAAAAACGTTATAACCATAATTCCCTTGCCCAATCACATACGTGTTCATCTTTCACAATTCATTAGTTTTTTCTTTTAGACGGTATTCATCTCCTTCTATAACTCACATTCGGCCTCACTCAGCCTTTATACAGCTTATATTAGAGTTATAATGGCAGAATAAGCTCTTATACAGCCTGTTTGCTATCTGGGGAGTCTCATTACTTCGTATCTCGTGCAGGCTACCCCTGGACATGGCGGTGCGTGGCACGGGCGAGCCAGAAACGCTGAGCTACCAGGTGGACCTCAACAAGGACTCCGCTTTGGGGCTGGGCATCACTGTGGCTGGATACGTCTGCGAGCAGGGTAAATATTGACCATTTGACTGGTATGTTGCTGTTTATTACTGTCCTAAGTCACACCAGACGTGCGGAGTTTTCGTCACTCCTTTCTATTGTCGACGTCTTTTGTAGAAATCTAAGTCTAAACGGGAGGACCCGTACATAATGGTCCATGTCGGGTGATTAAAAAAGTGGCCATCGTCGCCGCTATTACGGGTCGCTCCCTACACAATCGTGTCTGTTCATTTGCTCACTGTCGTATGTTGAAGATGGACGTCGAAGTGATAATGACGGCTGCTATCTATTTGTTCACTACGTATAATCATTATTGGAATGTGAATCACAACAAGATCGTGAAAAGAAGATGAAGGAAAATAAGGTGGTGGATCTCGTGTATACGCCAATTACTACTCGTCCTCTACCGGGCGACTCATTAACAGGTGATTGTTTCGACACACGCAGTATCATCGGTACGAATTCCCTTGATGTACCAACAATTTACCGATTACTCACTATTACAGGCGACGATGGCCACTGACAGACGATTATGCTCTCCACACAATCGTGTGTGTCTGTACTCGCCCATCGTGGGCCATTGTGTATTTAGATGAGTCATAAAATTAAGTGCACCATTAAGAGTGTAGAGGACGCATACGACTTCCCTTCCGTCCGTCGGTTTCCATTCAAAAGCGATACTTGCATTGTTCGATTGTACACTGGTGTAGCCAAATTTCCATTTATTTGTAGCTATTCAGGCTAATGAATGTCTGGTTCATATACCCATATGCAGATCTTCGGTACGTATCGTTTTTGGTCAGCGGGCTTATGATAGTCGCGTGTGTTATGATGGATAAATGACAAAGCACCTGTCACTCTCTGACCAGCATTTGTGAGCGCGAGAGACCTCAGAGACTTGTTTTACGAAGAGTTGCAGCTTGTTCGTCATGTCCTTTGTTACTCTCCACGATTCGCACGCTCTATACATACTTGATAGACTTACAGCCAGCTACTAACAGCGCAAAGTAAAATTGAGCATCAGCCTTTATAGTCTATTTTTATTAGAAAAGTTACATTCGCATCCCTGAATAAGGCACCGCCATAAGGCAGTGGCCTGTCAACTATAATTCGACACCGAAGAGACAAAGCCGCCCACATTCCGCTTCTAAATTTAACCCTTCTATTGTTGTTTGGTCCAAGATTACTACTACTAAGGACCAAAATATTAGATGTCAGCTGATACGATTATGATGTGCATAGGCAGAGGCTTTGAAAGGAAAATAAATAGACTTAAAAGCACAATAATGAATAAAAAGCCCGCTGCGCCCGTATCTATTTATATTCCACCATCCACCACTTTTCGCAATGCAATATCTACATACAC
Organism: Apotomis betuletana; assembly: GCA_932273695.1. Lineage (NCBI taxonomy): Eukaryota > Metazoa > Arthropoda > Insecta > Lepidoptera > Tortricidae > Apotomis > Apotomis betuletana. The sequence goes on from OW026300.1 coordinate 1,223,352, forward strand.
TTTTAAACACAGTTGTGATTGTGATTATGTCGTCTATCTATTCTACCGTTGGATCATTTTCGAGGCGCTTGTTAGCGGCCCGCTGCGCCCGGAAATTATTTAAATTCCGTCACTTTGCCCAATCTGACATCGACAGAGACTGTTCAATAACACAGTTGTTGGTACCTAACTATTGTTAAAGCCGTGTTCCGCTGTCCGTCTGTCTATCCTACCGCTTGTACCAACTTCGAGCCTCTAGTTAGCAGCCCGCTGCGCCCAGCAATTACTAAAATTCCGCCACTTTGCCCAATTCAATATCGGCGGACTGTCCTATACACAGATATTTGTACCTATTATTGTTAAAAGTCGTGCTCCGCTGTCCGTCTGTCCCTTGTACCGCTTGGATCAACTTCGAGGCCCTAGTTAGCAGCCCGCTGCGCCCGGCAACTATTTATATTCCGCCACTTTGCCCAATCCGATATCGACGTAGACTGTTCAATACAAAGTTATAGCAGTAGCTATTCTTGTTAAAACGAGGCGTGAACAGTTTTTTGAATGGCGCGGCGCTTTTTCGTTCCTTCTTTAATCTCTCTCTTCATAATCATTTTCATATTAACTACAGAGGGTCGTGACTTCTTTTCAATCGATCTGTGGTCTGTCTTCAACTGGAGACAGCGCGAAGGGCAGCACTGATGGGTAACTCTAGCTGTTCGGACATCTAGTCCGACCATCTCCTCGAGCTTCGAGCTCTCGGTCTTTTGCCTTCGTACGTTACCGTCACTCATAGGAGTCATCGATGTCCCTCTTTAATAAATTCCCATTAATCTGGTGTCACTGGAACCCTTAATTAGATATTGCCTGCATGTGTCTTTTCTGTCTATCTTTGCACTTTTGTGCCTAACCTTTATTTTTGCTGGTGCCTGGTTAATTTAGAAATTTAAGTAAGTATATAGGTACTTTTTGTGCTTATCTCAAAGGAACATTTTTGTGGCTCGTGGTTATTGTCTGAGCCTTAAAACTTAACCTTTGAAGCATTTTGTTTCAGTATTTACTTTAGTAAAAAATTTTTTGTGAAAATTAATAGTGCGTGAAACATTGAATGTCTCATTATTTTGAATGCGGGTACACATCACATTTTTTTGATATTGAACTATTGATGCAAAGATCAAAGCACAAAGAAAATTTGGAATGCGTAGCCTGGCGGAAGGGACCGGGATTCGAACCCGGTACCTCTGGATCTGCCAGGTTATGCATTTCAATTTTTCTTTGTGCTTTTATCTTTGTACCAATAGTTTAATAGTGCGTAGATTTAAGAAATTAGGAGCCACGTGGGGCTAAACTGGCGAATTATGGCTGAACGACAGTTAACCGAATATAAATAATACACAACTGGTGAAATCAGCAACAGAATTACTATATCATCCATCTTGTAGTTTGTAGTCTCGTAAAATTAAAGTTAATCTCATTTTGTAGCGTTAAGATTTGTTATCAGAGATCAGACAGGACGTGATTATACACGGTGTCCTGTATTTATGGACAACCTCCTAACCCCTTTAATTTAATTAATTTTTACGCCGCAGGGGATTAAACTTGTTAATATTTTTAGACAGAAACGGATTTCATTCATTAAGACCTAGTAAAAATAACCATAAAGTTCTAAGAACAGAAAAATCTCATTCTCTGCGCCCTTGACGGTCATTAGACTAGAGTGATACAAGGTCCCAAATCCCAATCATTAAACAATTATAGATAGTCCGATTACCTCAAAAACCACGTGATTTTTAATAAAGTTAAACAACTAAGCCTATATTTGTATTCTGGAATATTCTATGGTGGTTATAATATCGGCAGTTAGAAGTTTGTCCATTAAATAGGTACAGGGCACCGTGTATAATGACGCCATTCGTTCCGCTCTCTATCTATTATCAAGTTCATTATAAAAATTGTCTGTTCCTATATATAGCCAAACAGGGTGTTTTTGAACCCACGCCATATTGCGGATCTTTAGTGGAACTAATTTATTTAACAAAAACTTTTGCTAACTGACGTTGAAAGTCGGTGAATGTCACTGATGTAAACAAAGAAGAAACAGGACTAAATATTCCGCAAATTTCAAGTATTTTTTGCATAATAAAGCCAAAACTATTCACAGTGATGACTGATGAAAGTCAAGTTTTTTTTTTTTAAACCTCATTGCACAAAACAAAATCGGCACAAATGGCGGACTTAATGCCAAATGGCATTCTCTACCAGTGAACCATAGGACCAAACAGAGATACTAAAAGTGGGTGCAAATCAGAAATCTGATGGTATGGTTTTTTTCCATAGGATTCAGTATTTATTTCACGAGAAGAACGAGGGATTGGGCAGCATTCCGGTAAGCAATGCTGCCCAACCCCTCGTTTTGAATCTGGTTAATGACCATTTAATGACAAATCCTTGATAATTCGCTACTGACTTTACTCATTATTGCCATATGTAAGCTGGTTGTGGCGTCACTATCCCTGGGCCGGACCGACACTGTTAGGCTATACATTAAATGTTACCGTTGTTGTGGATGAATAAAGTCTTTAACTATCTACTTCTGCGGGCTTTCATGATCAGGTATTCAGATTGTCGCGTTATCTGGCTCACTAAAATCTTTTGCTTCCCCTACCTGCCTTGAACAGACATTAATAACATTTCTAGTCATAGTCTGACATAGTCCACATAATTATAAAAACGGTTTAAACTCACGTTAAAATTGTCAGGAACGGCCCGACATGTTTCGAACTCAACCCACTGGGCCGCGAGTCGCGTAGCAGCACGCATAGCTGCCCCTGATGAAGAGCTCCATATGAGTTCGAAACATGTCGGGCCGTTCCTGACAATGTTTACGTGAGTCTAAACCATTTTTTATAATTATCAAAGACGTCTCACGATAGTTTTAATAATACATAGTCTCCAGTAGTTATTTCTACCGCGGCAAAACAAACCAATCTATCCGCCTCAAGATATTGAACATGTGTCCGGAAACTTTCGCAATACCGACTGCACAGATTAAATCAGCCCCGCGACCGAAACCGCAAGAGTTTGTGAGATTTTTTACGTCATTCTAGGCCGTAAGAGGGATTTTCTGTCCGCTAACCCTCAATTCCTGGCCAAGGCAATCAGACGCAAACTTGACAAAACTACGGGCGGTAATTAATAAAGCCCCAGATTGCATATTTATGGCCACACGATGTGTTTATATTAAAGCACGGCTACGGTTATTATTTATAATTATAAAGGCATAAAGGCACACACAGACCTACGTACACTACTTAAGTAAAATGTTGTTTCGCCGTGTTTGAGTAAGAAATGTCTGGAATAGATTATTGTAAGATTTCTGTCTGCTTGTCAGACCCAGAGGTCTAACTCTTAAACGGTAATAGATAGACAGTTGTTCACATAAAATTCACAGAATTTCCGTTACCTTATCACCTATACAATAAATGTTATTACAATAAATAAAGTGACAATTTAAAGGGCAAGGGGACCATACCCTTGAAACGTGAAACGTGTTTCTCGTACGTACAGTACTATACAATCCTTTGAGCGCCTATTTCCGTATAAAAATCTCAAAAATAATTCTGCGGTTTCAGTCCAACCGCTCTAGCCGTTTTAATTTATGTGTCTGAATGATCTCCCACAGTAAACTCTGTTTTTGTTCTTTGATTTATCGTATTGTTGTTCGAACGGCGATAAAACGCTACAGATAAAGCATCGGTTCGGGCCCGCCCCGTGCTCCGTGTCGACGAAATCCATTTACAGGCAAATCAACTATCCCCAGTCGTAGATAAAATCTGGGGATTCGTATCGTATGTATTCAATCAATATTTGGGCGTTAGACGTTTTTTTTTCTTTTTAATGTAAGTTGTTTCTCCAAGAGTCTAAGGCAGTAGGCAGCTTTTTAGATCGGTGAAAGAAAATATCGACATAGTTTACATGAAATAAGGAGGATAATTGAATATTTCCCGTAGCGTAGTAACTGTATTATATTCGGCAAGTTTTAGTAATATCGATACGTGCATTATATTTTTTCTTAAGTCAGTCTCAAGGCCGTTTCTTGTATTTCTTTAGTGGTGTATATTTTCCATGTCTATGCGTTTAATGAACGTGCGTTTCTCTTTTTACCCTGGCTGAGAGTGGGATTTTCTGATACCTACGCGGTAATCTCACTTCAAAAGTTTAGACAAACCACGGGCGGTAATTCGTAATTCGTGGCCCTGTTCGCATATTTATGGCCCTCACCTTACAAACACCTGCGATCTGGGACATTCATGAATGTAATGTAGTAATATTTTCTTCTAATTTTCGCCTGCGGCTGTTTTGATACTGCCTGATAAATTGTTTGTTTTGCAGAGGAGTTGAGCGGCATCTTCGTGAAGAGTATCAGCCAAGGCAGCGCCGCCGACCTGTGCGACAGGATACAAGTCAACGACCGGATCGTGGAGGTGAGTGCCGCATGCTACACGCTACACAATGGACGCAGCCGCCAAGGCAGCGCCGCCGACCTGTGCGGCAGGATACAAGTCAACGACCGGATCGTGGAGGTGAGTGCCGCATGCTACACGCTACACAATGGAGTGAGAGATACTTTATCGAATATGAACGAGTATGCCTTCAAGACCACTGACACCAGTTCACCACCACAGTCGTGATACGACTACGGTCAATGTGCCCCCCATACCAAATCAGTATGAAGAAAGTTTATTATTTTCGGTCGCGGTGAACATACATGGTGAGCACGACGCGAATGTAAAATCTTCGGCGATTTTCACATGTTTCACATGTCTGAAACGTAGAGTTTAGGCTTCCTGTCGGCAAAAGCAGAGTGGAGAAAATTACCCAATTAGGGTGGGTCTCCACTGTGCGGAATAGACCAATCACCTGAGTTGAATTCTATGTCTCAGTTCCGCTTCACTTGTGTGATTGGTCGATTCTGCTAGTCTCCGCTCCACCTCCCTCACGCTGCGTCTTTCTAAACCCTAAAGAAGCGCATTTAAGTCTGAGGAATGCGATTTATCCATTTAATCCGCCGCTATGAGCAAGCAGCCTAAGTGAGATAGGAAGATACGTCTATAAAAAAAGCTGCATGATAGACGTGTTTTATACCCGTAATTCTCAATTTTACAAGCTTTTATTTTTTAACTTGCATTGTATGTATCGACACACGACACGACGAAACGTCCCCTTACGGAGTGTGCACGGAGTGCCACAAACAGAGAGAGATGGAGAAAAATCGCAAAAGCCGTCATTAATGTAGAAGAGGACAATCCATAACCACGACCACTCTGACAAGAGTGTACGACCACAGTACGACTAAATAAGAAGAAGAAGATTGTATGTATGTATGTAAGTATGTTTGTTCGGGTGGAATCTTGCAACACAATTTTGAAGCAGATATCGTCAACCGATTGAGCTGAAATATTGCATAGGTACTTACTTAACTTTGATGACAATACAATAATATGGTGTCATGGGGCGGATGTGATGATGGAGCCGGAAGGTGGCCATAGGAACTCTAGAATAGAAAAAGCAATCCTACCGAGCTTGGGCTCTTTAGAATCGTCTCAGTGAGCATTTGATTGATATCCCAAGAAAAGTACAGTCGGCTATAAAAGCTTGTCACTAAAATGAAATTTTTGACATAAACTTATTTTATCCTTCGGTGGACAGACAGCTATAAAATAAAATAGGTACTCGAGTGATGTCGCATGCCAGATTAGCGTGTTGTATTATCGGCTTACGTACAATTTGTTCAGAATCAGAATCAGACATTTATTTGTTCAAGTGTAATTGAGCCGCTTAGCTCTACATTACAACCGGGTAATTTCCCATACTTTATTCTGACCTACATAATGTTTTCCAAGTCGCGCGCATAAATCGCCGTGTCCCATAAATTCGCGCCATTCGCGAGTGGATCGGGCGGGGATTATTTGTAGCCGCTTTTCGATGGAATGCGAATGAGCTGTTCTTGTATTTCGTCCTTTTTAGGGGATCCAAAACCGGTTTTATTGCCATATTAAAATCGGTTTTGGATTTATTGCCATAGTAAAACCGGTTTTAAGCTGGTTTTACGATGAGAAAAAGGCCGGTTTTGGATCACACTGGGTGTGGCCTGTAACGACAGCAAAATTCCTACCCTTCAAGCTAAACCATATTTGTTTATAACTTGTAAAATTATATATACCTATTGTTTAAAAAAATCACGATGTTTTACTGCCATAATTTTCAAAATTTTAGTTTTGTAAAAACAAAGATAGTTATGGCTTAAGCCACTTGTTCAAATGTCCATTCTAAGAATTGCGAAATGTATTCGAAACATTTTAAGTACATACTTACTTATATTTAGTAGCATGACAGTTATTATCAATGCAACGGGGATGTCAATGTTGGACGCCTTACGTTGAAAATTCTATTAATTAGTTTAAAATAATTAACATTTGGTTTTTTAATAATATAAAGTAAATAAATAAAATCGTATTCGTATTATAAGACCTCCCGTTACGTAACAGTTGCATAAAAAAACTAGTATTAATTAATTTAAGTACCTGAATGTTCAGGGTCGAAATACAGTTTTATAAGTAATAATTCGTCATTAGTGTTTCGCTTAATGAAGAAACCCATTCATCATCCATTAATTTCAAATCCATTAAAACTTTGCTCTAGAATTATCTTGTTACATTGCCAAATGAAAATTAAACAACCCTGAACCCCGCCATGCGATTTATTTTGCAGCAGTTCTATAATTATCACAAAATTATAACGGCCCAGGCAGCTTATACAGCCAGTATAACTCTAATTTAAGCTGTATAAAGGCTGAATAAGTGCTTATGCAACTTGGGTACAACTTGGGGGCTTTATCACGATATTCCTTATTTACCTTCATAATGTAACGTGTCGGCGGGGTTGCACACGCCGTGGTCTCAGATTAGGGCATTCACCCGGTTCTGATTTTGTATGGCGAGAATCGGGAATACCCGGTTTCGGTACTGGATTTGTATAAAAAAATAGTACCGAGAACACACCCTTACAAATGTTGGAAGGCCGTGATGCTGTCCATGTTTGTCTATGTTATATTTTGAATTTGTTTTAGGAATTATATTTAAAAACTGATTGATGTACAGTGTCATGTAAGATTTTCTATTTTGTCTCAATAGATACAAATATAAACATTAATGTTTTGTATTTCTACGTTTTAATTCTTTCCAAAGCCAATCCACCCTATCAGTGGTAGCAGAGCGTTGAATAATTAGTGGCAAATGGAAGAAAAATAAATAAACCGTGAGTAAATGAGATAATAAAATTTTCAAAATGAGCTCAAGTCTAAGAAGCATAGAATCGCTGACAAAATCAAATTACGATACCTGGTGCTTACAAGCACAGGCGATTCTCATAAGATACGATCTGTGGGAGTACGCTAGTGGTGAAAAAACGTTAGCGGCAACTGCGACTGCCGAACAAAAGAGTGCGTTCCTAAAGGAAGACTTAAAGGCAAGGTCAGAGCTACTTTTACTTATATCTCCACCAGAACTTAAGCAAATAAAGGGATGTAACACATCCAAGGAGGTGTGGGATAAACTAAAATCTGTACACCAAAGTTCAGGACCCGCGAGAAAGGCTACGCTATTAAAGCAGCTAGTATTAAAGAAAATGACTTCACAAGAAGATGTGAGAGACCATCTTAGTAACTTTATGGACGTAGTGGGTAAATTAGAAGACATGGATGTCAAAATTCATCCAGAATTATTAAGCATTATGATGCTATACAGTTTAACTACAAATTACGATAGCTTCAGAACGGCAATAGAGTCGAGAGATGTTTTACCAAGTCCTGACATGTTAAAAGTAAAAATCATAGAAGAATACGAAGCAAGAAGGCAAAGCGAAACAAGTGAACCTCAAACTTCAGAAGCATTTTATGCTAAGACTAAGAAAAAGGTACTATATTGCAACAATTGTAAGAAGAAAGGGCATTCCACAGAAACCTGTTGGTCAAAGAAGAATCCTAATAAAACTAAAGGTCCAGAAAAGACATACAACATTTGTCTAACAACAGAAACGTCGAAATGTATAAGCAATTTATGGTGTCTGGATAGTGGCTGTACGTCACATATGACGGGTGACAAAAGTATACTCTGTAATTTGATCCCTGCGTCTGACACTCTAAGACTAGCTTCAGAAAAGCATACGACCCAAGTTAAAGGGAAAGGAAAAGCTGAACTCTATACAGAAGATTGCAAGCATAATATAACTGACACATTATATGTACCAGATTTGTCAAACAACTTGATGTCAGTAAGCAAAATTACAGATCATGGCTATAAAGTTTTATTTGAAAAGGAAAAAGCCAGTGTCATAAAAGACGGAAGTGTTAGCTTAAAAGCTAAAAGAAGAAATGGATTATATTTTATTGAATTCGATAAGACGGAAGAGACAGCAAATTTCACGCCCAGTGCTGAAAGCGAAATTATGAAATGGCACCAAAAATTAGGTCATGTCAATGAAAGAGACCTAAAGGAAATGGTTAAAAATAAAATGATGCGAGGACTCGACTTTAAAGAAAAAACTTTGGGTACCTGCGAGACTTGTATCAAGAGTAAATTTACCACTCTACCATTCCAAAGCCATGAACAAATAATCTCTACCGAAGTGCTCCAGATAATTCACAGCGATGTATGTGGCCCCTTTGAGCATAAATCAATGGCCGGATCAAAGTATTTCGTTACATTTATTGACGACTATACAAGATACTGCTGTGTTTACTTCTTAAAAGAAAAGAGCGAAGTAATCGAAAAATTCAAAGAGTATAAAAACTATGTTGAACAATTTCATAAGAAGAAAATTCAAAACCTTCAGTCTGACAATGGAGGCGAATATAGGTCGAAGGCGTTTGACAAATTCCTCAAAGATAACGGTATAAGCCGAAGACTATCTGCACCCTATACACCGCAGCAAAATGGCATGAGTGAAAGGAAAAATCGGTCGCTGATGGATAAAGCAAGATGTCTGATGCTGGATTCCAATATTCCTGCAAATCTATGGGCAGAAGCAGTGAATACTGCAAACTATTTGATAAATAGAAGCCCAGCAAAAGCTCTCAAAGGAAACTCCCCATATGAGAAGTGGGTAGGAAGAACACCATCGGGAAATCATTTACACGTGTTTGGAAATAGAGCATTTGTGATGAACAAGAACCGAAGAGGAAAATTCACAGCCAAAGCGACAGAAGGAGTATTTTTGGGATACGCGAATAATACCAAAGGCTTTAGAATCTACATACCGGAAAAGAATGACGTTGTTATCAGCAGAGACGTAAAAGTAATCGAAAAGATGCATTATGGCAATACTTCTGCTGAGAAAAACGAAGACTCTACTCTAGGACCAAAATCGGACGAATTAATTGAGATTGAAGAACCTGAAATTAAAAACAAAATTAATAATAACTTACCTTTTCAGGAACCTACAAATTTTCCTTCTTCCAGCTCCAGTCAAGATCCAATTGACCCACCTCCCTCAAGTGGAAGACCACAAAGAGAAGTGAGACCACCAACATGGACCAAAGACTATGAGTTAAGTCGTTGCGTGACTATGTTTACTTCAGATAGTAATGATGATTATGACTATTCATTTCTTACATATCAAGATGCAGTGACGGGCACCGATAGACAAAATTGGGAGAAGGCAATACAGTCTGAAATGGATTCATTACAGAAAAATAACACCTGGGTACTAGTTGACAGATCAGAAGCCAAAGGACACAAAATTTTGTCGAACAAATGGGTATTTCGGATTAAAGATGACGGTACGTACAAGGCCAGATTAGTCGTACGTGGCTGCGAGCAGAAGGGAAACCTGGATTTTGAAGACATATATAGTCCGGTCGTGGCTCAATCTGCATTGAAAACTTTACTAGCCGTTGCCGCATCCAAATCTTACCACTTCATGACATTTGACGTAAAGACAGCATTCTTGTACGGAGAGTTGACAGATGAAGTTTATATGAAATTACCTGTTGGCTATAAAACTGACTACAACCCTACTGAAGTAGTATGCCGGCTAAAAAAGTCGTTATATGGATTAAAACAAGCTCCATTCACTTGGAACAAAACTTTTACCCAAGCGATGTTTGAGTTGGGTTTCAAGACCATAAAAACCGATCGATGCGTTTTCATAAACGAAGATAAGTCAATAATAATCGGATTATTTGTCGATGACGGACTTGTCATAGGAAAAGACATGAAAAAGATCGAAGTTATTTTGAAGAAGCTTGAAACTAAATTTGAAATGAAAAGGAATCAAAATCCAAGTACTTATCTGGGTATGGAAATAAGAAATTCAAAAGAAGGAATAATTCTTACTCAGAGATCTTATATAAATGACGTACTGGAAAAATATAATATGAAAAATGCCAAACCTTGTGACACGCCCGCAAGTACAAGTAGCGATTCGAAGTCGATACAGGAAACTGCCCAGGAGAAGGAATATCCCTACAGGGAGGCAGTGGGAAGTTTACTGTACCTGTCTACCAGAACTAGACCAGACATCGCACAAGCGGTCAATCAAGTTAGCAGGAAGGTCGAAAATCCCACTAGAGAAGATGTCACAAAACTGAAGAAAATATTTAAATATTTGGTTGGAACCAAAGACAAAGGCATTTTGTTCAAAAGAAACACGCTGACAGAGAATATCGATGCATACAGCGACTCGGACTATGCTGGAGATCCATTGACGCGAAGAAGCACTTCTGGCTCCGTGCTCATGATAGCAGATGGACCAATCGTATGCGCATCCAAGAGACAGCCTATAGTGGCGTTATCGTCGACCGAAGCTGAGTACATAGCCGCAGCTGACTGTTGCAAAGAGGCATTGCATCTGAAATCTTTATTGAAGGAAATAACCGATATGGATATAAAAATAAATTTACACGTTGATAGCCAAAGTTCGATTCAACTTGTGAAATCTGGATCATTCAACAAAAGGTCGAAGCACATAGATGTGCGATACCATTTTATACACGAACACTTCGTGAACGGACTGATCAATATCAGCTACTGTCCAACTGAGATTCAGTTAGCTGACGTAATGACAAAACCACTGTCAAAAGTAAAGTTTGAAAGACACTGTGCAAGATTAATGCATGTATAGAAACGTGTCTCAGCAACATGAACGAACATCAGGAGAAGGTGTTGGAAGGCCGTGATGCTGTCCATGTTTGTCTATGTTATATTATGAATTTGTTTTAGGAATTATATTTAAAAACTGATTGATGTACAGTGTCATGTAAGATTTTCTATTTTGTCTCAATAGATACAAATATAAACATTAATGTTTTGTATTTCTACGTTTTAATTCTTTCCAAAGCCAATCCACCCTATCAACAAATCCAGTACCGGAACCGGGTATACCCGGTTCTCGCCATACAAAATCAGAATCGTGTGCATGCCCTATCTCAGATGTACTAGTGAATTAGCGAAGTGTCGGTCCAATGTAGCATTACCCGACAAAATTGACAAGAATTTTCATATTTTTAAGACTACAATTTTATGACTTTTCTGTATTTCACTTCGAAAAAGGACGTTCAATCGCTGTGTTTAGAGTTCCGTACCCAAAGGGTAAAAAGGGGACTCTATTACTATAATCTTTCTCATAATTCAATAAAACAATAATTGTGTCACAAGCATGGAAAATAATGTCAAAACGTTAACTTTGTTATTTTCCGTACCTAGTATTACTAGTAGTTACTTTTCGCGTGTGATGACATCACGTCCCGTGATTAACCATTTTTATGACGCATTTTTAGCGCTACGTAGGAATGTCCAACTTTAACAGTAATTTCTGATTCTTAGGGCAATATAAATGTGTTTAGTCCCATTTAGACATTTGAATCCAGTAAAAAAAAACTACACGCGTCTTAGAATAAATACACATAGTAACGTAGTTAGCACTTGAAAGTGAAGTCAGTTTTGGTTAGCCACGGGCTAAGTATCATCCATTGGCGCATCTACCACAAGGTCAATGTCACTTTTATTTATTTTCTCAAACATGCAACGAAACATCGTCATAACGTGAGTTAAAACAGGCTTTAAAATGTCACGTTTCGGACGGAACAATTCGAGAGAACTGCAAAGGAATTTCATACAAAATTGAAGGCCTAGGCCGGGAAGTAATTTTTTTTAAAACATGGCGGCCCGTTCATGAACTCAAACCTGAATGGGCTAAACAGCTGAATTATGCTTTTTTGAGTGTTGTTTTTTTTGTTTGAGAAAATCACTAAGTATATACATGCCTTAGCCATGAACAGGGCTTGCCAGCTTTGTATCACTATCCAGCCTTCTGCAGTAATGTACTATTATTCGTAATAAAAATACATAGCAGGCTTATAGGTTTTCACCAAGCGCCTATTATAATGCTAGACTTGACATACACTTTTAAGCAACGCCACGCACATGGCAACGACACGCACATATAAAATCAAAAGCGGCTTTATCTTTCGCAGATCACTTGTATATATGTTCTCGTTATAGGCGTATATATAGATGTGTATTAAAACTGCCTAATAAGATTTATTTCTCACCAATTGCACAGTCAGGGCGATAAACTGTGGTTCAGGACTCGGAAGGAAGGGATACAGCCATTGACCCACATACAGTGATAAGCTTCGTTATCTCCAGGATTGCCCCCGAGTGTACTTACACAGCAATCGTGTCTGGTATCGTAAAGGAGCGACCGCACCTACCATTACCCAAAATACGGAGTTAAATGCAGTGCAGTGAGTTGTGTATGCCCCGAGGCTCGACGCTGCGTATTTCGTACAATTGTCTGCATAAACCCATTTTTAGGGTTCCGTACCCAAAGGGTAAAAACGGGACCCTATTACTGAGACTTCGCCGTCCGTCCGTCCGTCCGTCCGTCCGTCTGTCACCAGGCTGTATCTCAACAACGGTGATAGCTAGACAGTTGAAATTTTCACAGATGATGTATTTCTATTGCCGCTATAACAACAAATACTAAAAATAAAATAAAATAAATATTTAAGGGGGGCTCCCATACAACAAACTTGTTATAGATTATATATATATATGTATAGGTACGGAACCCTTCATGCGCGAGTCGGGCTCGCACTTGCCCAATTTTAACGTTTGGTGTGGACAGTATAGTCAAAATAAAATATTATGTATTCAAGTATGCCTAGCTATAAACACTTTAGGATCGTCAGTTATAAAGAGCAGGGCAATTTATTGATAAAATAATTACTGAAAATTAAATAAATAACATGAAAAATAAGTTAACATGAAAGGTCTAATTTTTTGAATGTACCCACGTTAAAAAAATACCGGCCTGCAATCCAGAGGTACTGGATTCGATTCCCAGTCTCTTCCATCAGGGTACGCATTTCAATTTTTCTTTTAGCTTTGATCATTGTATAATAATTAATACATAATAACATTACGTTATATAAATAAAATGAAAAATCCGAATACGTTAAAACCGGCACGCATAAGATACATTCCTGCGTAAATGTACCGTCAGCGTATTTTGTTTTTGATGTGGAGTGTTTTCAGTAAACGTGACGCATACCACACGTCACTGCGTAAACACGACGTCCGCGTGTTTTGAGCATCGATGTAGTGGCTCCTTTACAAAGCAATCGTGCTTAATATCGTAAAGGCTTCCACATCGTCAGCCAAATCGTTACATTAAAGTGTATTCTTGCAGGAATAAGGATATCAGTTAAGCCTTTGTTTCTTTTCTTTTACATTTGATCTGTTTATTTTAGTCCTATTTGTTATGAAAAAAAGCTGCACTCTGTGATGGAAGCAAGCCGTTTTGCACAGTGATAATATAGACCAAAATAAACGATTTCACTCGAGGCGAAATTAGTTTCACCCCTTAGGAACAGAGATGGCGCCACTTATTCAAAAAAAGTTTAAAAAATTCTAAATCCTGAACGGATACTCCGATTTTGACGTAAGAGGTGCCAATCGGCAGATAATTACCCAATTTAACATGAAAAAAATTCAAATCACGTAGAAAATAATTTTGGATACCTAAGAAATAATATTTTCTGAAAAAAATATTTAAAATTTGTGATTTTTGGAATTTTACTCGTAAAAATGTATGTACATGGTACTTTTTTTATTTATTTATATTAATACACAACTAATTTTACATTTACGAGAAAAAACCGCATATCATTAGCTCGTATAGTTCCAAAGTTATTGAAGAATACAGACATGGCGCCGCTGGGTCAAAAAATCTTACAAAAAATCTAAAACCTCAACGGATATTCCGATTTTGATAATTAAGGTGCTAATCGACAGATAATTACTTAAATTAGTTTAAAAAAATTAAATAAAAATTCAAATAGGCAAAAAGTAATAATATTTCCAAAAAAAACATACATTTTGAAAAAAAATTTTTTTTTTGCGTCTTTTATGTAATTTCATATAAAAAAAATTATGAATATGGCTTTATTTTACTTATGTATATTATAACACTATTAGGTAATTGATCGTTTAATAAAAAACCGCATATCGAGAACTTGTACAGTTCCAACGGTATTGAAGATTTTACTATAGGGTGCCGGTGCGATGTTGCCGCCACACGTGCAACTTATGTACATGTATCTAGAAAAGTATTCTCCCGTTTCGAAGGTACTGATTACCCTGAAAATATAACCACAATTGAAAGTACAAATAATAATCATCCCAAGTAGCACACAACACACTTATATCCCTTGTACAGCTTAAATTAGAGTTTTAACGGGTGAATAGGCTCTTATACAACCTGTTTGCTAATATCACAAGTATATTAGATGCTAAATAGCATTTCTGAATCAATATTTTACTTACTTTACGTTTTATTTTCACTTTAGTCTTTGCAGGCTTTGCATTGTAACGTGCAAGTTAGGCCGTCGCATCATAAAAAAATTGGGCAAGTGCGAGCCCGATTCGCGCATGAAGGGTTCCGTACCTATACATATATATAATCTATAACAAGTTTGTTGTATGGGAGCCCCCCTTAAATATTTATTTTATTTCATTTTTAGTATTTGTTGTTATAGCGGCAATAGAAATACATCATCTGTGAAAATTTCAACTGTCTAGCTATCACCGTTGTTGAGATACAGCCTGGTGACAGACGGACGGACGGACGGACGGACGGACGGACGGACGGACGGATGGACGGACGGACGGACAGCGAAGTCTCAGTAATAGGGTCCCGTTTTTACCCTTTGGGTACGGAACCCTAAAAACAACAAGGCATTATGCCACAGCCCAATTTGTATCCATAATGTTCAAGGAGTTTCCAAATTGAACTAACCTTCAACTATTGTGGACCCCACCTAACCTACCTTTGATGCCGTTTCATTCCCAAAAAGAAGGACTTGGGACTCGATATTTCCAAATTAAAACGTGAACCCACATTTGGTTTGCATGAAACGGTATTCAATGGCAGCTGAAATAGATGGAAGGTATCTCACAAGCTTGTTTAGTTTAGTGTTTTTTAGTTTAAACAGATCTTTTCGAATCGCATTAACAGTAATAATATATGCTCTGTTGGAGCATCGTATAGCCTGCATGTGAATCTGGGACCAACAACGTTACGATTAATTGAGAACCAATGAATGACATTAATATAGTGATTGAATCTTACACGATTTTCACACATTAAAATAATAAAACGGGACTTAATTGCGGTAAATAAACACTTTTGAACTCGGTTAAATCCCGTTTTGTTATAATAATGAATGACATTAATTATGTAAACACACACTAAAAAAAAGAAACAAAAATGGCCCTAAGTAATCGTTTCACATGAGCCGTTACGTATCGAGAGAGAATTTCTATAGATTGCGATGTACTTGCAAAAGCAGTAGTTATTTCAGGGTATAACATGCAAGTTTTAAAACAGGCCTCTTTTCTTATTGTATTAAAATTCGACGTCTTGTCATACTCTGTGAAAGCCTTGAAGTGCAGTCATCATTTCATTACTTAAAGTAATAACTGTTTTGTAAACTGCTACTAGTAGACCGTTGCACTGACGACTGCAATTTGAATGCTTCGATGCTTTCACAGAGCTGGCGACAAGCCTTTCGCCGACTACTTCAGCTGCCATTGAACATGTTCTGCGTGTAGCGTTTCAAGCGAGCCAAATGTGAAATAAACGTCTTAATTTGGATATATCCTGTCCCAAGTCCTTTCTTTTTGGGAATGGAATGGCGTTGAAAGCAGGTTGCAGGTGCGATGGGATCCACAATAGAACAGTTTAGTATGGGTGCAAATCGAGCTGTGGAAAAATGCGTTGTTGCAGCCGATGCAACGGCCTAACATGCACGTTACAATGCACAGTTTAGTGAAAATAGGCAGAATATACTTGTGATATTAGCAAACTGGTTGTATAAGAGCCTATTCACCCGTTAAAACTCTAATTTAAGCTGTACAAGGGATATAAGTGTGTTGTGTGCAACTTGGGATGATTATTATTTGTACTTTCAATTGTGGTTATATTTTCAGGGTAATCAGTACCTTCGAAACGGGAGAATACTTTTCTAGATACATGTACATAAGTTGCACGTGTGGCGGCAACATCACACCGGCACCCTATAGTAAAATCTTCAATACCGTTGGAACTGTACAAGTTCTCGATATGCGATTTTTTATTAAACGATCAATTACCTAATAGTGTTATAATATACATAAGTAAAATAAAGCCATATTCATAATTTTTTTATATGAAATTACATATTACGAGCTAATGATATGCGGTTTTTTCTCGTAAATGTAAAATTAGTTGTGTATTAATATAAATAAATAAAAAAAGTACCATGTACATACATTTTTACGAGTAAAATTCCAAAAATCACAAATTTTAAATATTTCTTTCAGAAAATATTATTTCTTAGGTATCCAAAATTATTTTCTACGTGATTTGAATTTTTTTCATGTTAAATTGGGTAATTATCTGCCGATTGGCACCTCTTACGTCAAAATCGGAGTATCCGTTCAGGATTTAGAATTTTTTAAACTTTTTTTGAATAAGTGGCGCCATCTCTGTTCCTAAGGGGTGAAACTAATTTCGCCTCGAGTGAAATCGTTTATTTTGGTCTATATTATCACTGTGCAAAACGGCTTGCTTCCATCACAAAGTGCAGCTTCCAGGCCAAAACCGTCCATAACAAGTAAGACTATTTCATAACATACGTATTATTTGATTATGGACTACGCTTTGTAAACAGACATCAGTAGGGAGAAAACGAAAACTATAGGAGATAGGGAAATCTGTTCTTAGGAACCATGGCGTGATTTTAGATTTCATACAAACTGCATTTTTTTTTTATAAATCTCATACTTTCTGGTAATTAAACCTGGTTAAAATTCTGTAAGTAATCGCATATAGTATTGTAACATTCGTTACAGCAGTTCTGACCGGGTTAGGTATGAAATTAAGAATGAGATTTATAAAATAATAATAATGCAGTTTTTATTAAATCTAAAATCGACGCCATGTTTCCTAAGAACAGATTTCCCTATCTCTTATAGTTTGTGACTTCTCTCTACTGACCTACAGTTGCCGAGAAACTTCTTGACCCAAAATGGCGGATCTGCGCATGCATATTTGTACGTGAATCGGCTACTGCGCAGTCAAGGTTAGGCTCAAGAAGTTTCTCGGCAACTGTATTTGGATTGATCACCCGGTATAATGATGTATTCAATCAACAACATGGTTCACTTTGTTGCTTACCATAAAATAAGTTAAAGCAATAATATGGATTTCCGTAAGGCAATGCCTATTCAATTTAACTTTCAATTTCAATTAAAATTGAATACGACTTTTTTCCCACATTCTGGGAGCAAGTTTATATAAGAAAATCTATAAATAATACTATAATATATAGCAATAAATATGCGACAACCCCACATAACATAAGTAATTCCCCATCGGCTTTCCGGGCCAGACGGGTGCATTACCAATTATGCTATCAAAGCCACTAGCCAAAGCATCTAATTTTTCAACCAGTGACTTCATTTCTACATGACTTAAAGCGACATCGTAGCGCCATCTACCGTAAAGATTATGCCTTTATGTTCGGCACCATCGTCTCAAATTATGGTGAGAAAAACTTCATGATCATGAATATTAAGTTTTAATTACGAGAATATGGGGTAAACATAGAAGCAAAATCATAGTAACTCGTTTATTTTTGTTAAAAACTTATTTTTAAAAGTACTCGCGACTAGTCGCTTCAACAGTTATTTTTTTTTTGATAACGATAATTAACCAATATGCCAATGCTCGAATATAAAACTCTATAAAATATTAATGTTTCACTGTAAAGGTTCGAGTGTTAAGTGTTTATTATCAACACAAGTCTGTTATGTGTTCTTTCATTTTGTGCAAAAGATTAAATAAATGCATTCGTAGACAAATTGCAGCAAGACCCAGTACGTACATTTACCTAGTGATTGTTGTTATCTACAGACAAATATGTTGTCAGAAGATTTGCATATCAGATACCTATGAAAGATTTAGTGATAATTACATTGTAGGGTAAATCGCCAATTACTGGCCACCGTTCAATAACTAGCCTCCTCATACTAAAAGTTAACTCTGTCTACCTACAAACTGAACTCATTTTAGTATAACGTGGCCAGTTATTGAAGTTTGGCCAATAATTAACTTACACCTTATACTAAAATGTATTATGTTATCAAGAATTTGCGCGTGAAGTGCGCCGCGTTAGGGCGTGGCCACATGTCCACGACACGGCGTCGTAAACGTAAAACGAAACAAGAATGTTTTATAATTGAAATTGAAAACTGATCGCAAAATATTTTTAACATGTACGAGAAGCTGCGGCGTCGTAATCGAACGTGGCACCGCACCGTGCATCTACTTAACACAGCAAAGTTAATCTGCCCGGCGCGCGGCGCGACCTTCGGTGCCCGGTGCAGCATGTGTTTTCACGACGCGGCAACGTATATTCGCACGGTGGATAATGTGTCGCGCTCCGACGCGACACCGTGTCGTTATTACGTTTACGACGCCGTGTCGTGGACATGTGGCCACGCCCTTAGTATGGCTCGACTTCGTGCTTCTCAATCACACCAGCAAAGCGAGGCAGCCCGTGAAACAGCTAGATTGGCAATGCGAAATCATCGAGCAAACCTCAGAGATGAACAAGTCGATAATTTACGACGCACAAGAAGAAATAATAATATATCAAGTACTGATTTGAATCGAGCAGCGTTTCGATACGATTGTAGCACTGATTACGGCGTGCATACTAGCGTTCGCATTGGGTCAATGGACGTTGTTTGCAAGTATTGTGACGCATTAAAGTTTTCCGGGGAAACGCCAGGATTGTGCTGCCTTAGTGGGAAAGTAAAATTGCCATTATTGACTCCACCACCAGAGCCAATGTATTCATTGCTTCGTGGCGAAACACCCGAATCAAAACATTTCCTAGCAAACGCTCAAAAATACAATGGTTGCTTCCAAATGACATCATTTGGGGCAGACATTATCGAAGAACGAGGATTTAATCCGACATTCAAGGTATTTATTTATTTATCTTTGTACATACACACAATACAGTAGAATAATTACTTACTATACTTATTCCTATGAATTATGAATGCTTATTCTAAAAAAGGGATTTAAATCATTAACTATTTATATTACTATGTAATTATAAAAAATGGGTTTATAAATCAGTTACTATATATATTCCTATGTAATTAAAAAAATGGGTTTATAAATCAGTAACTATATATATTCCTATGTAATTCTAAAAAAATGGACAAGTGCGAGTCCGGCTCGCGCATGAAGGGTTCCGTACCATAAAGAATAAATACTGGAACGGGAAGGGTGTTCCGTCACCGAGCTGTCGCTTTTATTGGGTAACTATAGCGACTATCTTTTGCTAAGGAAAAATCTTGGTGAGAATGTGGCTGCCATCTGCAGGGAGTTTCCGGAGGAACCTGTCATTGGGACGTACTTCGGCACAGAACCCGCCGTCATCGTCAAGGACCCCGAGCTGCTGCGATTGGTGTTCACTAAGGACTTCTACTACTTCAACAGCCGCGAGCTCGCGGACTACAACCACCATGAAGCTTTCTACAGGAACATATTCAACGAAGCCAACGACACTTGGAGAGCGCTGCGCCAAAACTTCAACCCTCTGTTTTCATCGGCCAAGATGAAGAGCATGTTTCATCTGATAGAGATGAACGCCAAAGCGTTAACCAAACTGATGGACGAAGAAATGAAAATCACTGATATTCACGACGTAAAAAACTTCACTAAAAGATTCACTGTTGACTGTATTGGGTCATGTGTTTTTGGAGTTGATACTAAAATCTTGGATGATTCCTCAGAAGACAATGTTT
Organism: Apotomis betuletana; assembly: GCA_932273695.1. Lineage (NCBI taxonomy): Eukaryota > Metazoa > Arthropoda > Insecta > Lepidoptera > Tortricidae > Apotomis > Apotomis betuletana. The sequence continues at coordinate 1,243,751 of OW026300.1, forward strand.
TCGAAAAACTCGCTGATGAAATTGTTAATTTTAACATCATCAGAGGATTAAAATATGTGTTGAGGCAAGCTTGGCCCAAGGTTTTCTATGGCTTAAGATTTACAGCTACGCAGCAAGTTGTCGAACGTTTCTTTGCTGGTCTTCTCACAGGTGTATTTCAGGACAGAAAATTCATGCCAGGATCGAGGAATGACTTCGTGGACTATCTGCTTGACATGAAATCAAATGGATACATTACTGGTGATGCTATTAATAACTTAAAAACTAAAGGCAATGACAGAGTTCAATTAAAAATAACAGATAGGATGTTAGTGGCGCAATGTTTGGTGTTTTTTGGGGCAGGGTTCGAAACTTCAGCGTCGACAATGACTTTCACGCTTTTTGAGCTAGCTAAGCGGCCCGGCGCACTAAAACGGGTGCTGGAAGAGATAGACGAGTACTTACATCGGAACAACGGCAACCTCACGTATGAGTGTATTAACGAGTTGCCGTATCTGGAAGCTTGTGTTCAGGAGACGATGAGAAAGTACCCGGTGCTCGGAGCTATCACTCGGGAGGTGGTGGAAAACTACACGTTGCCATCAGGCGTCGTCTTGGAGAAGGGCATGCGCGTGTTCATTCCTTCCTATTACATCCACAGCCATCCTGACTACTATCCTGACTCGGAAGAATACAAACCAGAGCGTTTCCTGGATAACGGTAGGAATAACATCAAACCGTATACGTACATTCCCTTTGGGGAAGGGCCCAGGATTTGCATAGGTAAGCTCGGCTGGCTATATTCAGTTCTTAATTAATTTAAATAAGACAATTATAACGCATGATGCCCAGTAAATTAACTCATTTGGGTTCTTGGTATCGTTTCGGACGCAAGTCAATTATTGACGCGTTATAATCCGTTTAAATTGTTATTAACCGAAGAGAATATTATGTTATTCTTAACTTACATTATTTATAATATGTAGAATTTTGTTCATATTTGAGTAAGAATAGAATATCTTATAAGATTTAATGGATGAGATCAGAATGTTGCTTTGGAACTGTAGGGTTTATAGGAGGAAGTCTGAAAGTATCACAAATGGTGGACAATTCAAGCCGTAACCATAAAACGTTTCCCGGTTATCATTTCACTGAATATGGATGTTTAAAAGAAGTCGTATGTAAACTTACATGAAAAGTCAAGCTGCGCAACGCGACTTAGAAATATATTTAGTTGAGATCAGACTAACACTAACTTAAACTCACACACCTACATGATGGAAAATGGATGAAACATTCCAAATTTCTTGAAACTCTTTTATAAGTTGTGGAATGCGGAAGTTTGAAAGAAAGCAAATTGCAGCGATACTGTGAAAAGGCTAGACGAAAAAATGGATGTGCGTGAAAGTAGTGTGCAAGCATCTGACATTCGGTGACCTCTGCAGTGCGATTCAGGCGTGAGTGAAAAATATGTATGAATGACACTGACCATTCTAAACAATATCTTATCCCAACTTCGAAATATTTCTCATCTACCATCTGTGACGTTTCGCCAAATTTTCATTTGTCCGAAAGCATTTTTTTCTTGAAACCCATAATATTTTCAGGGGTTTAAACATTGTTTTAAAGAACCCATTAGGTTAGGTTACGTGTGCTTTATAATTATTCTGTAATATGAACAGTTTTGGAATAAAATGGCTTTTGGACAAATAACAATGTGGCGAAAGGTGGGAAACAGAAATTCGGACTTACAATACAATGCAAGTACCTACTCCTTATTGCACACCTCGTAAAACATACAGGAGAAATACAATGCAACAAATTACAATTAGAGATAAACAATAGAGACGTGTAGCTCGCGAGTGAGTGATTCAAATGAGCTATATCATTTGGTTTAGCTCACTAGCTCTTTCGCTCACTGAAGATTGAAGTAGCTCAGTATATCATCTATCATCTCAGTACTACTCACTCTCTCTCGCTCATGAAAGGAATGTTGCCATGCTGCCGTGAATGTAATTGATCGACATTTATAGTTCTCTACTCACTCGTGAACGATATAGTCTAAAGATTTACTGAGCTAAATGAGCTAAATGAGTGATACAGTATATCTCGGTGAGCTAAAGACACATATCACTCTTTTCACTTTAGTGACACATTCTGCGCATCTCTAGTAAACAACAGGTGTTCTTATCGCTAAAGAGCGGTCTTATCGCTATTTAAAGAGCGATCGCTTCCACTTACGATAGCTGTAACTAAGCAACATGATGTGCAGGGAAGCGGTTCGCGCGCATGCAGATGTACGCTGGACTGGCGACCATCCTCCGCAAGTATCGTGTGGCGCTGCCCTTAGACCAGCCGCCGACCATCTCCTTCGAGCCGAAGGCTTTCGTCACGCAGCCCGTCACGCCGATTAAACTACAATTCATACCACGATAGGATATTTACCTAGCAGTACCTACTAGGGTATAAAAAATTGCAAAAAGTTTGCAGTTTTAGACAGAAACTTTAAATTGACTAATAAATTGATATCGAGCAATGATTTTTAATCCATACCTTGTGGTTTGTTCGCTAATTTTCACATAATATTTTTTTCATAGCAGCGAATTTTCACATCGCGTTTTTCATGATCGCCAATTTTATTATTCGTCTTTCTTCATGTAGCGATTTTTCATGAAGCGTTTTATAATGTTCGCGTTTATTTTGTTCGCGTTATTTAGATTATTAGATTAGTCGCAAATTTAGTCAGTATAATTATAAAGTATAATATAGTGCGGTTTGATAGATATTTTACTCGAAAACATAATTCTAACAAATCGTTACCTCCTGTCGTGTCCACATTATTACACATTAATAGGCAGGTAGGTACTATAGGTAGATTAGGTTCGTTAGGTATATTCAGATGCCCGAAGGGCAGACCGCCCATAAAGCGATGCCTAATGCTGCTGAAAATATATGCGACTGAAAAAATAATCTATTGGTAAAATAAGCGAAAGAAATAAACGCTAACATTATAAAACGCTTCATGAAAAATCGCTACATGAAGAAAGACAAATAATTAAATTGTGTGATTCGCTAAATTCGCTACTATGAAAAAATTATTTTGTGAAAATTATCGAACAAATCTACCTTGTCCCCGTATGTAAGATATTTAAGTAAAAAACATAGCTTACACATTATGTTAGTGAGCTTTTAATAAAAGTGAAAGTATGGTGTGTGTAATGCGTGTTAGTGTATGTTTGTTACTCTTCTACACGCAGAACGCGGCTGGGTTTGCCTGAAATTTGGAACAGACATTTATTTATTTATTGTAAAACAGGTAACATGACATTACAGTTTACACCAATGCGTGAACCGAACAATGTTTATTTCGACTGCAAAACGGCGTGGCCCCGTTGTTCCGACATCTCGGGTGTTGGATTTGGTAGGTTGCCCCGGAACCGACGAAACACGACACCTCTCGGCCAGAAATCAGCACACGTGATAGTCTCCTGGAGCGGCCGCGGCACGCGCACTACAAACGAGCTGAAGTGCACGTAGTGGCGCGAATGCAACTGGAACACCTTTAGCGAGTAGCCGGTTTTCTGTGACATAGTTTATACTCTAACCTAAAACATAAGGTAAGTACTTTGTATCCCGAAAAATACCATGTTTTCTGTGGGATAGTGTACCCCGACTTCTAAAGAAAAAAAGAGAAGACTTCTAAAGAAGACAAGAGGCATGTAATAGTTTTTGACTAGTCAAAAATACTATACTATACGCTTTTCAAATAATACTTTCCAAGAAGCATATTAAAATGAAATTAGTTTCTAGTAAAAAGTGTCGCTAATATTGGTGTTAGTATGTATTTAAAAACATATACCTAAAATACGTACTTCCTAAAATGTAAAGTAAACTGGTTTTGATTTTGATTCATGAGTAATTTCAAATTAAACACAAACCTGTCTGCTGTGGGATCACTCAAAAATTCCGAAGTTTCATTTATCCGAAACCATCAATATTCCGAATTTTCAAAATTTCGAAAGTCAAATTACGGGAAACGATATTTTTCGCTATGGATCATATGTTACATACTATAATTAGGTTAGGGTTATATATATGCTATCCCAAAAAAAAACAAAATATTTTATTAAAACATGGTTTTCGGAATTTTGAAAATTCGGAATTCGGTATTCGGACAAATTAAACTTCGGAGTATTGTAGGGTACCGTGTACCCGTCTGCTGTCGAGCGTTGGCATTCATTCACCAAATATTATTACTTTATTTCCTTTTGGTATTACTTACTCAATGTTATATAAGCAGAATCTCCGTTCGAGTCGTTAGTTTCTTCCCGGAGGTCTACTTCTTTGGACGCTCACTTATACTTAAACAGTAACTTTCCTGTCGACTTAAGACTAAGATTTCTTATCTGGTTAGTTCATGCTCATTGAGAAAATATTGCTGGACATTTTATTGCTTGGTATTATTTTCTGAGTGTTTGTTTATTAAACATTTGTATGTACACGTAAATCTAATCGATTATTCTGGTACCTAAGAATGACGAAAGAATTCACTCACTCACGTATCCTTCGAACTGATAATTCGGACTGTTGAACATTTCATATTAAATTTAATGTCAGTCCGTTGTATGAATGATAGAAAACGAACGGACAGACTGAACTGACGCAAAAAATAGCGTGTAACCGATGTCTCAGGTTGTAAGGCATACGCATTTTTACTAATTAGAAGCAGCAACTTTGTACAGTCGAGTTCATTTTATGCTCCTAACAATAGGGTCGTGTTCAGATATTTTTGTTCTCGTAAGCGTGTAGATGTAAATGAACTCGACTGTACGTAAAGGAGAAATACTATTAACCTTTTTAACGTATTCAGGTACGAAATAGGGTAAAACATGCTGTTACATGCCCCCTGCTAAAACACGGGTGTTAAGGAAAACAAAAACTTATCACAAAGTCCAGCTAGTTTGAAAAGTTGGTCTTTACGTGCATAAGTATGCGGTGCTGCATAATAAAGCCGCCAGTCCACCGCACGGCAAGGTCAGACAGAATAGACGTTATAGGGATATTGTTTAAGAAGTAATAAAATGTTCTTGGAAAAATTAACGGCACTACAAAACATAGGTCTATGTTTTGTAGTGCCGTTAAGTAGTTAGCGTCTACACTAGAAGAGGGAAAGTTAAAGATAATTTAATACAACACGATGATCTAATACAAAAAATAATATGGGGAATACTTGAGAGATGGAGAGATTGGAGAGAAAGAGGAAGGCCGATGATTAGTCATTTAGACCAGATAAAGGAAAGGTAGACGTCACGTCTTATCGAGAAGTCAAAGAACTGGCGTAAAGTAGAACGGGTGGAGAGAACTGCCCCGACAAGAGTGAAACTCTTAAAATAATGATGACGATAATGCCGTTAGTTGGCTTTAATGAGAAGGCTCAATGTGAACCAAAGAGCAATGGAGTGTGCTGTTTCCCTGTGGTATATTGAATCAGTATGTAGTTTCCCTGCTTGATCGAATCAGAATTGTCAAAATTCATACAACCCAAGTGACTGATATGGTCCAAAAGATAAAGCAATGGGCTAGCGAGTGGCGACCACAAATTGGCAGATACATCTTGCGGCAGGAGGCAAAGTCTCAGATGATTGCAGAAATCATAAGACCATTTATTTCAGAGATCAGTGAACGGTGGATGTCATTAGCCTAACATTATGATGAAATTGCAATGCTCCATGTTGAATTTTGCCCAAATTCATCCACACGAATTCGTAACTGCAGCTCTGCACGGCGAATTCACAATCAAGCCACTCTCGGCGCGGTATCGTCGGCAAATTAGCTCAGACCTGTTGTAACTTCGCTAACGAATTCAAAGTTGAAATTGGATTCAAACTGACGGAATGAAATTTTGATGAAAAAGATTGAGATAACTTCGTGTTTCATTCAAATGAGCGGGATTGCAATGGCTTTTTTTCTTTTAGTCTGTGAAGGTGTAATGAAATAACTGTAGAAGAAAAATATGGCTTTATGGATGTAAAGTGTTGTATATTAAATGTCTTACGGGTTATAGACTTATAAAACAATCAAAGCAGATAATTAGCCATTATTGACACAAAAGTTAATGATGATTGAAAATTGTAATATGATCCACTGCAATATGAGCAGGATCGCAGGTTCAGGTCGTGTTTACATTGCAGTGGATCTTTGTGTCAATACAAAAAAACATGAGGTATTCTCATTCCCACATTATAAACAAAACCATTTAGAAAAAGGATTCTAAAAATCAAGGAAGATGTTACAAGTACAAATGTAAGTCACCTACTTATGATGAATCTCTTGTCAATCTTCGATAAAGCAGGTGAAGTTAAACAGAGGAAGAGGATACATAGACAAACTTATAAATAATGCTAATTACAGACGGTTCAAATCAAATATTTTGTTAATCTTGGCGAATAGGCAGTCAGCTGGATATGCCTATTTTCCTTTTAAATCTTATTTCTCATCATCAACATCAGCAACCTATTTCTGTCCGACATGGGCCTCTCCTATGTCACGATTGAACCTGATCTTCGAGAAAATTTCTAAGTAAACACAGATTTCAGTTTTTATTGCCTTTCATACTGTGACGTCCAGGGTTTCAGGGTGGGAATAATAGATTCAACAAAACTACGTAAGCGGGTTTACTGTGGACCACAACCTGCCCGCTCCCGTTGACGTCGCGTCGTCGTCGTCATTATAATGGCGGCAGCGGAACTTTTGACATCATCAAGTCTATGATTGGTTGGTTGGTTCTGTCAATCCGTTTCTGTGTTGCCATTTTCTTTCCCTTATGAATCTCATAAAATCGTGAGTGTTTTAAATCAATCAATTACACACAGACAGAATAAAATTTAGTCAAAGAACATGACAATTGTAATGCATACCTAAATGCATTTTTCTTAGGACACTGTGCACTGGCGGCAAAAAAAAAATCCTTAATTATTTTGTTATGCAGCGGCAACTAATTAGTGACGTAGAATGTCTCACTAGTCGGAGTGCCATAGCTTGTTTTCTTATACGATGATTATATAAAGACGTTTATACCCTACACATACCCAGCAATCAGCGTTCAGAGTCCACCCATGCAAAATTCGTCAGGTGAATGATCCTAGATCTCAACATCCATAATAGTGATTAAAAATCTGTCCCTTGGAAATAAGAAACTTAAGTAATAGTATATTACTGCCGAGGCAGGGAAAAGTCAGTTCGTGGATGAGTATGATTTTGAAGGACGAGGCGTAGCCGAGTCCTTCAATAATACGAATCTGCGAACTGACATTCCCGCCGAGGCTTGTATAGTGCTTTTCTCCAAATATGCTTGGAAATAATCACCAATCTACATTTTAATTTAATATATCAGTACCATGAAGTTCATTTGGTACTTATTTTTTTTAGGAATAGAAATAAAAATTCGGGTCCGAGTCATATGTTTGATTTAAAACAAAATGTATTAATAAGAATTAAAAATATATGAAAACACAACAACAAAAAATATGCACATAGGTATTTTTTATTAATTTAAGTTAAATTAACAACTTCTAAACACACTGTTTTTTTTTAGAAACCATACCATATTTATCATTCGTAGAAGATCATAATTAAGTTCAAAATAACTTTTATATTGATTTGGACACAATCATTTCTGTTTTATTTTTTATTTGTGTACGTTTGGTACACTTATTAATTTTAAACTCATTCATTAAATACCATCATATTATTAAAATTAAAACTTTCGTGAGAAATCTATAATAAATAACTAAGAATCATGAAAATAAATTAACCGCATATAAGATTATTATTTAAATTGTTTGTTCGTTATTCGAAATTTGTCGTCATTTAAAATACATTGACAGTAGCAGAGCAGAAAAATGTTCAGTGCAGGAAGTAAACGCAGAGAACAATTAAAAAGTTTATAATAGTTTTTATTTTTTAAATTTAGTGGATAATATGTGGTGGCTGTATGGTGAATTATCAAAGTCTTTGAAAAAAAAAAGTAAAAATGCAGTAACCGGCCAAATTAAGATTACCCTCATTTGTATGAGACGTCATAAACGGAAGGTGTGTTTTTTACTTAATCGTCTTATTTAAATAATATTGATTTCCCGGCTAAGGCCAATATATATTATAATTTTTTTAATTTGTATTAACGCCTTCTAAAAAATTTTTTCGCGATCCAGTTTTAATACATTAATGGGAACATTTCCAAGCAAGTTGGAGAAAACAGTTTTTCTTCAATCTTGTCAACGTGAAAACACGATTCGTTATAATTTTCTCGATACTTTTATCTCTCAAACATAACCCTTTTTTTACATATATTCGGTTGTATATTCAAAACCCTTCCGCTTTTAACAATGTTTTTTAGCTTAATAGATGCACAATTATAAGTTCTCAAAAACTGTAAAACTATTTTCAATATAAAATGCACACGTTTATGACACAACTCAAAAAACATGATTTCCGCGCTTCCGAGCACGCACTTCCATCTCGCTCACGCATAAGCTCAGTGAGAGAGAGAGAGAGAGAGCTAGCCAACGCGTTGGCGCCCTCTTAATATTTGCTTGTTTTGCTGACCGTCCGCTTCGGCGTGCGGCGCCCATTATTATTCGCCCGCTGGCTGTACCCCGGCCTTTCAGCTCTAACTTGCGGAGATATTACCATGATTTTGCATATCTGCTGAATCACTAGATCTTGGTGTTTCATTTCTACCTTTCCTTTCATTTACTGATGCAAACATTTTAAAAGTTTCGCATCGTGAAAACACTGGTCTGAGTCTGACTCGCGCACCGAGGATTTCGTTTGGAAAACTTTCACTTAGCCCAATGTAAGTAAAAATAAAGATCGACATCATAAAGGATAACCCTAGGTAGGTATACCACTGAGAGCACCATTAATAAAATCTATGTTTATCATCATCATCATCATCATCAGCCTATTCTTGTCAACTGCTGGACATAGGCCCCTCCAACTGCACGTCATTGTGAACGATCCTCGGCTACCTCATCCAGCTCTTACCAGCCACCCTGAAAATATCATCGCTCCACCTAGCCTGAGGGCGTCCCACACTACGCTTGCCGATCCGCGGTCTCCACTCAAGAACACGTTTACCCCACCGGTTATCGGTTCTTCGGCTAATATGGCCAGCCCACTGCCACTTCAAATTGCTAATACGGTGAGCTGTCGGTAACTTTGGTTCTCTGGCGGATCACTTCGTTCCGAATTCGATCCTTCAAAGAAACTCCGAGCATCTTCAAAATCTTTGTTGGTAAACAATAATTAGTTAGAACCAATAGTAATATAAACGACTAAGATAATAATTTTAGACCTAAACTTTGATCTTTATATCAATGGTTTAATATATTTGTACCCACTTAAAAAAATGAGAAATGACATGTTTCATAAATTTATAAAATAACAGCGCCCTCTCTCGCTTGCTCGTTCAGATGTGAATATTGACGTATTCACATGGATGTCGCTAACGTCGTTAATGCGCTGGTCCGGCAATCCAGAGGTACCGGGTTCGATTCGCGGTTTCTTCCACCATTTTAAATTTTTCTTTAAGCTTTGATCTTTGTATCAGTGGTTTAACTTAAGTGCATTTAAAGTTATGATAATAAGTAATGTCAGCCATAAGAAAAATAAACTCAAGATATCGATTTTGTTTGCAGGTGGACGGTGTGTCGCTGCACGGCGTCTCCAACCACAGAGCGGTCGCGCTGCTGCGTGATGCGAAAGGGCCCGTGGTGCGGTTGAAGGCTTTAAGGTACGGGAACATCCTCTCGATCATAAGAAAGCCGTCCACTGCAGGGACAAATAACTCTCCAATCTCTTTCTTTCAAGTTTAATGAACACCGGTATCGATCCCTAGGATCATACCCACCACCTACCACCATCATCATCACCATCATCATCACCACCATCATCATCATCATTATTATTATCATCATCATCATCATCATATCAGCCGCTAGACGTCCACTGTTGTCCCACACGTTGTCGTACTATCCACAAAGGCCTCCCCCAGTTCTCCATAACGATCGGTCGTGGACCGTCGCCATAAACTGCTTCCTACGATCCTGACTAGGCCGTGGGGTTACCTTGGAGGCCTTCCTACGCTGTATCTTCCTGTTTTGGTCGCCACTCAAGAAACTTTTGCCCCAACGGCCGTCGGATCTGGAGCAATCTGCCCCGCTAACTGCCACTTATGTTTTCCACCAAGTGCACATCAATATTAATGAATATAAACATGTCGATCCATTGAATGCCCCTTCGGGATTTTAAAATAAGAGATTGCTTTGTTAAAAACATACATTCTGCAAGTCCTGAAGCTATTCTGTTTTCTATGATTTCAGATATCTCCGCGGAGCGGGGTTTGAAAAACTGCAGAAAGCCCTGGCGGCGCAGGATGGAAGGCGGTCTCCTCTGGCACCTCCCAGCCCCTCTGTTACCTCCCTTGCCAAGTATAGTTTTAGTGTGGTGAGTGTTCAAGTTTATTTTATCTCTCAAAAACTTAAATATGTCCCAACGGCTATTGGTTCCACAAGCAACGTACTGTGCCCACTGCCACTAAGACTGGCAAACTTCAGAGCTATCTTAATTCCAAGCATATTTTGATTTGATACTGGAAGTGCAGACCCGTGTACATTTGTAATGTGCAATAATAATAATAATAATACTCTTTATTGTGCACCACTAAATATAAATAAAGATTACACAAAGAAATTGCAAAAAACAATACAGTAGGTAACAACAGGCGGTCTTATCGCTAAAAAGCGATCTCTTTCAGACAACCTTAGGGTAGTGAGAAATACGAAAAATAATTATGAAATTGGTAGTGCAATATTTTTAATAATATCCTTATTATTTTATATTTTTTATTTTTTATAATATCCTTATTATTAAAGTATACTCTGTTAGCTGATCGTTTTTCTGGCTACAACGGTGCCTTCTCTTATTCTTCGTCATATCTCTTACGTTAGAACCACTTAATTCATTTACGAGTATACGCAGTACTTTCCTTCTATTGGACTGCGCTCTAAAATCAGGATCATTAAGTTTCTGCTTTTCATCAGACTGTGATGCTACATGTTACTTTGTTTCTTAAAAGTATGCCTTTTGTTCCACAGTATGACGAATCAACAGTGATAGAAGTAGAGCCTGAGTCGGAGGTCCCTGGACATCCGCCATCCCCGACGTCGCCGTCAGACGACGCCGAGATTGTGATCGGACGAGACGACGAGACAGCCGAGCGGGAGGCGAGGCGCATACAGGACAAGTGGCGGGATACCCTGCTGGCCGAGCACGACTGGCCGGGCCACCAGTACGAGTATGATATTATTGTGAGTGTGGACGAGTTTATTTGGATCGCAGATTTTCAACCTGAAATAGGTCTCGAGCCGATTCTTTTTCGAAGTTTCAAGTCGTCTAGAGGTTGACAACGCTCAAGTCTGCGCAGAGTTTATTGAGAACCCCATCTCCATTGCATTTTTAAGGATTACGGTATTTGCATAAATAATCGGATTCTTGATACTCTAACCAGCTCAGATAATAACTAATTTATTTTGTTTTTGTTCATCTGGGAGCCCCTGGGAAACATTGATAGACTTTGGCCTCAATATCAGGCTTTGTTTGTTGTAAACATCCGATTATCGAATGATAAAACGTATCAAATGGTCGATATTAACAGGCATAATTATTGTACGGTTCATAATATGTAGATTGTTGAAATGGGCCTTAGATTTGTAAAAGAGCCAGTAGGGCGTTACCTATGGAATAGAATACCAATAATAACAAGAATATCTAGGAAAGAAGTTTATTAGTCTCATTTTCGGTTTCAGGTGGGGACAATAATGAAAGAGAGGGACAGCGGGCTTGGCATCTCGCTTGAAGGCACGGTGAGGGTTGTGGGAGGCAAAGAAGTTCAAGCGCGACACTACATCAGGGCGATCGCACCGAACGGTCCTGTATCGAGACTAGGGGTGTATAAAGTTGGCGACGAGCTGTTGGAGGTAGGCTGAAGCCAAACACACATGGTCATTTCATTTCTTCTTTCCATCTCACAGCTCAATCATTTGTTTTGTTATTTGCGACTCAATATTGTGAATTGGCAAGTTTAAAATCTGATTCATGTCATTGTTAAAAATCAAGTCAAGTACCTACCGAAATTAACAGTGATTAGAGTAATCTTATATTCACATCAATCAAGTAGATAAAATGAAAAAAATCTTGCCAAGTTGCTCTATTGAGTCGCAAAAAACATAATACACAACAAAATCTGCCAGCTGCGATCTATGGAACTTTAATAGAACTTGGCTTTAGATCTCACTTCTTTTATTAACGATACCGTTTTAAATTTGGCATTTTTTTCACATTTATGTTTTTGATGGGATAGTATTATATCACAACGATGAGTCTGAACCTCATCGCCAGCCAGAAAACGTCCACAAACTGGTTTACGCCAGTCCTGCGATCCTCATGAGATCATTAGTCCACCTTGAGCAAAAATTTCCCAGTTGTAATTTATTCTCATTTCCCATATTGATCAGGTTAACGGATGGCGGGTACTAGGCGCGCATCATGTAGAGGTGGTGACGCGGCTACGAGCGGTGATGTCACCAGTCGTGCTGGTCTGCGTGAGGAAACGGGACGACGATGCCAAGGCGAAGAGTGAAACCAGTTTTGCTAGGGTAAATTGTAATGTCATCTCGTTTCCGTGATTTTTGGGTCTAACTTTACCGTAACGTTGTTGTTTAATGGTTCAAATGGTTGATAAATGGCCGGACTAAAAACATTATCTACTTATTTCGATGTCAAATAGAAAGAAATTTATGTGAAAAAATAAGAGTCCCCGTAAGATTTTAATATTCACTGCCCCGACGTGGGAAAGTTGTAGGTAATCGGCATCTTGATGACGTTTACTGATTTGACGACGCGGCTGGCGCAGTGGTAAAGCAGCTGCCTACTGAGCGGACGGTCCCGGTTTCGAATCCCGGCAAGGGCAAATATTTGTGTGATGAACTCGAATACTTGTGCCTGGGTCATGGATATTATTGGTATTTAAATATCTATGTTTATCGTCGTCTAGTGTCCATAACACAGGCCAACTAGAGCTTACTGTGGGACTAATTGATTTATGTGAGGTTGTCCGATATTATTTTTTTATACTACGACGACGGTGGCAAACAAGCAGTTACCGCTGCCTATGAACGCTTGCAACGCCAGAAGCATCACACGCGCGCTGCCGACACTTTAAGAAGCTATTTACTCCCCTCTTGAAGAACCGTATACTGTAGCCCCCGGGGAAAACCTCGGCAGGGAGCTCATTCCACATAAAGTGTACTCGGGTAATTCCGAATGTCGGGTAATTCCGAAAATTACTGATATCTAATAAACGGGGTAACATTTTTTGCGCTAGCAACACTTCCTCAGATACTATACACTTCTACAGTTAGAAGAAATGATGCTAGCGTAAAAAATGTTACCCCGTTTATCACTTTTTTTGATTAGATAGAGATTAGATATCAGTAATTTTCGGAATTACCCGATATTCGGAATTATCCGAGTACACTTTTTTATTTATTATTTACTTTTCCAGAGCAAGATCCTCGGTGGAAGCCTGCAAGACCTGCTGACGCCTCCGCAGCGGCTGATCAAGGCCAAGTCGGAGAGCTCTGTGGCCTCGCTGTGCAGCACAACTACTGTCATGTCCACGGGGCACGATCACGATGGTAATTTATTTACTATAACATAATTTTACCTCTAGCACAACTATGCAAACTGTCACATCCCACTTTACCCCATTAGGCGTTGAATTTTAAAACACGCTGAAATCAATATTCTCAGTTTTAGCAAGGAGCTGCACCCCTTACTCAAAAAAGGCCACGTGTCTCATACAAATATTTCCTTTCCATTTAATCCCTTTTGGGGGTGAATTTCCTAAAATCCTGAAAGTTGTTTTCTTACTTTGTATAGAAGAACCTATACACGACATATATTACCATTCTTACTTAAAGAATCCCAAGCTCTTCATACAAACTTTCACCTAACACTTTACCCCATTAGAGGTTGAATGTCGGATGGCTGGCTGTCGCTTCTTGTCGCGCGAGATAGCGCTACCCGTCACTCTCTAACATTACGGCATAGAAAGAGAGCGGGTAATTATCTCGCGCGAAAAATAGACGCGAATGACAGTTATGCCAGAGGTGCTGTTCAACTAATTGCCTGGTAAGAAGAGGCGCGAAGTGAGGGCTTCTTCGTTTATATTGATTATTAAACTTACACGACTTCCACACATAATAATAAAATGGGATTTAATCGCGTTAAAAAAGTGTTTATTTAATTACCTTGACGTTTCGAACGTGATGTTACGACCATGGTCGAAGAGACTGAAGAGGTGGGCATCACCGTCTTGTCGCGCGAGTATTTCAAACCCGCACTTGGTATTTATTGTCAGTTTTCACACTGGGGCTGCCACTCAACCGACACACAGCACGTATTTTGTTTTTTCTTCCCCAGGCAAAGAATGTATAATTTACTATTTCTCAAACATGCAATGATACATGTCGTCATAACGTGCGTTAAAACAGGCTTCAAAGTGTCAAGTTTCGGGCGGAACAATTCGAGAGAACTGTAAAGGAATTTCATACAAAATTGAAGACCTAGGCCGGGAAGTAATTTTTTACAATAGGCTTAACAGCTGAAATATATTTTTTAATTTTTCTTCTAGTGGCTGAATGGGTATGGGACCAACAATATCCGCGTTAAGGCCTATTACACACGAACTGATATTAAGAATACACATCTGTATGATTCAATGTGTTGATGAATAAATTTGAAATACTGTCTATATGTAAGTCACCAGAGACCATAGACAATATTAAAAATCCTCTGCCTTTATTTAATTTATTATAGAAATTAAGATTCTTATTATCAGGTTGTGTATAATGGCCCTAATATTCGAACACTACACACGTGGACAACTTCCGAAAAAAAAAAATATTTTTTTTAAACATGGCGTCTGTTTACAATGAAGCGAAAAATTTAAAAATTTAATGGGTCAGACGAGATTCGAACCTGCGTTTCCAAAGGCTTTCCGGGCCAATACGGGCGTCTTACCAACTAGACCACCGAACTAAGATTCTTATTATCAGGTTGTGTATAATGGCCCTAATATTCGAACACTACACACGTGGACAACTGCCGAAAGAAAAAAAAAAATTTTTTTTAAACATGGCGTCTGTTTACAATGAAGCGAAAAATTTAAAAATTTAATGGGTCAGACGGGATTCGAACCTGCGTTTCCAAAGGCTTTCCGGGCCAATACGGGCGTCTTACCAACTAGACCACCGAACCAGATGTCATGATGTGTTCATTGTAAACATTTGGTTTACGTTAGCAGACGTTACTGCTTAAATAAAAATAATCATGGCGTCTGTGTTCATTAACTGGCTGAACAGCTGAATTATGTTTTTTTGAGTGGTGTATTTTTTATTTCATTGCACATGTAAAGTATGTAAAGTATATGTATATGTAATATGTAAAGTATGAGAAAAGCACTCATGTATAGTGCTTTTCTCAAAGATATGCAATGCCGTGAAATGGGCTTGCCCGCTTCGTATCTCTATCCGGCGTCCCTACGGCCGGCCGTTTATCCGGCTATTAGGCCGGGTAAGCCCTTATTTCCCGGCATCTGCAGTAATGTACTATTTCTCCCCGCTTCACCAGAGTTCTGCATGGATGAGCTAGACCGCAACCGCTCGCGGTCGCTGGAGCCGCTGAGCGGGCTCGCGATGTGGAGCGACCGCGTGGAGTACATCCAGCTACAGAAGGAGGAGCGCGGCCTCGGGTTCTCCATCCTCGATTACTTGGTAACCAGTCCTAACACCTCGATCATTCCTACAAACTTAAGTACGGACGAACTAGACCGCAACCACTCGAGGTCGCTGGAGCCGCTGAGCGGGCTGGCGATGTGGAGCGACCGCGTGGAGTACATCCAGCTACAGAAGGAGGAGCGCGGCCTCGGGTTCTCCATCCTCGATTACTTGGTAACCAATCGTAACACTTCAATCGTTCCTATAAACTTAAGTACGGACGAACTGGACCGCAACCGCTCTCGGTTGCTAGAGCCGCTGAGCGGGCTGGCGATGTGGAGCGACCGCGTCGAGTACATCCAGCTACAGAAGGAGGAGCGCGGCCTCGGGTTCTCCATCCTCGATTACTTGGTAACCAATCATAACATCTCGATCATTCCTATAAACTTAAGTACGGACGAACTAGACCGCAACCGCTCTCGGTCGCTGGAGCCGCTGAGCGGGCTCGCGATGTGGAGCGACCGCGTGGAGTACATCCCGCTACAGAAGGAGGAGCGCGGCCTCGGGTTCTCCATCCTCGATTACGTACTTGGTAACCAGTCCTGACACCTCGATCATTCCTATAAACATAAGTAGAAAAAATCTTTTCGCTACCCAACTACTAGCTGAACTACTGTGGAGTAGCATTTCTCTCGTCAGTCACTAATTTAATATCAGAAATGAATATCAGACAACCTCACAAAAATCGATTTACTCCCAAATTAAGCTCAAAAAGGCTTGTGTTATGGGTACTACGAATTTACACATACTTATATAGATAAATATATACTTTACAAAATAAATTTATCTTTATCTTTATCTTTATCTTTAATACATAGAACAACCATGACCCAAGCTCAAATATCGAGTATCACACAAATATTTGCACTGGCCGGGATTCGAACCCAGAACCGTCGGCTCGGTAGGCAGCTGATTTACCACTACGCTAACCAAAAATGTAATAGCTGCATAAAAGGATACTTGGGTACTTTGGTCATGTTGCTCGCCGGAATACCGACAGCCTTGACAGGCTAGTGATAGTGGGCAAAGTAGAAGGGAGAAGACCCTGTGTCGGTGGTGACCAATTGGCCGAAATCACTGGTCTTCCAATTTCCTCTGCCCTGAAGGAAGCTGAAAACCGAACAAAGTGAAAACAGCTAGTACACAACGACGAGAAAAGCTTTCAGGGACTAGACCTTCAGCTATGTAGTATACGACCAAGAAGAATGCCGGACCATTAAAATATGGAACTCCTTGCCGGCATGTATTTCCTCCTTCTTATAACTTGGGACCCTTCAAACGAAGCGTGAAGAAGCATCTCTCGGGCCAGCATGGCAGTGTGTGCAACATGGCGCCGTTGGTTTCTCGTCAGTTGCCATTGTGACTTGGGCTCGCCTTTTTGCCTACCATCAGGCGAAGTGGAGCCACTATGTAGTGCAATTATAAAAAAAAGCTGCATAAATGCTAAAAGATCTCCTAATTGTTATCCCCAGGACCCGTCGGAGCCGGGCAGCTCGGTTATCGTGGTCCGGTCGGTGGTGGCCGGCGGCGCGGCGGCGGCCGACGGGCGCCTGGCGCCCGGCGACCGGCTCGTGTCCGTCAACGCGCAGGACGTCGCGCGCGCGCCGCTCGCGCAGGCCGTCGCTGCCATCAAGAGCGCGCCGAAAGGTAAGAAGGAGAGGGCTAACACACAATTTACCCTAGCAAATCCAACACCCGAGATTCGGAACAACGGGGCCACGACATTTCGCCGTCTAAATAAACATTGTTCGGTTCATGACGCATTGGTGTGAACGGTAATGTTATGTAAGTAACCTGTTTTTCAATAAATAAATAAACAATTAGACGTTATGACGACGCGCCATGGCACGTTGCGTCGTGTCGTGGAAATCTACGGCGTGCAACGTAAAAAACGTCACAGTGTCGTGCCATTGGCACGTTGCTGCAACGCTTCACGTCACGGCGTCGTACCCGTCGCACAAATTGGGGAAGGTCTTATCCTGACGTGACTGTTTGCGGGTACGATGGAACATTAATGTGGAAAATATGTACCGGAAAAACCGGATACCTTCACTTCCCCGAATTTCACTTGTCATAAATGTTTCTGGCGTGTGCGCACGTGGCTCGTGAATCCCAGCATATAGCTGTCCGTGTTGTATGTGTAGTTGTTAGAAAGCCTGGCCCGCGCCGTTCGAAGCTCGCGATTCGCATCAAGTTCTGTTAAGTCGGAGGCATTCATAACCTTCCACGCATGTCTTCACAGCCTTCCGCCATTCCAGCCTATGAGTCGCAAGCTCCTCCCACAAACCACACGGTATGTTGCATCCAGTATGATGGCGTTTCAAGACGTCCTTGTAACGCAAATATTGCCCTTCAGGCTTGCGCTTTCTACGCTCTAGTTCGGAGTAGAACATGATTTTGGGCAGCCTAACGGAATCCATGCGCACAAGGTGTCCACACGCAAGTGGCCCTTTAAGCAGACTTCTCATACCTGCAGACTCGCTGACGAAGAACCTCCGAGTTTGAAACCCCATGCTTCCAGCGTATCCGCAGTATGGCCCTGAGACATTTCATATGGACCTTCATCAGCAGAAATAACATACCTGTCGAATGTTTTATTGCATGACTTGTCTAAATGGGCAAATTTTTATTTTGTTGTCGATTTTGTTTTTTTCTCAGATTTCAATAAAATTTGGTGAGTTGGTAAAGTTGCTTATTCTGAACAAGGTAAGCCCAATTTCACGATATGTCCTACAAAATTTTCCATTGTTACAAAAATTTATGGATTTTTTTACTAAATTTTGAATTTTGTACCAAAATTTAGTACAGTACAGAACGAAATAAAAAATAAATAATTCGACAGCAAAATAAAAATTGGCCCATGGGCCAATTTCTGTACCTAATAGGTACATTTTGTGTAACTCAATGGAGAAAAAATTGTAGGACATATCGTGAAATTGGGCTTACCATGGTCAGAAGAAACAACTTTACCAACTCACCAAATTTTCATTGAAATCTGAGAAAATAAAAGAAATTGACAACGAAATAAAAAATTGCCCTTTGTGCCAAGTTTTATTTGAATTTGTTTGAACGAATGCAACGATTATGACGATGTAACATTTTACATCGACATTGTGTTTGACCATTGTGAGGGACTTGAATTTAGATAAGTTTAAAAAACAGCTAACATCATTATTGGTCGAAAAGTGTTACTATAATACGCAAGAGTTTCTTAATGACATTGATTTGTAATTGTTTTATATAATTTAGTTAATATTGTTTTAAATTCTAGTATTATCATATTTTTTTATTTTCTACCTGCTGACATTGTATTAATTTTAATTTATTTCCTTGGTTTGAACTTATATTAGGGTCGAAGTGGCAAGACATAGAGAACTTCTGTCTAATGTAACAACTGCTTTGTACCTATGTTTGACAAATAAATATATTCTATTCTATTCTATTCTATTCTACCCTTAGGTATAACTAGAATACAAATAGATAAATATACTGTGTTGATAATAATATTATTTGTGATAGAACTATGTATTTGCCATACTGCTAGTTACTCTTGTTAAACAAAGGATCATGTGTTTAATTGTGGGTATTTATTTTATCTTATTCAATGATAATTACACGAATGTAAGAACATCAGAGATACTTGAAGGTTGTTAGCAAGGTTAATTCGATTGATATGGAGTTCGTTCTGTTATTTTTTTTAGTTGGTTCAAATTCATTAAAATGATTTTTCTATATTAATACTTAGAATCTGACATGTAAAAGAGCTCTTGTAGCCTACTTGAGGAATAAAGTTTTGAATTTGAATAACTAAATCTTGAGGATTTTCCAGTCACTCAAGAATTTAAAACATATTTCGAATAACTTTATTTTATACAACAGGACGAAAATTCATCTACCAAAAGTGTTTTTGTAATGAAAATCTGAGTAAGAATCGAGATTAAATATTTTTTTTATTAAAGCAGTACTTAACGTCTGCTAGCGTAAACTAAAGGTTTATAGAAGCGAAAAAAAAATACTTTGAGTGGGATTTGAACCCATGTCCCTAGTGGCTTTGATACTTGATAGCATAATTGGTAATGCACCCGTCAGGCCCGGAAAGCCGTGGGGACGTAGGTTCAATTCCCGCTCAAAGCATAAAATTATTAAATTTTTCGCTTCTATATAAACATTAAGATTCTAGTTTGTTTGATCAAACCACATCAAGCTCATTCTGCGTAGATCCGTATGCCCATTTCGTAATTCCTTAAACAAGGAAAACATTATGATAATTTAAGTTCAATGACGTTGTAAAGTCGATGTTAGTATAGATTTATCCTTGCGCCGTCGCTGTCGTGTGTTAAGTTTATTGTTTAGAAATCTTTTGATGTAACTGCGAGTGATTTGTGTTTAGTGACAGTGATAATATTCTCAAGTGTAATGTCAATATTATCATTTATCAGAACATTACAGATAGGACAGGATTTAACGACAGAGCAAACGTTTTGTTGTGATATGAATGGTATGATTTGGTACACATATGTTGAACCTGGCAAAGCTAATGTTTTAAAGACGTTTTTCTTGAGGATACAAAATACTGCTTACCAATACGGTATTTGACTATTATAGTGAATATTAATTATGTCATTAAAACCACTACTTAAACATACATTCTGAAATACACGGAACCAAAACCAAATAAACTAGGTACCACTGACTGTTGGTCTTTATTCTTTTTTTAATAAAAAAAAAAAGATGACGAGTTTTGACTATTGATTTTTATGATTTATGACGGCCCAGTTTGGATGAAAATTAATATAGGCTTTATTTGAATTGCGTGAGCAAGACATGTATAAAAATCGTATGGGCCAGACGGTCCGTTGGACTTATTTACGTTACTCTATGAAACGGCCAAGCCATACTTTTGAAACCAAGGTGTAGGCACGTGTAGGGTTAGTAAACTCAGGGCTTAGGGGCTTAGCTTTTCCTGGGATCTGATAACTTTTTTACAGCGAAAGCGTTATGAGCATGTGAGTCTTGGCCTCCAATTTTACATGAAATGTTTTTGGTGGGATCGATTCACACTGTCAGCTTTAGCGCTGTACCTACCTACACCACACCCCAATGAGGAGTCCTCATATTATACTCAATGGCAGGCTTATTAAAAACGTCATCCAGCACAAACCCGTACTTGTGATTTTACATAGCAAAAGTTATGTCGTAGAATGTTCAAGGATGTTGAATAGGCGCTTCTATTTCATTAGTTCAATATGTCCTAGGTACCTAAAATGGGCTTAAAATATTTTTTCTTATAACTATTTCCGATGATTGGTACGAGTTATGTTATATATGTTTATGAAGGAGTTCAAAAGTCAAACAGACTCCTCATATTTTGCACTGTTACTGTAACTACCAATCGTTTAAAAATGCAAAAATAGTTTAATTTTAATTGTAATGAGTTTATCACAAGAAAAAAAATTGCTTTCATTGTCTCACGTTTCGGACGCAATTGCATGTGCCGTGGTGTCAAATGAATGAAGGAATAGGGGACGATTGACAACTTTTCATATTTTTAACCAGGCTTTTTATCGATATTATGAAATAAGGGATAAAAAAAATCTACAAGGTGGCGTCATGTAGAGGGCCGATTCTTGGATGAAGCTACTTTCAAATATTTTTAAAACTAGTCGGTATAATCACAGGGGCGACAAGGGCCTATCGGTGTAAATCGTGCGGCGGTGACCTTGTAATGCCGCGTCTACGCGTAGGGTTGGCGGTTTAGCTACCGCGGCACAATGAAATAATAATTATTACTTAATGAAAGATGTTTATTTATTTAAGGTTTAAAATATATTTAGTATAATAGTGTTGACATATGTTATATTATAAATTGCTTACTTTTATATATTTTCTGTTTTTGTGACTTACTTTAAACATTTTATTATTCTCTTTAATTACGGCGAAGATTCGAAATCGTACGAACAGTTTTTTCAAAAAATCTAATGGGAAGCATTTACAAGGCATATCAAAAGTTATATGCTGCATCTCGGCCAACAAACTGTTCCTAATGTTTGAGACAGATCGTCTTTATTTTTAATAAAATATTCCTTGAATGTATTTTCAAGACCTTGTATCAAATTTATAAAATTGTCTGGTGGAGTAACAAGTCCTACGCCTGCATTTAAAGCATTTTTTTAAAAAAGCTTTTTTCTTTGTGGCCTTTGGTATTATTGCCACAGCCATAGACACAGCAATATGAACCTCTAGCAGCCATAATAGTTTTGTTTGCGCGGCCGGTACATCGAAAGTATGAAAACGAATACGACGCGGCGCGAGCGAACAATGTGAATTGATTCGAGCAGAGACGGCGGCGGCCCTTTGAGTCGTCGAGCCGGGCTCGACGTTCCCCACCTCGCGCGTCCCGCGCTCGCCCCCGCTCGCCCCACGACACGCACACATAGCCGCGAGTTCTGTTACTGCACACAAGTGTCAGTGTCGTTTCTTTTTACGTTAGTATATATATTCTTTGGTATAATCATATAAAAATTATAGTTTTGGATACTGCGATAATAAAATTAATGAAATTTGTTTCAATTAAAAACAATTTGAAAAAAGGTTGTCAATCAAGCTAAATAAAAAACGTGATAGAACCGTTATAATGAGTGTTAATTATGTGTACAAACCGTGAAAGTATATAAATAAAGCTTTATGTCCAATATTTTATTTAGTGGTAAGTGTGAAATAATTCGCGTGACTACCCTACCGACCAATATCCCATTGTTCCAGGAATCGTGACCATAGGTGTGGCGAAGCCTCTCCCCTGCAGCACTGTTGTCGGCGGACAGAAGGCCAACGGCCACAGCCCCCAGGGTAGCCAGGTTAGTACCGGTTCACTCATGTTCTTGCATATGCAACACCAGAGTCACAAGTGCATCTGTCATGCACTTCTGTCTCCTTTGCGCCTTTAGCACAACTGTGACTAGTGACTCTTTCTCGCGCGAGATATACTACCTATCTCTTTCAGTAGAGCACTGTGAGAGAGTGACTAGTGTTGCAGGTGTCTGGGAGACGGTAATCGCTTTCCATCAGGCGAAATCAAAATATTGTATCTATATCACAGATTAAACAAGCCGATTACGATAATTGCAGACTGGGGACTTGAACGCAGTTCGATAGACAAACAACTCTGTCTAAGTATACCTAGTCTCACGTAAAAAGAGCGGTGTCAAACTCATTGCGCAGTATAAATGACTACTGCGTATTTTACATAGACTACTCCCGTGAGTCTTGGCCTATTGTGTTTTAATATGACTAATATACTGCGCAATCAGTTTGACCCCGCTCTTTTTACGTGAGGTTATGTATAGTTGGGGAGATCAGGTTTTCTTCCAGTTACGAACATAGTTCCCAAACACATGCACAGTTTTATAAACATAATATCAAAGGTACATTACATACCTAGGGCGGTGAATTCTTGAATGTCTCAGATCGCAGGTGTGTGTGCTCCATAAATATGCGATCTGGGGCGTTACGAATTACCGCCCGTGGTTTGTCTAACTAAAGTTTTACGTCTTGCTTTGGCCAGGAAGTGAGATTTTCTCCCCGTAGCGGGCAGAAAATTGCACTTACCGCCTAGGGTGGCGTAAAGAAATTTGTAGTTATAAGGTAAAGGTACATTGAGAAAAATAGCCAATGAATCCTACAGACATTACAGTAAGCCTTAACCGTTACTGCAGTTAGGCTTACTGAAATGTCAGTAGGCCTAACTGTTATTGCAGTAGGCTGACTGAAATGCCAGTAGGACTAACTGTTATCGCAGTTAGGCTTACTGAAATGTCAGTAGGATACACTGGCAATTTTTCTCAATGTAATATTATCAAAAAATTACATTATTAAACATATATTTTTGTGTTCAAAAATATTTTCCGCGATTTGTAAGTGCCTGTGGTATTGTACACTGATGGGAAAATTGAAAGTAAGTTATTTCACTTATTAAGCTTTTCTTTATTAATGCTTAGAGCAGTATTTATTTACCTATAATCAGCATGCGATTTTCTAATAATCTATCACTTGTACAATAAAGGGAAATTTACCGCTCTAAGATTCAGATAAATCAGTGATTTTGTTTAGTAATTGCATTCAATTTTATTTATAAAATGAGTTCCCTTTAGTGTACAATACAATAGGTATTTAATGATTGCATGCAAATAGTCAATTATCTAATTGCACAAATATTTGTACAAGCCATGTCCAGAATAAGACGTTTCTTCTTCTTTAGTCGATATCTTCAGTGCTGAGGGTCCTGGGGGCCTATGATGGTTGCGTTGCGTTTATCCCGGGATAAATAAGTGACAAAGCATCTGTCACTCACACTCGCACCTTGTCAAAACGTGACAGATGCTTTGTCACTTATTTATCGCGTGATAAACGCAACCATCATAGGCCCCCTGGCCTCTCTAAATATTTTTTTCGTGGACTATCTAGCGCCAGCTTACTCTATCCTGGGCTGCGTGGATTGCATCGTAGACTGAGGTTTTGAGGGTAGACCGTATCTGGTCCGACCAGCGTATTGGACTTCCGCCTCTTGATCGTCTTCCGCATACCTTGCCTGTTACCAGTAGCTTTTCTGAATAGTCGTCACCACTCTTTCTAAAGTACTGTAATGTTTTATGAGTCATATTAATGATTTATCAACTGAATTGAAAAGGGAGAATGTTCTCAAATTGGTTGTATTTTTATATTTGTTACTTCCGAACTCCGTCATTTATAGACTGATTTCGAAAATCATTTTTAACCCCCGACGAAAAAAGAGGGGTGTTATAAGTTTAACATGTGTATCTGTGTATCTGTGTATCTGTGTATCTGTGTGTCTGTGTATCTGTGTATCTGTGTATCTGTGTGTCTGCCTGTGGCATCGTAGCGCCCAAGCGGATGGACCAATTTAAGTGCGGTTTTTTTTTAATCGAAAGACTTTTCCGTCGAGATGGTTCTTAGCTATGTTTGGTGGAAATAGGACCAGTAGTTTCCAAGATATTCAGCTTTAATTGGAACAAGTGACGAGATCTCAGCCAATAATGAAGTCAATAATTCGAAATATTGGCTAAATGTTAAGTTTTATTAGCATTTTCTATATGACTCAGTAATTGAGGGTCTCATGATGACCAGGTAGTTGTTAATGGATCTCAGCCGATATTGAAGCTAAGGATTCCAAATTTTGGTTAAATGTTAAGTTGTATTAGCATTTTCGATATCACTCAATGAATGAAGGTCTCATGATGACCAGCTAGTTGTTAATGGATCTCAGCCAATATTGAAGCCAAGAATTCCAAATTTTGGATAAATGATAAGTTTTATTAGCATTTTCTATATCACTCAATAAATGAAGGTCTCATGATGACCAGCTAGTTGTTAATGGATCTCAGCCAATATTGAAGCCAAGAATTCCAAATTTTGGATAAATGATAAGTTTTATTAGCATTTTCTATATCACTCAATAAATGAAGGTCTCATGATGACCAGCTAGTTGTTAATGGATTTAAGCTAATATTGAAGCCAAGGATTCCAAATTTTGGTTAAATGTTAAGTATTATTAGCATTTTCTATATGACTTAGGTACTAAATGAAGGTCTCATGATGACCAGGTAGTTGTGAACGGATCTCAGCCCATATTGAAACTAAGGATTCCAAATTTTGGTTAAATGTTAAGTATTATTAGTATTTTCTATATCACTTACTAAATGACGGTCTCATGATGAGACCTGACAGAGAGTTGTGAAAGGATCTAAGCCAAGAATTTCTAATGTTGGATAAATGTTGAGTTTTATTAGCGTAATCAACAGAATAATAAATTTTTGACAGTACAATAATTTGGTACCTTGGAGCTGAAGATGGCCGTAGGAACTCCTAAACAGCACAAGATAAACCCACGGTGTTTGGGCTCGTCTGATTGTTCTTGATGAGCAATTAATATTTGAGTAAGAAAGTACAGTCAATAATAAAACCGAGTCCCAAAAAAACTTTTTTGACAAAAAAAAACTCATTCTGTCACAGTACTGGGTCACTATTTTTAAGTTTCGGAATTCTGCTAAAGCTGAATTGTTATTAGGACTATTGAACAGGTTCCTTTGATTGAGGTCACAAATAGCAACACCCTGCAAGATTTTAACGCGACTAAATGCCTAAGTAAATAACAGCTTTTTAGGATTTTGTAGTTGGTGTCAGTCTGTCCACAGCTTAGCTCAGAGACAAAGTGGTTGAATACATTTTTAAAAATATTTGTATGTTTATCCCATGGTGTGGGATACCCCACACCGATGATTAGGTCTCTCAAAACTAAGTCAAGTTACCTAGCACCAACTGCAATTTTTATGGAGCTAAGTAAGCCACCCGTACCTACTATTTGGATCCTGTAGAATAGAGACCTGGTTCTGTTTTAGGCCATAAGTAGCAGGTTCTTGCGACTGGCTGCATGAGCAGTGCATTTAAAGTATATATTTTGATTGTCTTGGCTAATAACTTCGCCATTTTGCCATTATAAGCATTAACTAGTCTTACTTTAACGATTTTTTCCCAGAATGTTGCTTAAGGCTATTGAAATCAAAATATATCCTAACTTCAATCTTAGAGAAGACGGCATTCATTACCACTGGCTTGGGATCCTGCTGTACCTACATAATTATAGTCCAGGATCAAGCTCGACGAAAGATTGGAAATCCTGGACCTTAAACGGTGTAAAACAAAAATAGTGTCAAAAGAAAAAAAATCCGGGACGAAACTTCTGTTTGTTTAAAAAATATGAAATAAAAATAACATTTAAAAAACCCCCGACATGACAACCAATAAAAAAAAAGAAAGAAAATCTACGAAATGTGCCTATACAATGAACAGTAGAAAAAGAATCCAAGCTTCGTTGCGTCGGGGGACCGCTAAGTAGGTAAATGAAATGCAATGTACTGAAAATCGTAAAGTGGGAAGCCTAAATGCATACATGTAATTTTGCGTTGAAAAATATATTTCATTTCATTTAGGTAGGTACTTAGCGGTCCCCCGAACGCAACGAAGCTTGGATTCTTTTTCTACTGTTCATTTTATAGGCACATTTCGTAGATTTTCTTTCTTTTTTTTTATTGGTTGTCATGTCGGGGGTTTTTTAAATTTTATTTTTATGTTCGAGACTACTTAGGCTTCTCCAAGACCAGATCAAGGGGGAATCGAGGGAACTCCTCTAAATACCTACTATAGGCACATCTATGATGATTTCTAGGTTCGAATCCCGGCAAGGGAAAATATTTGTGTGATGAACTCGAATATGTGTGCCGTGTGTGTGTATGTCGTCTAGAGTGTCCATAACACAAGCCTACTAGAGCTTACTGTGGGACTAAATCGATTTGTGTGAGGTTTTCCGAAATGTATTTATTTACTCTTGTTTTTCTAATTTAATATCACTACACATTTACTTCCTACAGCTTGCTTTTCATTCTAATATGTCTCTCGCGCATTGCTTACCTACACCTTCCCTTTTTCAGAAGCTGGAATACTTCACGAAGATCCTGCGCCTGATCATGTCCCTGCACCGCGACATCATGGAACTGCAGCTGCAGGCGCAGGCGCACAGCGTGACGCCGCCGCCGCGCGCCTTCCGGATGACTCCTCAGCTGAACGCGGAGATCTCCATGAAATGACACGAGCACAGGCTCCGGTGCACCGTGACTGTTGAGATACCGGACCCGAGTGACGAGGCGAACATTTAGGGTCCCGCTGGGTTCCCCTAAACCTATCAAGATGCATCAATGACCTGGTTAGGATCAGGGGAAGCTGTTGGATGAGGGTGGCTCTCAACCGATCGTTGTGAATAACTTTGGGGAAAGCCTTTGATCACAATAGAACGTCTATCGGCTGATATGATGAAGGTTTCTGATTGGAACTAGGTGTCAGATGGATATATAAATTGCTCTCCCCCTCCTGCTGTTCATCTGTCTACAGGCGACATAATGCAGCTGTAGCTACAAGCGCTCGATATATCCGCAGTTGAACGCGGAGATCTCCATGAAATGACACGAGCACAGGCTCCGGTGCACCGTGACTGTTGAGATACCGGACCCGAGTGACGAGGCGAACATTTAGGGTCCCGCTGGGTTCCCCTAAACCTATCAAGATGCATCAATGACCTGGTTAGGATCAGGGGAAGCTGTTGGATGAGGGTGGCTCTCAACCGATCGTTGTGAATAACTTTGGGGAAAGCCTTTGATCACAATAGGACGTCTATCGGCTGATATGATGAAGGTTTCTGATTGGAACTAGGTGTCAGATGGATATATAAATTGCTCCCCCCCTCCTGTGGTTCATCTGTCTACAGGCGACATAATGCAGCTGTAGCTACAAGCGCTCGATATATCCGCAGTTGAACGCGGAGATCTCCATGAAATGACACGAGCACAGGCTCCGGTGCACCGTGACTGTTGAGATACCGGACCCGAGTGACGAGGCAAACATTTAGGGTCCCGCTGGGTTCCCCTAAACCTATCAAGATGCATCAATGACCTGGTTAGGATCAGGGGAAGCTGTTGGATGAGGGTGGCTCGCTTAACCGCGAACCGATGTTGTGGATAGCTTTGGGGGAAAGCTTTTGAACAGCATCGGACATCTATCAGCTAATATGATGAAGATGCAGATGAGTTTTGATTGGGGCTAGGTGTTAGATAAATTTACCAATTGCCAGTGACTCTATCGACCACCATCGCTGTGACTCGAGTGACCCTCATGATCACCTGTGTGATTGTATGCCATTTGCCCATTCAGATAATCTTCCCCAAAAAGGGAGTATTAGTAGACAGTACGCGAGACATGTTCGCTAAAGTTCACCGTATGGAAAGAATACTTAAATGTACATTATTCAAATAATGATTAGAATCAATTGGAGAAACCTGGTAAAGGAACATCTCTATGTGACGCATTGACTTTCAAAATTATATAAAGTGAAATGTGCCAAGTTTTGTAAAATTTTCACATTTTAGGCTCCTATAAGTCCTATAACACAGTTTGTTAATTTTTAAATAATCTTACTTAAACGCAAAACCCCCATGTGATGTGACACATCATGTTAGTAGAAAGGGCTTTAATATTATACTTTTCGGCTTGTACTTATTAAGAATAGCATATTTGTTTATTTGTAATGAACGGTGCAATAATGTAGACGTAACGTTAGGAATTTATCGTAGGATTTGAGAATATTACTAATATATGTATAAAGAGTCTAATTTCCTGAATTGCATACGTCCGCGTTTCTATAATATATTGATGGAAATTTCATATGAAGCACTAGGTGTTTGAAAAAAAAACTGTTATTTTAAGTAAAATCCAGTTAAGAAAACTGTTATGTGATGGGATACATCGCGAGAGACAAAAGCTGGTATAGGTAGGTATTGAATCGTTATAAGGTATGTTAGCAATTACTTATTATTGAAGAAAATATAATGTTATAGAAATTATACCTACCTACAATTTACTTCCAGTAGTAACAAGATTTTTACTGAATTTAAATTGTTATTAATCGTGTTATTGGAATAAAACTTTACTTTACCTTTTTTTTAATCTGTTATTGGTCTTTTTTTTTATTTGTTATGTTATTGGACATATATGCAGAGAAAAAGACAATCAAATCTCAATAGGCTTTGCTGAGTATAATAAAGCTTATTGAAAATAAGTGTAAAATGTTATTGGTTACATTTCCTATTCTAAAGTCACACGGAAAGTGATCTAAAAAATTGCTACGAGTAATATTCAAATTCATTTTTTATTCGTTTTGACGTATTTGGCTAGAAGAATCACTCCTTTTAAGATTAAACACTTCGAGAATTAATATATATATTTTTTTTATATATTTAATGAACTAATTTTTTTCAAAACTACAACAAGATTTCGAATATAATTTTATTGTTCAAAATTCGTCGTTTGGTAGAATAAGAGCACGTTGAGGTTACTAGGCATGTAAGTGAAAGGCCTAAAATGTAATAAAAATAAATAATACCTAAAAAGCATTCGTATTAAAATGTAAAAAATGTTAGCAAAAATATCTTTAAAAATAATTATGTAAGTATATAGAAATCGATGTCTATTTAAAAATATGATAGTAGCAACTGATATGTCCCATTCTCGGCTTAATAATAATTATAACTGACGTGTTAGTAGAAATGTTTACAAATTAATCAAATTATCCACCTAGGTGACGATTGAACCGTTGAAATGTTATTGGTATAAGTAAAGTTGTAAAAACATTTTATTTATTTTGATTCATTGATTTAATCATTATTGCATAAAAAAAAATGGAAATGGACTTTTTTGATGGAAACGTCAGAAAATTAGTCAACTTTTCGGTTTTCACTTAACTAACTAATGTTAGTGCTAGATGTAAAACATAGGGGAAGTCCGGGAGAGGTGAACCCCAATTTCATTAAAGTTGCTTAAAATTTTATCTATAAGTTGTAGCGTCTTGTAATTGGGCTCATGTATGTCTCATTTTGTTAGGTATAATTTGATAATATTAGATTGTTGATAAAGTCTACATATATTTTTTTATTTCATGTTTTTTAAAAACGGAAAAATGGATCAAATCTCCCACCCCTACGGGTGAGTTGACCAGGGCTTGAGGGAGAATTGACCATACATTTATCTAGGAGAAATAAATTTAAATAACTATTATTTTGTTATTAATATTTAATGAAAAACACAGCCATAATTAAAGACGAGACTTTCTTACAGAAACAATCAACATTTAACATTATTAAGCTAGTTTTTGACTTGTAAATCATAGGAAATGAAAATCTTGTTTGTAAGAGAAAACTGATTAATTAGAAAAACTAATGGCACATCAGTTATCACATATGATTATGCACATTAATAAATAAGCCTTAAATCCAAAATTGTACATTAGTTTTTCTCACAAATAATCAATAGTTAACGACATGAGGCCGTTTTTTGTAAATTTTAATGAAAATAAATTATGATCTCGCTTCTAACAGAAAACTAGGCACCTCA
The DNA here is from genome assembly GCA_932273695.1 of Apotomis betuletana. NCBI lineage: Eukaryota > Metazoa > Arthropoda > Insecta > Lepidoptera > Tortricidae > Apotomis > Apotomis betuletana. Next base: position 1,274,638 of record OW026300.1, read on the forward strand.
GGAATCACGTACGATTATACACATTAATTACAACATATAAAACCATAATTATTATGATGAGTTTTTCTTAAAAGTAATGATATTTAACAACATGAATTCGTTTTTCTACATATTACAAAAACTGTGAACTATAATCTCACTTATAAGCGAAAACTATGCAAGTTTCAAACAATAATCATCAGGAATCTAAAACCCGAAAATATAAATGAGTTTCTTTTACAAATGATCAACATTTAAAAATATAATAATAAAATAATAATCAACTAAAGAGCAGAGTGGGACATTTGAACCTCTGATCATGTCTCCCACCGACAGAGTGGTCAAGTCTCCCGCTACCCCCTTGCCTTACGAAAGTGATGTTTCCTCTAAACAATTGCAACGGACGATTCCACACACATTAACTCAAAAATACTACATTAAACAAAGAATACGATGTGATAACAAAACAGATCTTACCTCCAAAACTGTTGAAATTGCATTAGAAAGCAAAAAAATATTTTTATTCACTTTTGAAACGCAAGAACACGTTTTTCTCGCTCAAAGCCGAACCGTACTAATGGCGGCCAATATGGCGCACTTGCAGCCACCGCCTTTATGCAAGTGTCTTTCGAGCTATCAACGGCGCCGATGGCACGAAATTTGAATGAAATATTTGAGATGGTTCAAGTCTCCTACCTGGTCAAGTCTCCCGGTTTTCCCCTACGTTTGTACAGTTAGTATGTATATGTATTGTAGGTAGACGTGTGTAGATTTCTGTCAATTGATATGTGATAGTTTTGTTGCAGCTTTTGAAGAATTTATTAGAGAGAGGTGATGATTAACGAAAGAAAGAAAGAAAGAAATTGTTAAGATAAGTATATTAAGAATTTGAATGAGAAAATGAAAAATGATTCAATGAAAAAAAATATATTATATATATGGTCCCAGTGCTCGGCAATGTCCAAGTTGAGACATTCAACCATGATTAGTCTATAAAAATTATAGGCTGTTGAAAACTGAAATACATTTTAGTGAGTTTTAGTTGCCACCAGGTTATTTAATAATGTGACATAATTATTAATATTGTTAAAGGAGTCATATTAAGTTATAAATTTGTTCCAATAATAATTAATATATTATAGTACCGTTAGTAGCGTTATGAATGAGGAAAGTAAGATAAAATTTAATATGAAATGTTGAGGAAGGAAATTATCATAACATTTTTAAGGAAATAATGACTATAATGTGATATCTTAATTGTGACGTAGATTTTATTTGAATTAACAACATTTTATTGTGTCTCTAAAGAGATGGCATCTGTTTACAATAAATGACTGAAATGAATGAATGGCTTTCCGGGCCAACACAGGTGTCGTACATATTGGACCACTGAACTTCATGCGAGAGCCATTGAAGAATTTATTAATAAAAATTGTTCGCTTCATTGTAAACCATTTGGTTACGCTAGTAAACGTTACTACTTTAATAAAAATCATCATAGATGACATCTGTCACAATGATCACGCGCAATGCTATCTAATAAGTTTCTGTCAAAAATGACATTTTAGTGGCAAGCTTTTATAGCCGACTGTACTTTTCTTTGGATATCCATCAAATGCTCACTGAGACGATTCTAAAGAGCCCAAGCTCGGTAGGATTGCTTTTTCTATTATAGAGTTCCTATGGCCACCGTCCGGCTCCATCATCAGAGCAGCCCCATGGTACCATATTATTGTATTGTCATCAAAGTTAAGTAAGTATGCAAAATTTCAGCTCAATCGGTTGACGATATCTGCTTCAAAATTGAGTTGCAAGATTTCACCCGAACATACATACTTTAAACATACCATGCAAGCTAAATAAAAGCTTGTAAAAACTACCATAGCGAGCGCGTTGCTTTTCTGCCATTAGGCAGTTCAAATAATATACAAACAGTAGGTAAATACTAATCTAGGGATTTGAAGTTTTATTTGAAATCAAGTGCGTCAAGGCTTGCAATCGACAAAACAGTCCCTGAGCAAATCAGATACGACCATGATTTCATCCCCTAGAGATCTAAGTTCCAATAGGTCAGATGCAATTAACACGTTCCCTGTGTATGCATCATATTTGTAGCATTTTAGGGTATATGTGATACGTGCATGCATCACTGATGATGCACGACCCCTTGTAAACTTAAGGCTTTGCCAAAATTGACACGTGTGAGCTACGTCTTTTTCATTTGCGTGCACATACCGGCTACGAAAATGTTGACAAAAAACACGTGCGTCCGGATGACATTTATATAATGTTGCCAGATTATGGCTGTTACGCATAAAACACAGAAATATATTTTATTTCAAAAGGCTTTTATTAGAAATAATAAAACAATACGAATTACTTGCACTTACTGCACATCATGATAAAAACAAAAGAATAATCAAATAAAATTTGCAAAACAGAACGTAAAAAAAACTGGTGGGGTTTTTTAATGGCAAGCTAGCATTGTAGCATCGAAGACACAATGTTTTTTTGCACATCAAGCATTCAGTGTCTGCTTGTTTCGCCTTTTTGCGAACTTCTGTAGGTGTGCTACCCAGTTCGGATTAATTTATAGCATACAACGCAACGTTTTCGAAAACTTTTATTGTTACGGCCTAGAATTTTGATCAGTTCATGGCGGCGGGGTAAGGTAGTCTGTATTACTGAAATAGTCTCAAAATTACCACTAAACGAAGTTCTGACAAATTTCGAGCGTTTATATGGCATTGACTAACGTAAACCACAGATATACGATTAAGAGAAACGTCAAACTGTCTTAAAACGTGCATGTGATGCAATGCGCAGTGAGCTAGTACGTGCATGCATCACATTGTGGGCACCAGTTTGATAGCTCATACGTGCATGCATCACATGTGGGGCACTCGGAAAAATGGGAAAACAGGAAAAACTATCTTCATGAATTATGTTTTTAAGCATAAATGTAATAATATGAACTATATAAAAGTAATTTACAAAAAAATAAAATTGCACGCGAGGAGACGATTTCCGGTTCCTAGTTACACAGGGAACGTGTTAAGCGTCAACGTTTATCAGAATCTTTTCTTTTTTTATCTATTTAGTTTCGTATTATGCCACGCACAGAGATTAAAGTAAAAATCGGACTAACATGATTAAAAGGCTAAAATTATTCTTCTAAATTATTTCACGGAATGAGCGTTCTCGACACATTGCTAATATTAATTTGTCAGGCGTATGTTTGGTATAGGTAGAATATTTTTCATTGTACCATAGAATACGATACAAATCCGCTTTATTGCACACCGCAAATACACAGGGATACAAACATGAGAGATATACAGTAAACAAATCAACAGAGGTAAACAAAAGGCTTTCTTATCGCTACATAGAGATCTCTTCTAGATAACCTTTAGGATGTTTGATCTATGCTTTAGGTAACGGCGTAGGTCAACAAAAGTGAATTGAGTAGATGTATAATATGTATTGGTTTTAATGGTGGATAAATGCACTGATAATGTAGCAATAAAGCATTGGCCAACAAATAGCCGTTTTTACTTGGAAAACTGTTTAAAATTGCAAAACCTTTGTTTGATTATTTTTTATTTGCAATGCTACGACTGAATGGTTTCGAAAAAGGTTGTTTGCATGCCGTTGATTTATGTAAATAATTATATTGCAATATGTCAACCAGATTGCAGATAATAGACGGGATTTGTATTAAAATTGTAATTCTAGAATGTATTGTTTTGGTTAAATGGTCAGACTTTCCTATACCCATGAATCCTGCCCGATAGTTGATTGACAGGGGCTCTCACACTGTGCGTCGCCGGTCGCAGCACCATAAATCGATATAACTGGAATATTTATTGTCACCAAAGTTTATTTGAGACACACTTTTATTGCCCTCTGTAATTTCTCACACAAACGTTAATTGCTCATCAAGAGTATCAAGACCAATCGAATGAGCCCAAAGATGAGTTTGTCTTGTGCTGTTTAGGAGTTCCTTCGGCCACCTTCCGTCTCTGTCGAGAGAACAGCTCCAAGATACCGAAATATTGTATTATGAAATTTTGATTTCGATACAAAAATTATAAGTAGGTAGCTAGGTTAGGTTAAAATTAGGCGAACCAAAACCGTTTTTTGTAATACTTAATCCGGCTTAAAACCGGTTGTACTATAACAATAAACTCGGTTTTGGATCTCCTAGTTAAAATTAACCAATATTTAGCTATGTTTTATGTTACAAACTAAGTAACTAATAACTAACTAGACACACATTGTTACAAAATTAACCTAATGAATAATACAAGCATGTTAAAAACGAAAGATTTTTCTCACCCTACAGAAGCCCAGAGCCCCAGGATTAGCTCAGTACTTACCTAAGTACGAGTGATTCTACAGACGTTTCAACCGCGGTCAAATATATGGAAATTAGGAGCTACACCAAGCTGCAACCTTTCATACAATGATATACTGTAACCGTACTCCTTACCATAATTGATCTAATTTAAAAGTATATTATGGCGTATTGCTTTGATATTTATGACAGCGGACTGACGGCGATTGAAACGCCTGAGAGTCACTCGTACTTGTTTATTAGTTACTTCCATTGGCACTGATTGTGAAAATGTAATCAATGTGGTATTCCTAACAGGAAACTATTGAACATATCATAGCTGTAAGTTCTTCATTGTCAGTCAGTCAGTATGTGCTGATTCTTATCCATACCTACTTGATTATCTGAACCTACATTTATTTTTTACTCCATATAGCCAAGCGTTTGACCTCGATCGCATCTAAGATGAACGATCCTAAGATGAAGCATGCATGCTTGGAAGCCTATTTTACTCTCGACTTGAAGAGATCCAAGATAATATTGATTTTATTTACAACTAGCACGACCCATGGTTCTGTAGTATGAGTTCATCCTCACTTAGATACTTGGCAGTCCACAACTGTGCGCGCTTTTCTAGAAATTTCCTGCCTCACATTGCATTGTGGAATGAATTGTCACTTGCGGTATTTCCGGACCGATACGACCTTCAACCATAACACGAGCCTTCTTGAGCTTAATTTGGGACTAGAGGGATTTGTTTGAGGTTGTCTGATATTTATTTATTTATCGACATTGAAACAGTCAAAATCAAGATTGCGTAAAACCAGTCTTCTCAATCAACACGTTTTAAAACCAAGCTCCTGATACGAATACTTTTAAAACAACTGTAATGTTAATGTCATAACAATAACGGAATAAAGTAGATAACAATTGTGTAAATACTTGGGTAGATTAACAGGCACAAAAACTCGTATTCTCTTTGATCTTGATATAGAACGTTATTTTTACAGAACAATGCCATTGTTTTACGTTTATTTGTAACTGCGGCTCGTAACTGGTGACGAAAATAGAGCATTGTGTTATGACGGGAGAGAATTATTCGCTTTGAGTCATGTGTTCGGTTTGGGACTGCTATCGTATTCACACAATCTGCCTAATGAGTTACTAGCGCTATGTACAGCGATGCTAGGCTCACCGTTGTTATGAATATGAATAGTTGATAAGAGTCTCAGGATCAGGATAGAGAAAATGGTGTATTATCCATACAAGTAAACAACATTGGCTAGTGAATCACTAGCCAAATCACCAAATGTATCACTGATACATCTCTAACAACAACGCTATTTCAATTCAAACGCAATGAAGGTAAATAAAAAACATCGCGAAAAACTCGTTAGTATATTAAAACTTTTTTTCTGTGACACATAATTTATTTATTTATTTTTTGACTAACTTACACTAACATATAAACCAAACGTGTAATAATAATAATAATAGGATACGATACGATTATTATACGATCATTGTCCCGATAGTAGTTTCGGCGAACGGTCTTATAGCAAAGAGTTTCGACAAACATCTTCAGAGACTCTCGCTAGATGGCTGGATCAAGGGCCAGATTTAGAAGGCGGTACTCCTGGACACGGCGCGCATCGTCAGGAGGTTCCTCTCTCTGCAGCCCTAACCACCGGTAGCCTGGGCCCTGCCCCGCTGCCGGCGGCACCCTAGGCTAGGTTTTTATAATGTGTTTATATATTTTGTAATTCCTTTATTGTATTTTACTTTTGATATAACTTTATTGTAAAAAACCTAACTTAAGATTTCAAATGAAAAAAGGAGATAATAATAAATATCTTGTCGCTGTACCAAGAACCTCGGTTCCGATTCCGATAGCGACAACAAGTCCGGCGTAGTGTCGTAGAGCAGTTACTTATCAAGTACTATTAACTCTTTATACCCCGGTCAGTGAAATGATGATGATGATAACTGGAACACTTCATTTGTGAGCCTGATAAAAATATAAAACACACTTTTTTCTATAAAAACTTCGCGTTCAAGCAAAATTTGTAGAATTTTAGTCCCAGCTATCATCATTCACCGACTATGGTATAGTTAGTCATGTTTTAGACATAGAAAGGAGTTTATTTCGGCGAATAAAAGATAAAGCATCCGTCTCTTTCCGACACTTTTGACGTTTGATTTGAAGATTTATCTGCTGAACTCAAACTGCCTGCCATTACTTGACATGTCATTCTTATAAATGTGTCTTAATATTGAGCTTGCTTTAGCTTATGAAATTCGTATAATACTGACTGACTGTCAAAATTAAATGTTCTAGCTATAACTTGTCTAAGACTTAGCTTAGGTGTTGCTATGTCAAAAGAAAATAGGCTTTAAAAGAAACGAATTGTTGTGAACTGTAATAATAGGTATATCGATGTTGCTTCGAGCCTGCGTTGATCGTTTATATGCTTTATCATGTGTGTTGTAATAAACGTTGGAAAATTAACACTGTTATTTTTACTGTCCCTCTTCCTCTCTCCCATTTCTAAAACTATCGTAGCATTTTTTGTTACATAAAATACGCATGTCGAAGTTACTATTGAAATAAATAAATTAAGAGCACAACCCATTATATAGTTAAGTACCAACAATGATCATGGAGAAACGTATAATTATGAATTTAATAGTTTTTGAAGGCTGGAAATAATATATCACTTATGGTACGTTTTCTAACTGCATATATAATTGTTTCAGTCACATACAGTTGTTTTCTTTTACTACTATTATTTACTTCCCAATTTGTTTGCAGGAATGCATAAATTCACTGGCCTCGGACGACCACACCGGCATGGATTCTTTCCACGAATGTCTTCAAGAGTACGGAGAAGGCTTAGAAGTAGTCCAAATATGTCTGGAACCTGAAGACGCTTCAGTCAAGGATGAAGAACTATCAGCGCTCTGTGATCTCAGCTTCGATGACTGCATCAAGCGAGATGACACTTTAAACGAAAATATTAAGAACGTATCGGATAAAGTAAATGGGTTAACAGAAATGAAAAAATCAAAATCCAATGACTCCTTAGATGACCCTGACGACGATATGACAATAAGAGAGGATGACGTTTTAATAACACCACGAGAACTACCTGATATAATAACCAAATTTGACACAAAACAATCGGAACGGTCGTTATCAAAACAGCAAAGTAAAGATATATCAACCTCAGATGAAATGGTTTTTGCAGTGACTCCAACTGGATTAGAAAGGATTAGTTTTGAAAAGTATTGGAAGGAATGTGATACAAAGACTACGTTAGAAAAAGTGAAAAGTGACGAAAGTTGGAAAGAGTGTCTAAATTCTCCTACAGACGAAACTGCAAGTTATTTTGACGCCACTACCAGAATATCCGTCCAAGAAGATGGGCAGTCCCTTTTGTACATAGATCATGAAGTCGACGGCTACGAGACTTGCGTCGACGACGATTCATCGTCCGTCAAGTGTACGGAAAAAAACAGTCATAAAATCAACGGCGATCGAGAGATCAAAGTAAAGAGTAAACACAATAAAACAGATGTTAGAAACAAAGACACCGTCGCTGCCAAAAATATCGAACAGAACACTCACAATGTCGTAGATGAAGTGTCGTACAACCCTTGTATCCAGGAGCACATAATAAAACAAATGAAATCCTTAAGAATCGAACCTTTAAATATTAACTTAAGTCATAAGAAGAAAAAGAAAAGTCCGACTAAACCTAAACCGTCCAAAACTATGCAATGCATTGAATACTACAATGACCAGGCTGAATGCTTAGAAGAAATAAGGCAAAAGAGAATCAAAGACGAGGAGAAGGTTCATAGAGCTGAACAAAAGAAGATTTTAGAATCGAACTTAGCTGTGATGGAGAAGAAACTTCACTTAAAAAGTCAAGAACCAAGTGAAGAATCTACGGATTTAGAAACGAATTACGTCCCGGGTTGCCATAAGTGTTTTTTAGAGAACTATGCGTACGCTATCACGAAGGCTTATATAGCGGAAGCACACGCATGCAAGTTTTGTGAAGTGATCCGTGAAATGCTGGAGTGTCCGAAGGTTATCCCGGACAGAAGAATGTCCGCACCGGCGCTGGTGAGCCTGGAGAGTCCAGGTTCGACCACCGAGGAAGAGGATCTCTTAATGGTGCCTATTGTCAAGGACAGGAGGAAATCTGCCGGTCCATTGAAGTTTCTTGTGCCTTCGAGGAAAACCAGGTAGGTCACTTGTTTATTTTTAGCTAAATCTGATCTGATGAAGTGTTTGAGTAAAGGTTATATTTGGATTATATTACGTTGAATATCCACTATAATAATCAATCTGTTACGATATCTCATAACTGATATTAAGTACGAGTATTACTGTTTATATAAAGCGAGCCCAAAGTTTTAATGTGCGGAACCCGCGCTTGCATTAAATTTACATTAAAATCACGGGAAGGTGTTACACAGTTCTGTTATCGATATCAACTGTGTATCTGATATTCTGCATATCTTTTAATAAAATTTCTTCTCAAAACCTTTTTATCCAACAAGAACAGGACTAAAGATTTCCCACAACACGTGATACTAATGCGATGAAGCCGTACTCTGAGGCCGACTTACTAAGATCTCTTTACTCACCAACAAGCAAAAAATCACTATAACAGTTGTCCACAAGACTCAGATTCCCTCATTGAATATTCACGTGGACATGGCCACGGCAGGCTTACAGAAGGCTGAAGCTTATACTGAATGGAATGGGGTTGGATATCGAAAACGTGGTTGGGAGAAGAGTTTTTTGCGTCGTCAGAGGTTTTTAATATCTATTGTTCAAGTTCAAGTTTAAGAGGTTTCTGTCGCTAGATATGACACGTGGCATGGTGTAGGTTGAAAAGGGATGATTGTTTCTTTACTTCTAAGTTTTAATAAAACTTTAAACTTTCAACCTTATACTCGTATTTAAAACTAATTTACGTCTTTTAAAGCCTTTAAGCATTTCAAGAAAATAAACTAAACAGTGAAGTTTAATTAAAAACACTGGACTAGCAAATTTATTTATTTATAGCCTGTATTTGTGTCCCGCTGCTGGGCAAAGGCTCGTATTCTCCAACTCCCTGTTCGGCCCATTGTTTACAAACGTGTCCGGGTCGTCCCGCCATCTCTGTCTCGGCCTGCCACGTCGTCGCCGCTCCTCATCCGGCACCCACTTCGTGGCTCAATTAGCCCATCTATCAGGGTGCATGCGGCATACGTGGCCTGCCCCGTCCCACTGTAACCTGGCGGTTTTTTCTCCAACGTCAGCAATACCAGTTTTGGAGCGCAGCGTGGTGTTCCGGACTCGATTCGTCCTTTTATTTATTTAAGAAGTTAAAAATGAGATGAAAAGTCTAGAATTAAATTACATCTAAAAACGGGTACCTTCCGACTTTTGGTTTTCTGTTATGGTATTGATAAGTCAAGTTGAATAGTCCTTATTGGTCTACATTTTGGACAAAATACTTATTAGCTGCACTGTACAAGGTTTGGTTCACCAATCAGTCATTTGGGACTTCAGTATTTATAATTAAACAATATAGTCAAGTGGATGGAGCCTGAGACTAAACTTAGTTTACAAGATAAAAACCTAAGCCTTGATATTGAATAGGCATAGACAATGGCAGAAAATTCACAAGGAAGTTTGCTGCGCATCTACCTATTCTTTTCCAATCAATTACCCACCTTTTCGATTCTCATGGATTATTATCGGAGCCATTAGTTACAAACACAAACACGAATCCTCAATTCCTAGCGCGTTTAATGAAAGTATTTATAACATCGCCGCTCAAGAGAAAAACGGTTTAACTGTCTAGTAATATCAGATAAAGTAATTGCCTTTTGGCCCGGGCAGCGATGTTCGCTAATTTGGGCAAGTGGAGCCATGCGTTTGAGTAATTGAATGTATTCCACTGGGACGTGCAATATTGAGCATAGTGGTAGTGAAATTGGTTGCTCGGTTGTTATCCTATTAATTTTGACCATCAATTCTTGTAAGTATATTTGCCAACGCACTTATTTGACCTTTGACCTTACATAATTGAGTGCCTTCTTGTAATTGAGACTGGTGGGGTTTCGGCTTTGTCCGCGTGCCTTGCTATTTTGTTTACGCTTCAGGATTCTTTGTGAGGATAATAAAACTATGCCGCTCTCCAACTTTAGTTCTATGACTTTGGTAAAAATGCAGTGTTCCGTTGACACGTGAAGGAAGGACAAAGAAACACACTTTCGCACTTATAATTGACAGCTCAATTCACTTAAAAGGAGAGCTATCAATCTTATTACGCAGTAGTCATTTTTACTGCGCAGGAAGATTTTCCACCGCGTTTAACGTGAACAGAACTGAGCTAGAAAATGGATTAAAAACAATCCATATTATCATATATTTGCCATTACCAAAATTCAAATCTGTAAGTCGACTGTCAGCATTCAATTAAGCGGTTACTTACTATAAAAAAAAACTCGTATAAAAGTTACTGGGTCACTCGTACTACCAGTTTTTAATTTACTAATAGAAAAGAGTACGGAGAAATAAAAAAAAAGAAACAATCTCCTAGCTCGGGTCGGCTTATGGGGATTAAAGAAAACAGTCAACCACGACAAGTGATGGGATACGATATCGATAATTTACCACCTGAAGTTACTACACTTTTACTTATTTGACATTAATCGTATCTCGATATCAAAATCGTGAAAGCTGCGATTGTATCGTCACTATTGTCAATAATTAATGTATCTTAAGAATTGATCTTATAAAATCTTTTGTAAAGGACTAAATATATAAAGTGATAAGTCTTTATTAGCTCTACTAAAACGTTGATTTTGTTTAATAATATTTTTGATAAGCTATTGAGTTAATGCTAGTACTAAATTATATTAAAAAAATTATGTTTATTTAGCGCTTTTATTCATCAGGCGCCGACAATATATTCAAAAGAAAAACGGTGGCACGCTAAATATTTATCAGTTTAGGTATTCACTATAATTAAATTACACACCGTGCATTATTTAGAATTATATAAGAAGTAATCACCACATAGTATAAAACAAAGTCGCTGCCTGCTGTCTGTCTATCCCTATGTATGTACGTTTAGATCATTAAAACTACGAAACGGATTTTGATGCGGTTTTTTCATTGATAGAGTGATTCAAGAGGAAGGTTTATATGTATAATACATGCATAATTTATCAGCATTGCACACGTGCGAAGCCGAGGCGGGTCGCTGGTTATTAATAAATCAATAAAATTAAAATGTTTCAATTGCGTCGTTTATTACCACAAACTGCGAATGATGCGTTGAACTATTGACGTTTCACTCGACATCACGGAAACCGCAACTTCACATCACTAAAAGAAAATTGCTAATACTCATAATTGAATTATGGTCAGCCGACCTCAATGTATCATTGTGACCGCGGCCCCGGCAGAACGCGCTCATTGTCGCCGTTTGTCGGCTTGTCGGTTTGTCGGTTTGTCGGCGTTGTCGCTTCATCGACGCCATTGGATTTGTCGCGCGACTGGAATGATCTATCTCGGTTTTTGAATTCGGTGAGTGGCTTTTGTTTCTACACTTTTAACGTGTTTTTTTATGAATATAATATTGTTTGATTTATTGAATACTAGCTGTGCCCCGCGGTGTTACCCGCTCATCCCACGGGAACACTAAATATATTCGGGATAAAAAGTATCCTATGTCCTTTCCCGGGTCTCAAACTATCTCCATACCAAATTTCATCTAAGTCGGTTCAGCGGTTTAAGCGTGAAGAGGTAACAGACAGACAGACAGACACACTTTCGCATTTATAATATTATATAGTAAATAGTATATATAGTATTATATAGTATTATATAGTATATATAGTATAAGTATATAGTATATAGTATAGTATGGATTAGGTGACTTACCATAATAAGAGTGAAGTTAATTATGTGTCTACTGTCTAGTGTAGGTAGGTATGGCATGAAAATTTTACAATAGCGATATAAAAAGCTTAAAAGGTTATTTTAATTAAGGCTGTACCAATTAAATTCATATTCGTACTATTTTAAAATGGGGTCCAGTTCTCTACAAGTAACGTCCTATTGTTTATTTTATATTTAAATATACATACAAACATCAGAAATATAAATCTAGAGCAAATAAAATAGCATTTTTTTTGGGAACATCATACAAGATACAACGTGCCAACTATTTTTACCTTTTCTTTGAGGTACTGTCAAGAAACCCATTTAAGCAAGTAGGTACATACAAATGACGATCGTATTATTGTTTCTAGATTATTAAAAAGAAAAAAAAAACAGAAATCATATCAAATCGTATATTTGTAAATCAACTGATTGATCTATATAATTTCCATACCTTAGAATAAGAACCTACGTCTAGAACGACAGTCTTCATTAAACAGATCTGCGAAAGTTGAAACCGGTTCTGGTTTTATGTGCCAACCAATCACAGAGAAGTTTTGCTTGTGACATTGACGTTGTGACTGTGACAGATGCGCACACGCAAAAAACTAAGCCTGTGACAGGTAGTCGCTTACCAACACTGGCTTCACTTTTAAGCGCGAATAAGGCGTCTAAGTGTATTTATTCTATATTCCATACACATGAATACTTCAGCAGTTACGCATACGTATTCATGTGAGCCCAATTTAAAGTACCTACACCTACAATAATACAGTTAAGTAACATTGATACAGTAAGTAACCTCCCTCGAAATCCCTAATAACGTTTGTCCTAAAATAATTTGCCCTAACATGTTTGTCCCAAAACATGTTCACTTGCCATAATGCTCTTTTGTCCTAAAAGTCAAAATCCATAATATGAAATAACCTAATCTGTTTTATCCTAATATTGGAAGACCACATTTAAAATACAACTTATAAGTCCTAAATAAGAAATACGTCTTTAATACAAAGATCAAAGCTTAAAGAAAAATTGGAAAAGGGGCTACCTGGTGGAAGAGACCGGGAATCGAACCCGGTACCTCTGGATTGCCGGTCCAGCGCGTTAACCATTTCACTACCCTAGCTCCAGGAAGACCTGACTATTTTTTCCTTATGCTTTGTGTGTCGATCTTTGCATTTTTTTATTTGAAAGGTTTTACACCTTAGCGACCTCTATGTGAATACGTTAAAAAAAATTGTGGTGTACCCACATTAAAACAAATGTGACATTACATGTTTCATACATTTATAAGATATACGTGTTTAGGCCTTCGTTAGGTAAGACGACGAGCGAAGCTAGGATGAGTGTTAGGAAGAAATGCGATCATACACACGCGGGCCGAGCGAGCGAAGCGAGCGTGCCGGGTAGCGGTCGGCGACGCGCAAGAACCGAGCTTTTTTATCCCTCGCGTTAAAAGAATCTACGTCCATCGTAGTGCATGAAATATTGGGGCATTAGTGTTAGGAAATTTGATACTTATGTCATATAAAATCAGGATAAGTAATCATTAGGAAAACATTGTATTAAGTACATGAAATATTAAATTTAAGTATTAGGATATTGAAAATTAGGAAAAAATGAATTAGGGCACATGCATTAGGGCAAACAATCATTAGGCCCATATAAATATTAGGCATATGACGATATAGATCCACATTGAACATAAAGAATTAATCTACAGTAAGCAGTTTAAAGGAGCCGGGCATGCCGAGGTACTCCTGGTTCGAATTATCAGAGCTCTGTCGAAGGTTCTCGATGGTGCAGGCTTGGTTTATCTCTTCGTAAAAGGCTAAGCACTTCTCGGTAGATATTGCTTCATTCATTTCATCTGAAAACCAGAAAAACTGTTTATGTTTTTTTAAATAAGCAATTGACAACGTTTCATATTTCTAACAAGAGGAAATTATTATAGAGATCGAGAGAACTTTGTGTCGTCGTGTACACCTTATAAATAAACATAAGATGTCGAAGACTACAACTCTATGCCTGCAAAGAGTTGTAGTCTTCAACCTATCCCCGAAAAAAAATAAGCTGTCAATAATGTCAAACTCAGCGTCAATAGTTTTTTTTTTTAATTAGACCCTAGACTAAAGTAACCTTTCCATTATATCATAGTTTTGGACAAAAAATAACGCACGCGATTCTTTTAAACGTTCTCATGTTTAAGGAGATTATCTTGGTACAGACCTTAGCCCTGTTTTAAAGCTCTTTGGCCTGTTTTAAATGTCTATTTGTCCATACTTAAGACAACAATTGAGTTCGGTATTATATGTATTTGAGTACAGGTTAATAAAAATTTAAATGTTGACAAAATGGGTAGGCCCCTTACAAGGTGGACCGACGACCTAGTTAGGATTGCGGACAGAAAATGGATAAGGGCGGCGCAATACTGATCGTTGTGGAGGGCTTTAGGAAGGCCTTTGTCCAGCAGTGGACATCTATCGGCTATATGATCCATCTTCATATATATAGGTATATATGTATGCATATTATTTTTTTTTCAATAGGCATAGTGCTTCTGTTTCATTAAATAAATAAATGTATCATTGTTACGTGACGACCTCGAACATAATGGGGTCAAGCTTAAAATCAGCGCTGGTCGTCCAACGGCCAGCATATGCTGAGCTTGGCACCCATGGCCAACATTATTGTTTTTTGTAGTTAGTATTGTATACACATAGATTAGAAACCTATAACCTATAGCACTTTTCTTCTTTTTTTTTCTTTTGTATGTATACTTATATTGCTAATATTCTGTTCGAGTGTTGTGTACTTGTGTCAATAAAGCTAATTTGAATTTAAATATGATGATGATGATGATGAAAATTTTGACCGCATAAGAGCGAGCAGGATAGCTGCCTGGAAACCCTGAACCCGAAGGCTATACGGCTTATGGGCTATATATGTGTAGTGTATATTTATAAGCTAATCAAAACAAATATTTGCATCTAGATTATTAACCTTGAGTGATAATGATTAAGTCAAGGTGATATCCTTTGAAGTGTTATTTTAACCAATAATCTAAGACTATAATAAATTCTGCGTTCCAATCACCTTTCAACTTTAGCGATATGCTTTATTTCGGTACATTTAAAAAAGCAAATATTGTAAACTTACCGAAAATTTCTAAAGTAGATTTTTGGTCGCCACCAAAATCTTTGGGTAGCAATTTCCTGGGCAGAACTTCGTATACGGACTCCACAGTTTTCATAACATGGATTTTATCGCTGATTTTTGCGGTCAAGAATTGCTTCACCAGGTTGATGAGGACGTTTATCATGTTCGAAGGGGAGATCACGTATATTCCCATTATTCTGACTCCGTGGCCCTCCTGGAACAAGTCTTTATTATTCTGGGTGGCCAATCCAAATGGGTCAGTAGGGAGAAAACGAAAACTATGAAAGATGGAAATCTGTTCTTATAGGAACCATGGCGTCGATTTTATATTTTATAAAAACTGCATTTTTTTTTATAATACTCATACATCATTTAATACATAACCCGGTCAAACCCGATGTAAAGAATGTTACAATACGACATGCGATTATTTATAGAATATCAAGGTTCAACGGAAGGCTTCAAAACGGATGTAGGATAGAAGATTTAGTGGTTGTGAAGAATGTGTTTCTATGGAATAAACTAGTTACTTGCTAACTATTTGTGTCGTACACCTATTCGTGTACAAGGTGATCAATCCAAATGTATCAGCAGGGAGAAGTAAGAAACCATAAGAGATAAGGCAATCTGTTCTTAGGAACTATGGCGACGATTTTAGATTAAATACAAACTGCATTCATTTTTTTAATAAATCTCAGAAATAACCGCGAAATGAGCCTACCGGGATATGTATGAAATCATGACTGACATCTCCCTACTGACTTATTTGGATTGATCACCCGGTATAACGAGAAGGTTGAGTGCGCCAGTGGGGGCACCTACCCTTCGCAATATCGAAAATGTTATACTACTGACGCCATCATCATCAGTCGTTCACTCTTCACAGTGGTCGTGGCAATGGTGTCCACATTTGGGTTCTCATCCTCGATCTTCCTCTCGTAGACAGCTCTCGCGATGCATCTCCATTTCACCCGGTTGTTTGAGCGAGTGCACTGCACCATGGAGCTCCGTGTGGTCTTTTTAATAAGGTCGGTCCAGCGAGTCGGTGATCGGCCTCGTCCTCTCTTGCCTTCTATCTTACCCTGGACTACCAATCCTTCAATGGAGTTCTTATCCATCCCAACGCCATTTTACAACCACGTAAATACAGTTAGTTGTCAAAAGTAAGATGGCGTTAGTAGTATTTATAACATCTGTAGGAACTTCTGGGTATTTAGATATGGTAGGTCCGTTTGATGGAGCGAGCTATGCTCGGAGTTTCCTCGCGGGATCGAATCCGAAATGATGATATGCGCAGGAGTATCAAGGTTATACATATAGCTCGAACAATCGCCGAACTAAGTGGCAGTGGGCGGGGCAAATTGATCTTTGAACCGATAGCCGTTGGGGCAGAGAGGATCTTGAGTGGCGACCGCGGACTGAAAGACGCAGTGGGAAGGCCCCCAACAAGGTAGACCGACGACCTGGTTAGGATCGCTAGCAGAAATTGGATGACGGCGTCGCAAGACAGATCTTTGTGGAGAACTTTGGGGAAGGCCTTTGTTCAACAAAGGACGTATGTCGATTGATAATGATGATGATGATGAGGTGCGCTGGCCCCACTGGCGTACTTGTCCCAACTGATCTTATTTTTATTGACTATCTGCGCCTCCCGGTGTTACACGCTCATCCCACGGGAACACTACATTTTTCGGGATAAAAAGAAGCCAATATGTTAATACAAGGTGTCAGCTACCACCATACCAATTTAATCAAAATTGGTGCAGCCGTTTGAGCGTGCAGAAGTAACAAACATACATATAAACACTCACAAACTTTCGCTTAAATAACATTAGTGTGATAGCTGATTACTGAGTATCCACTACTTACTAAGACCACAAGTATACGTACCGTTATGACGGACAAAATGTTCCGTACGTCAATCAAGTCCAATTTGGAAATTCCTTCCATGATATTAATATCACCAAGGTCAGTAATACTATAGTAACCTTTTACGCGGTCGTGCAATTTGCCATATTCCAGGAGCTGAAAAGTTTATTTGAAAACAAGTTATTTGAATTTTTGCAACTCACAGAGGCACAATTGGTCGAAAATTAATTCATCCTTCGTACATCCCAGGTAGCAAACAGGCTGTATAAGAGTTTATACCTACAGCCATTACAACTCTTATTTAACCTGTATAACGGCTGAATAAGTGCTTATCCAGGCTGTTTGCTACTGGGGATGTATTTCGCGTGCCAAAGGGAACGCTTGGACTCCTAGAACCTTATTTCGTCGAATGATCATTTCATTGTGCTGTGGACTACTTGGGAATGTGGACGACATGGGAAATGCGGACGACGTGGGAATGTGGGCGAGTTAGGAATGTGGATGTGGACGACATGGGAACGTGGATGAGGAGGAAATGTGGACGAGTTGGAAATGTGAACGAGTTGAGAATGTAGACGAGATAGAAGGATAGATAGGAATGTGGACAAAATGGGAATATGGACGAAGTGAACCTAAACAAGTGTAGTAGTCCCGTATTATATATTGCCTTCATAACTTACTGTCCTGTGATGTCGAAACGCATCCAAACACGCCGTTGCAGTGATTTCTTTGGACACCAATTTGGTGATGTGTATTCTGCAGTCATCCTCAGTTAGCTGGGGCATTACTAAGTTTAGCCTGCACAAAAATGAAATTAATGAAAATTAAATAAACCTATTAAGGCGAAACTAGTGACGCTTCTGAGTTTTTGTATATCTTCATAAACGTTGGCTGGGGCATTACTACATTTAGTCTACACAAAAATAGAATAATCAAAATAAACCATTAGCTAGACAGTTGAAATTATCACAGATGATGTACTATTTCTGTTGCCGCTATAGCAACAAATACAATTCATGATAAAACAATAATAATGAAGGGGGGCTCCCATACAAAAATAGGGCTTTTTGCATAATATTTCCTTCAAGGGACATTTTCTCATGAACCGTTGAAATTTTCACAGAATGTATATTTTTGTTACCGCTATAACAACAAATAATAAAAATAAAAAATATGTAAAAATTAAAGGAGGACCTCATACAAAGAACGCGTTTTTTGTCCAATATTGGTACGGAACCCTTCGTGCGCGAGTCCGACTCGCACATGACCGGTTTTTTTTTGACTTGATGCGGTTACCTAAAAAGATTGATTTAAAACAAAGAGGATTAAAGTACTTCAAATGCTTCAAATCAACACTTTCCTCTTTGGACTCTCTTTTCTCTTCTCTTTATCATCTGACATAGCATTTATGAAGTAGACGTATTTATATTACTAATTGTCACTTGTCAAGGAAGTAATATCATTTGCATGATTTTTTTACATCGCGAAATACAGGATTCACTCAGGTCAGGACTTATTCAGTCAATATTTTGTTATGTAAGTTCGGGCACATGATCAGCACTCGTGAAGGTCATGGAGCCAATGACTGACACGTCAAGGAGTGCTATATCGAAGCAACTGAGTGGATATGTCACTCGTCGTTACGTTTCGAGTAGTTACGTCAATCGAACTTACAAAAAAATATATATTGACGTAACTACTCGTAACGTAACGACGAGTGACAGATATGATAGTTATTGAATTTGCAGTAACCACTAGGTTATCACACATTGGGACTTTAATTATTTGTTTTGATAGAAAATTAACGATATTTAATTTTAAGAATTGACTTAATGTCTAATGTCAAAAGCATATTATACAAAAGATGACTATGACCGAACCAGAAACCAAGTATCAAACGTACATAAATTGTGATAAACCGTCGTACTTTCTTGTAGTTTCTATCTTATTCTTTCACTTTTCCTTATTTATATATCTTAACCCTTTACCGCATATAGAAAAAAAAATAGTTGTTTGAATTTGAACCTTGACCTGTGCCAATAAGGTCCAAGTTCATATCTGCCATATATGGCTTCGTATGCGGTAAAGGTTTAAAATACACTTTTAATATGTTTTCTTCAAGGACTACGTATTATTAAGTTCACATTACTGTAATAGCTAAGTACTTATCCTTTCTGAAAAAATGACTGACTGTTGAGTTTCTTTCGGCGTTTCTTCTCAACAGTGGTCTCCTCTTGTGAAATTATAAAAGTGCCCTTGTGGCCTACTTGCAGAATAAAATTCATTATTTAATTATTCTTATTTATCATTACCCGAGCCACAATCAAGTGTTTTATTACCAATTTGAACCCAAGTAGCAAAACGGCTAATTTAAGCTGAATATTGGCTATACAAGCGCTTCTGCAGCTTGTTTGTGACTTGGGAAATTATCCTGTATATATTCAGTAATTGGCGGATTCTAGAAAGCATGCAAACACCTGTAAGTTTTATAAATAAATAAATAAATATCAGACAACCTCACACAAATCGATCTAGTCCCAAATTAAGCTCAAGAAGGCTTGTGTTATGGGTACTAGACGACGATATACATACTTATATTTATAGATAAATACATACTTAAATACATACATAGAACAACCATGACCCAAGCACAAATATTCGAGTTCATCGCACAAATATTTTACGTCAGTTTCAACCGTTTTTAATTAGCATGACGTAATTTCTATGTAACGGAACTGTTCAGACTTACATATAATAGACAGCTCTATGAATAAACATGAAGTTGAATCTTAGTTGTTACTTAACCTCCTGACGACCAGCATTCATAATTTGTCAATTTAATTTTTGCCTTATAGTTGACAGTTAACTATTAATTTTTATGCACAAGTCAGGAGGTTAAAGCAAAAAAAATCTTATCGTTGAAAAACTAAAAAAGGTTTTTTTAAGTAAATAAGCATACGTGTGGCTCGAGCTCAAATATCATAAAATAACGATGAGCCAAAATATTAAGCAGGCTTGCTTTAAAAAGCCAATTTTAAATCGACTTCAAAAAGGAGCAGGTTCTCAATTCGACTGTATTGTTTTTTGTTTGTATGCTACGCGATCATTCCGCCAATTGTGGACCGACTTTTTTTTTAAAGAGTATTTTCGTGACGTCCCGTTGTCACCATGTCGGGATCTGATGATGGGATCCCAGGAAAATCGAGGGCAACCCTCAAACGTTATAAGCACTTAACAATGATTTTCATGTATTTTATAAAGTCATTCAGGTACATATTTGCGTCTGGAAGTCATCATCTTATTATGCTGAGCTGATGATGGAAGGTAAGGTACTATTTCTTAATGGATAACTTTTTAAATAAGTAATATAGGGAGGTTAAGACCGTTAAGTTGTATTGTTGTAGTAACTCGTTCAGCTGTTCTCAGAAATACGATTTCGTCTCGTTGTAGTTGGTTATTTTTTGAAAAAAAAAAACAATTATCTTAAATTTAAAATATCCAATAGATAATAACATTATTTTCCTTGACTAATAAGTAGTTATTATCCATTTCAAGCATTACAAGCATCCTTTTTAGGGTTCCGTACCTAAAGGGTAAAAATTTCTGTCAGTCCATCTGTCACCAGGCTGTATCTCACGAACCGTGATCGCTAAGCAATTTTCACAGATGATGTATTTTTGATGCCGCTATAACACCAAATACTAAAAACAGAATAAAATCAAATACCTAAATATTTAAGTGGGGTTCCCATACAACAAACACCTCATTTGTATCCGGCGCCATACATACCAGGTGCAAACTTAACTTAACCCGGCCAGTTAAGATGGGATAAGTGTTTGTACGAACCCTCGGTGTGCGAGTCAGACTCGCACTGGGCCGGTTTTTATTAATCTGACAAGCCCGTGATGATATGAAATGAGAAACGAGATGAAATGAGATGAAATGAAATGAAACGAGATGAGATGAATTAATATATTCAGTAAGTAAGCCATAAGGGTACTTTTTCCCAAGAGAATGACCGCCTGTTGAGAAGAAAGCCGAAATAATGATCTCGTTCGATGTCTCGATGATTCCAGTCTGAAACTTAGTGAAAGGTTACGGCCCTGTTATTCATAATAACCTTCGATTTGGCGCAAAAAGACAACTTTTAGAGGCGAGTCGTAACTCGTAAGGTCACTGGAATATTTCTTTACTGACTGACATTCGAATTATTATTTTGCACATAGGTATTATAGATTTCCTAAATTTGTTCCGATCGATACGTTACCAATATAATATTTGACGACTACCGGAGATTCTCAAATTTGTTCTCACAGACAAACCATTATTTATTTTAGTGGGAGATTGTTCTAGTATACCGGATGTCTCCTGTAATAGGAGCAATTATTTAAAACATAGATTCTTCCCTTGAAACTGAACAACATTTGTTAAGAAAGTTTTGAAAATAACGTTTAATAAAGATAGGTACTACAGAAGTCGCACTCTTTTGTTATAGGCCACTTTTGCAAAGGAATTAGCCTACTAGTATCTGATTGGTAATTTTGAATGACGAGCGGTTAGTTGTAGCTTCTGTGAGGCGTGTCATACTCCTAGGGTTGCCTACACTAACTAAAGGGACACTGCTTCTCGGTATTTATACAAGTACTCTTTATTGCATACCACGCCTCATAAAAAATACAGGAGAAATACAATGCAAGAAATTACAATTAGGTATTTGTACTTGTTTTACAAGCTACTTTTGATAAATACGTCCCAAAATAAGACCTGGCGCCATCTTTATGATGATGGGCTCTAAGAGTAGTGCCTACTGGATCTTTGGATTAGTTTAACGTAAACATGTGCGGTTTTATCATCAGGTAAATTATGATACTGGGTATAAATGTTCATTAAGGAAAATCGAAATGTGAAAAAACCGCACATGTCTGCGTTAAAACAATCTTGAGATCCAGTGGATATTTCCATGGTCTATCATCAGGTAAATTTTATGATACTGGCTCTAAATGTTCATTGAGGTGAGTAGAAAAACGATAGCCATAGATGTCTGCGTTGAACCAATCCTGAGCTCTAGTAGGCAAGTGTCCTGTCATCAGATCCTGACTTAATGACAATGGGAAAACCGTAGGTGTATATTCTTATTATTAAAAATCATTTTTAGTCGGTTTACATTTTACGGAGAAAATCGTTGAACATACGTAGGTACTAAAAGATTAAATACAGACGAAAATTGAATTTCTTCCTTCTTAAAGTCGATTAAAAATACTAAATAATCATAAAATATATAAATAATAAAAATATAATCGATGCGTTGGCTCGGCTACGATTGTGTCGACCCACGACCCTAGCCGAATAAAGGCTGAGCGAAGAGCGGGCCGGGATATTTTATTTGACACGCGGCGCGGAGAGAATCTCCCTAGGCAATGCTCAGGGAATGTCAATGTTGGACGACGTACATTGAAAATACTATTGTATTGAAATAGTTGTTTGAAATAGTGAATTTCTGAAATTTTACTTTTCTAGAATGTTGCTGAACAAAACTGTTGTTCAGTTTCAAGAGTAGAATCTATGTTTTAATTTATTGCTCCTATTACAGGTAAAACCCAGTATAAGATTTTTGTATGTTACTAGTAATAAATCAATAAATAATAAAAAAATATACACGACGCGATTGGCGCAGCTTGTAGTGCACCTGAGTAGGTTTTTGGGTAGGGAATGCAAACCCGGTTATGTTTTTATAGCAAACCCTGTTATATTATAACCGGTTATTTTTGTGGTAAAATGGGTTTGCATTTCCTATTTGTGGGTAATTGATGTAAAGTCTAGTCAGTCGTCGAACTTTTATGTATTCCCAATCTCCCGTAAAAAGAGCGGTGTTAAACTAATTGCTCAGTATAAAATAAATGACAACTACGCTATGAGTTTGACAGCACTCTTAGTACGAGATTGGATGTAATATGTAGGTATTACATTTATCTGGGAATATTTTTGAAAATAATACGTATACAAGACATCATCTAGTACACTTAACACATACACGCTACGTACAGCTTAATATAGGACTAGTTATATTTTTGTAAGATTTTACGACATTCATTTATTTATAAAAAAACCTGTTTCGTAATTTTGACTAAGGAACTCTAAGAAAGTCACTTGAATATTTATTTTATTCGGTTTTAGTGTTTGTTGTCATAGCAGCAACAGAAATTCATGATCTGTGCAAATTTCAACTGTCTATCGTGGTTACTGAGATACAGCCTGAAACACATTCGTTGCCGACGCTTCAAATGTCTATTCAGCGATGACGCGAATTCGCGTCTTCGGCAATGAATGGGTTAAAATGACTCAAACTTGGATTACGGAACGCAAAAAACCGGTCAAGTGCGAGTCGGACTCGCGCACCGAGGGTTCCGTATAAACACTTCTTAAGTGGTTAAGTTAAGTTTGCACCTGGTATGTATAGCGCCCCATACAAATGAGGTGCAAAGTTAACGCAACCAATCCCGTTTGTTGTATGGGAGACCCCTTAAATTTTTATTTTATTTTATTTTTAGTATTTGTTGTTATAGCAGCAATAGAAATACATCATCTGTGTAAATTTCAACTGTCTAGCTATCACCGTTCTTGAGATACAGCCTGGTGACAGACGGACGGACGGACGGACAGCGAAGTCTCAGTAATAGGGTCCCGTTTTTACCCTTTGAGTACGGAACACTAAAAAACAAAGATAAAATTAAAGTACTTACGCAAACTCGCGCGTAATTGGAAAATCCTTCTTGTCATTATATTTCTCGAAGAGGTTAGGTATCAAGGTCCTTAAGGTGCAGAGCCTGTCCAGTCTCTGTTTTGTTTTCTCCACCGATCCCTTCGAGGCCACCAAAAATCCTTCCAAGTATTTTCTTGCTGCGAAATTGTTTTTGAATGAATAGCTTAGTAATATAATCTTAATAAATTAAAGATTTCCTCAACTGTGTAAAACCAAAAAAGTGAAATAAAGAGTTGAAATTATACAAAAAAAAATATATACACATACTTCCTACCTATTGGACCACTCAACTTGATGCGAGAACCATTGAATTTTCAACCATTTGCTTTTTGCATGCGTTAGGGTAAAATTGTTCAGTTTTCGCTTCATTGTAAAACTTAGGTTCACGTCAGCAGACGTTTCATAATGCATAATTACCAGAGTTAATAATTCAATTAGAAAGTATTATATTAGAGAAAAAACAACACGAAATAAAAAAGTATTTAACTAAACCTTAAGAAAGTTATGATCTAATTAAACCTAACTTAAACTATTGGGACCTAAACTACATATATGTACATAATTATATCCCCTAGGTCGCTACCATTGGGTAGGGTGCCCATAAGGCTGGCCGTATTACCTCGCTGGATGGCAATGCCAATGCATTGGGCGAGGAGCCAGCCCTACGATCACCGGAGGACCGGATAAGCAAATAAATACATTACCTATAGAAAACCGAAAATTGAAAAAAAAAACTCATAAGATTGCGTTTGTCATTTATAATAATGCATTTGGCCTTAAGTCTGTATAAATTGATTTTTGCTATACGAGCTGCATTAGGTGACATTGAAATGTTGTCATTTAGATAAGGCTTATTCCGTATAACTCTATTGTTAAATATATTGGTGCTTCCAATTTTTCATATGTTAATGTTCTAATTTACATAAGTATACCTAGATAATGATGTCTAGAATACTTAAATAAATATTCTAATTTAAGCTAGAAAGGTTGTGTGAATTTTAAAAGATCTTGTTTTACTATTAGATATTATTTCATTATGTGCAAAAATAATACACTGTTGGTATTAAAATTAAGATAATAATCTTAAAGTTTTTAAGAGGAGTTTTACATTTTAAAAATAATTTCAAACAAATTTTTAAAGTGGATAATACTTTTCCCTGAGTTCTAGATTTGTAACATATTTATGCTTTCATTACGTGCAGTCGAAAATGAGTTGAAAAATCCAGTTACTGCGGGAATTTCGTAAACTTCAATTGGTTTTTTAAACAAAAATTATCAAGGAAAAATATGAATATATTTTCGTGCCGTTTGGGGCAGAGACTCTAGGCCCATGGGGACCAGCCGCTCACAATTTGTTCGATTCTCTAAAAAAGAAACTAATACGAATACGAACTACCTATGATCCCAGAGCTGGCGCGTTTCTCGGACAAAGGCTCAGTATTGCTGTGCAGCGGGGAAACGCCGCCAGCATCTTGGGATAATTTCCGTTAATGACCGACTTTACCACTTAATACGAATGTTTTTTTAATAAATATGTAATCATAATTATTTAAAAAAAAATGAAAAATTTAAACTGTATGTTTCAAATATATAGTAGTTTTCAAGTACCTATTCAGTAACATTGATAACATACATCCTCCTAGCCTTTGTCCCATTTTTTGAGAATGAATTCTCAATCGGGGTCGGCTACCTAAATCCAGTAACATTGATAACATGATAAAAAATATGTTTGGTTGGTTGGTGTCAAATTTATGTTTACTTAAGACAATACAATTAAGAATAGAACATCTAGTTTTACACTTGTACCGGCCATAGATTAATTCTTTAATGTATATGCCAAATTCTAAGATGAATGAAAAAAAAAACATTAAGTCACTTCACTTCCTTCCTTCCTTCAAAAAGTACTTACGAAAATCCTTCTTCACAAAATGTTCCTGTTTTTGTATCCAACTTTGTAGATTATCGATAGCTTGATCCAAGGTACCCGGTTTATCCAAATTAAATTCTTTCCTCACATTTTCAACCGTTTTTGGGTTAAACTGTAAAAATTCCTGTTCTAGACCCATTCTGACTAAAACTATACTCGATATGCGCTAAGCTGACTCAAAAGACTAGCTAGAAATGGTTTTAAAAATATCAGACATTAAATTTTATAACTTCGGTTTAAAAAAAAACGTTATAAATATTTCCAAGTGAAATGAACTCAAAGATGTTTGTTATAAGAATGCTTATGGTTTGTGTGAAATTTACATTCATTAAATAAGCCAAACAAGTCAGCCTTCATATCAAGTTGCGAATGGAAACAAGTGAATAGTTCTTAGAGTTCCTTAGTCAAAATGACGAAACAGTTTTTATAAATAAATGAATGTCGTAAAATCTTACAAAAATATAACTAGTCCTATATTAAGCTGTATACGTAGCGTGTTATGTGTACTAGATGATACATTATCTTATATACGTATTATTTTCAAAAATATACCCAGATAAATGGAATACATATTACACCTAATATTCATAAGAGTGCTGTCAAACTCATAGCGCAGTTGTCTTTTATTTTATACTGAGCAATTAGTTTAACACCGTTCTTTTACGGGAGATTGGGAATAGATAAAAGTTCGACGACTGACTAGACTTTACATCAATTACCCACAAATAGGAAATGCAAACCCATTTTACCATACAAATACTGCCTGCTAAGCCGACGGTCCTGGGTTCAAATCCCGGGAAGGGCAAATATTTGTGTGATGAACTCGACTATTTGTGCCTGGGTCATGGATGTTATTCGTATTTAAGTATGTATTTATTTATATAAGTATGTTTATCGTCATCTAGTGTCCATAACACAAGCCTACTAGAGCTTACTGTGGGACTAGATTGATTTGTGTGAGGTTGTCCGATATTTATTATTATTAAATACCCGGTTATAACAGGGTTTGCTATGAAAACATAACCGGTTTTGCATTCCCTACCCACAAAATTACTTAAGAGTTATGTTATACTCATCGTATATGAATATAAGTTAACGCTTAATGAATACGTTACGATTACGGACTTATTATCATAATCGACCGTTTAAAACTACTGCATAACGTGTTATACTTGTTTATAAAGCGCTCTTAAATCACAATATACATCCCAATATTCCCAAGTAGCTACGGGACCCTTAAACTAGTAAGACTCGTCCCGCACGTTGGTTTTGTTGTCTTTATTATTTGTAAGTTTTTTTCTGGGTTGACTTTATTTCGACTTTATTACGTCTATTAAATTAAAAATACCCTTGTATCGACGGTAATGGTAGCTACGGCTATGTATAAAGTATTCAAATGTTTATTCGAATTATTATAATATGACAATATCGGATGCGACTGATGTTGAATTATACAACATAGTGAAGTTATATGAATAAAATTAGCTCAATATGTATACCAGGTGGGTCCTGTAACAGGAGCAAAAAATTAAAACATAGATTCTACTCGTCAAACTGAACAACATCTGTTCAGAAACTTACAAAAAAATACTGTTTTCATATGTTCATTATTTCAACCAAAGTAAATAAATTAACAATTTCAATGAACGCCGTCCAACATTGATTGACATCGCCTCAGCATTGGCATAGCTGTCACTTTACTAAATATCAAATGTTTTGCAATACATTGCTTCTTTGAATAAACTTTATTCTACATTACATTATAAATAGGCGTTAAATCATTGCAGTATGTTCATCATTTTCATCAGACAAATACAACCCCCAATTTCAAGCTGGCTCGCGTAAACCTCAACCATTGCAAGCCCCAAAACCAGGGTGTTAACACAGAATAGATAATAGTACAAGGTGTTAAGTAGTAGCGCGGTGAGTAAAAAATCAAGTCCTTTTTAACCGACTTCAAAAAAAGGAAGGGGTTTTAAATTCGGTAGTATGTTTTTTTTATTTTTTTTTATTTTCAATGTTTGTTACCTCAGAACTCCGTCATTTATGAGTCCGCGATTTGGAAAATGCTTTAAAGGTTCATGAATAAACCTCAAGGTTGGTTCCATAAAATTTTGGTGAAGATCGGATGACGAGATCCATGAGGAATCGAAGGAATTCCTGAAATTTTATAGGCTCTTATAATATTTTTTATATTTTTTCTAAAAGTATTTAAGTATTTGCATATGGTAGTCATTATCTTCCAACGCTGAGCTGATGATGGAAGGTACAACTCCTTAACAGTTAGAAGTTAGGAGATAATTCAAACGAGATGCATGCCTTCAAGACCTCCCCGATCACCCCGCCATAAGTATTTTATATGAATCACTAAAAAGCAAAAAAAAATTTTTTAGCAAAAAAAGAACCGACTTCAATAAAACTAAAAGCCAAAAATAACCCGTTCAAGTACAGATTACATTTGACTCATCCTTTGAAGTCGGTGCCAAATCTCATACAAACTATAATATATAAACATAATAATTGAGTGTTTTGGGATCGGCTTCAAAGTGTGTCAAATAACGGGTTATTTTTGGCTTTTTAGTTTTATTGAAGTCGGTTCTTATTTTGTTATTGCCTTTACATGTTCTTGGCCGCTCAAGGGCTGCGGGTCTCGTGTGAACGTCAAGATGCAAGGTTAAAAATCAAGTTTGCGTTTGGTACCGTAGACGCAGAACGTCCAAACTCGAAGGTTTTCTACTCAATCGCAAGCCTCTCGGAGATGCCACGTGTGCGTGTCTCGCTCCCTCGTATAGCCACTGCGCTCGGATCTCTCATAAGGGCCTCCGTACTTCTCGGAGGAAGCTAAAATCTCGAATAGGTACTTAATATTATGATGATTTACATGAGAAAACAATGTCAGTGAATTCCTAACGATAAAGCCGTCATACTAAAACTAAACTTAGGTGCATTTATGTGCATTTCAATGCTAACCTTTGTTAATTATGTTTTGTTACTTATGTGTAAGTTAGTTGCACCGCCTACAATTTTTCTGTTTGATTGATTGGTAGAGAATGCCTCATGGCATTAAGTCTGCCTTTTGTACGATAAGTTTTCTTTTGTGCTAAATATGCTGATAAACGCTATAATGTGCTGATAAATAAACCTTTCGGGTTTCCAATAGTGGCATTTATATTGAAAAAAACTGTTTATTTAAATAAATGAAAATGTTGATACGGTGAGCTCCTTGATAGGACAGCTGCCTACGAAGTTGGTAGTACAGGATTCGATTCCCGATAAGGGTAAATGTTTTCGAAATGACCTCAAATGTTTGTTCCTGGGTGTTGGATATTTTATATGTTTTGAAGTATATCGACGTCTAAGTCTATTGACCATAACGCACACCTTCTAGAGCTTAATTTGAAATTTGACCTGTGTAAAATTCATTGATATTAAAAACCTATGCCCTTCGGTCTATCTGTTTCGGTATAAGGAAGCGCAACTGCTGGTCGCAATGGTCTTTCAGGCAATGGACATGTTTTTTTACCTATATCTGTGTGGTTTACACTTTCCACAAAATCATGGTTGAATGACCCTAGTCACGTGTTTTTTTTCTAAGTAGGTGTAATAAGACGTGGGACCGGTAATACAAAGACACCGGGTTCGATTCCAGGTGTTGACCACGTGTGAACCCAATTATTTTTTTCTTTACGTGTAGATCTTTGTATACATCAGGTATAATTTGATCTGTTGCAATCTCATTGCGCAGTAGTCATTTATATAGCGCCGTGAGTTTGACCGCTCTTTTTACATAGAATTAGGTATTCCCGAATAGCTTGGGTACCTATACTGAACTGTAAGGCTGGTTCAACCAACATAGATTATGTATTAAAATACTTAAACGGGTTCACTCACGTCGTAGAAGTTGAATAATGCTCGACATGTTTCGAATCGGTACGCGATTCATCAGCAGGAGAGACGATCAGTCGCGGCGGCGGCCAACCGAACACTGCGGGCACGCGCCCTGTCCGCGCGGCTGCTCGACGCGGGTGTCACCGGCGGAGGCGCAAAACTACCCTCATCATCACGCACAATGCCAATTGTCGGGTTGCACACAACACTCACTACTCAGTGTTCGGTTGGCCGCCGCCGCGACTGATCGTCTCTCCTGATGATGAATCGCGTACCGATTCGAAACATGTCAAGCGTTATTCGACTTCTACGACGTGAGTAAACCCGTGTAAGTATTTTAATATGTCTGAGACTCACGATAGTTTTCTATGTAAAACATAGATTATTTATTTATTTATTTATTTAAACTTTATTGCACAAAATACAAAAGTAAAAGTACAAATGGCGGACTTAATGCCATAAGGCATTCTCTACCAGTCAACCATAGGGCCAAACAGAAACTAGCAGTTGGTGCAGGATCATAAAAAGCCGTGTCTAAAAACATAAAACGAGACAAAAGTCAATAAGTAGATTATGGTTTATTCTTAGAATTAATGTCAAAATCATATGGCATTTTGTCTCTTAATCTCCGAGGAAGTCTTGCTTCAGTGTGGTTGAATGAGTATTTATAAGTTATACTGGTTATAGTATAAGGTAGTATAACAAAAACGGACAGACAGTCTAGTCTTAGAAGTATACCTAGATGAATTGAAGCAGAGTTTCTGCTGCGCCGCCTGATTTTATGCTTCGTGAGACGGAATAATTTCTGCTTATACTCATCGTTGTGACGACGAAATACCTGAATTTAATATTGTAAGCGCCCTTAACTGCCTTTGATCGGAGAGGAAAAAAGTCATAACCATTATTTTCTCTTTAGTGTAGTTTTTTATACAGAGATGTTTCATCGACATACATAATTTTCTTTATTCTCGGAAACCATTCTAAGGTATTTAATATGTATATCGGGGGTTAGAAAATTGACCATTAAATACAAGACACCGTGTATTATACGACGTAGCATGTTAAGGTTTCAAACCCAAATTGTTTAAGTGGTGCCTACAAAGAATGTACTATTCTGTTAATGAACATTTTATGACCACCAATACCTAATCAATATTTGTTTTATTTTATAATTATGAGTTTTTTTTTTTTTACATTGACATTCAAAAATGATTTATTAAGTATTGTAATTTGCTGTTTACCACTTTTCTATATGCATGACATTAATTTATTATCTCAATACATAACTTATTTTTAATCTGACATTATTAAATACATACTCTTCATAGGTTTAATGACATGCATATTTAAAGACAAAATATTGTGCGCCAAATTCTGGCTGATTGTGATGTACCAAACACTAACCCTACCACCATTTATAACCACTCACATTCAAACAATAAATAATTTTGTATTTGTATTTGTATAACTGGTTCAAATAAAATGATGAAGTTAACAATACAAAAATACGTTTAAATACACTAGAAGCTTATTCTAATTTTACTAATTTACTTATGAATAACTTATGAACTAATGTTAGGCGCCAGGAGGGATTTTATCAAACTTGTGGAACCCTGCCTATCCAGTATGTGCCACCGGCTAGCGACAGATCTGATTATCTTCCGTTGTTTAAAATGGTGTAATCCAACGTTACGCTCATGTACTGCAATAAATCCGTAAACTGAAGGGCATGTCCAAAGGCTAAAACAACGGCGTCGTAACCAACCGACCAGACATTATCTCCTCGCCTAGCTCAGAAGTCAGGGACTCCTACTGATTGTTTTATTCTTTTAACTCCCTCCCTCTTCAACTCCGACGAAAAAAGAGGGGTGTTATAAGTTTAACATGTGTATCTGTGTGTCTGTCTGCGGCATCGTAGCGCCCATACGGGTGGACCGATTTGATTGCGTTGTATTAATAGAAAGCCCGCTTTGTCGAGTTAGTTCTCAGCTTCGTTTGATGAAAATCATCCCATCTCCAAGATATTCAGCTTTAATCGGAACAAGTGACAAGATCTCAGCCAATATTTGCTAAGAATTCCAAATTTTGTAATTTTGTTTAGTTGTAGTAACATTTTCTATATCACTAATTGATCATTCAATGGTTCATGATGACCAGCTATACTTGGGTCGGGGTAGTTTTTCTTTTCTAATTTAGGTTACTTATTGTCAATAAAATTATATTTATCTTCGTCTTTTACGACACGTTATGATATCATGTTGCTACCTCCTGTCTTGTGATCCGCCAACTACCTATTCCATGAACAATAACAATTGTAATTAGGTACATCAATTAGCACGGATCATCCAGTTTTTGCACCATTGTTCTCGGAACATAAGCTAATGCAGTTGAAGTGGTATAGCCTTTAGCAACCCAGGTAGCACAGACGCTGCATAAAATGCTTATAGAGCCTTTATTCAGCTTAAATTAAATAAATAAATATCGGACAACCCTCAGGACAACCTCACACAAATGGATATAGTCCCAAATTAAGCTCAAGAAGGCTTGTGTTATGGGTACTAGACGACAGTATACGTACTTATATAGATAAATATATACTTAAATACATAGAACAACCATGACCCAAGCACAAACATGCGAGTTCATCGCACAAATATTTGCCCCGGCCGGGATTCGAACCCGGGACCGCCGGCTCAGTAGGCAGGTGTCTACAAACCGAGCCAAACGCGTCGTCAAAAATTCAATTAATTCGTTGTACCTATAAGCGCTTATGCAGGTTGTGTGCGGCTCAGGAAGTGTCGGCCCTGCCCAGGAATAGTGGCGGTACAAACAGCTTTCATATGGCAATAACGTGCATACGTCACATATTTGCATTATTAAACGTCAGTAGCGATTTGTCATCAACCAAATTTAATATGGCGTGGGCTAAAAAACTGTTGGGCTATATTTTTAGCCATGCTTGAAACCGTAATTAATTCTAACTAGCACTTAATTTTGGCAAATTTGGGGTTTGGACTTTTGGTAGCATACCGTGGTTCTAAAATCCACGGAGTCGCTTATTGTAATTTTTTTTTAATTAAACGCGCCACATTAAAGACCTAATATGATATTACATCTTTGCTAAACTCATGTAACCGGTTTTTTATCATCGTAAAGAGTAAAACTTAGTTTTTTATACTTTTTAATTTTAATATTAATTAAAATCTATCATAATGAAATGAAATGAAATAATTTATTCAGTAAACAGGGGCACTTTTACAAGTCAGATTGTCACCCTACCGGCATTTCGCAAGAGGAGACCGCTGTTGAGAAAAAAGCCGAAAGAAACTCAACAGAAAGTCATTTTATCGTAAAACATACTTAAATCAATTACATTACATTTGTGTTATAACTAATTACATGGGTACACGTATAGGAGATGTATAGATATTCCAAATCAATATTAAGTAGGAACATTAAAATTAAATTTTAGCGATCAATTTAAAATATTAAATATACCCAGAGATGTCATAAAGTCTCTAGGTGTCACAACATGCAATAAAATACAATTACTTAATTAATTTAATTCCACGGAGATGTATAATAGTAGAGTTGTTAGTCCTCTGTTTTCTAACATAATTGTGCGCATCGGGTTACAAGCATGAAATTTCTACCACAGATAGAGTGTTCCACGGTGATTATTTTCAGATGTGGAGGGAAGTCAGATTCGTCCCCTGTCAGGCGGGAGAGCGGAGTGAATACGGCCAAGTATCCCTCTTTTCTTTCTTTATTGCTGGTCAGTTAAGTCTACCAGGACGTGTTTGGTATCGTTTCCGAGTAAAACAAATATCAGAAATTCATTTTTTATGTTATTTTTGTATAGTTCTATATAAAAATATGGGTGTAATGGCCGAAAAGGTAAAAATCACAACAAGTTTTTTTATTCAGTGAGGTAAATTAGTTCAATTTCATGAACATTTTCAAATTATTATTATTATTTCAAAAAGCTCATTTAATCTGGTTTCTAAACATATATGCATGTTGGGCACTTCTCATACAAACAGTAGCTTAAAATATATGTTTACGTCGGCGTAACCAACGCAAATCTCCGAACGCATCCTATTTCGCTTCATTAAATACATAAATAATGATTGTTAACATGCTTTTACATATAATATTTACTATATACGTCCTAGAAAAACAAATTAATGTAATTAAAACAAAATATTTTTTTGCTAATGTATCACGAGCACACGGGCTAATCTCAACATCAACAATTTATTTAAGTTACAGTTTGTATGAAGAGTGCCCAATATTTATATATTTTTAGAAACTAAATTAAATTTGCTATTCTGCAATATTTTTCTTAGTTGTAAATATTCAGGAAATATAACTAATTTATCTCCCTGAATAAAAAAAACTTGTTGTGATTTTTACAATTTCGGAAATACAACCATATTTTTATATGGTACTATGAATAAATAACATGACAAATGAATTTCGGATATCTGTTTTACACGAAAACGATACGACACAAGTCCTACTAGTGTTACCTGATCAGTAATATAAAAAGAAAAAGAGGACTCCTTTGTCCTATTTACCCCACTTTCCCGCCGCACAGGGGACGAATCTGACTTCCCTCCACATCTGAAAATAATCACCGCAGAATAATGTGTGGTAGAAATTTCTTGGTTTTATCCCGATGTACACAATTTCGCGACTTAGCCAAATGTACTAGAACACGCAGGCTAAGCTTAACATCAACATTTTTTTCAAGGTACTTTTTGTATCAGATGTGCCCAATATATATACATTTTTAAAAACAAGATTAAATTTGCTGTATAGTAGTATTTTTTTAAATTGTAAATATTCAGGATAGATAACTAATTTATCGATCTGAATAAAAAAAACTTGTTGTGATTTTTACCTTTTCGGCAATAAACCCAATTTTTTATATGAAACTATTCTTAAATAACATGAAAAATTAATAGCTGATATCTATTTTACACGAAAACGATGTCGCGCAAGCCCTAATAGCCTTAGCTGATCAGTAATAAAAAAAACAAAAAGGTCCTCTTCACCCCGCTCTCCCACCACACAGGGGATGAATCTGACTTCCCTCCACATCTGAAAATAATCACCGTGGAACGCTCTATGTGTGGTAGAAATTTCATGCTTGTAACCCGATGCGCACAATTTCGCGGCTTAGCAACTCTACTATAAGGTCTCTAGGCGTCAACGTGAATAATTTACAATAATAATGAGTTTAGTAACGATGTAACAGCTTTAATAAAATTAGGCA
This sequence comes from Apotomis betuletana, assembly GCA_932273695.1. Taxonomy (NCBI): domain Eukaryota; kingdom Metazoa; phylum Arthropoda; class Insecta; order Lepidoptera; family Tortricidae; genus Apotomis; species Apotomis betuletana. The sequence goes on from OW026300.1 coordinate 1,309,794, forward strand.
TGATATGTTATTATATTAGCGACTCCATGGATTTTAAGAACACAATATGTTACCAAAAGTCCCTAGTAATATACGTCAAACATTGATGTCCATTGTTCCATCTCCTTAAAAAACAAGAGCCGTTTGAAAAAATATTTAACCGAGTAAAGTGCCACCCTTAAAGGGGCATTCAGAGAAAATGTTGCTATAGGTGTGTTAGGTACTTTCATAAAATATGTTAAACCTTAGCAAACACTGTCAATTTGAAAGCCGCGTTGTGAAATATTTACAAAATCATCATCATCATCGACATCATACGATAAACGTTCACTGCTGTACAATAGGCCTCGCTCAACGATTGGTCTTGCGCCGCCCTCATCCAATTTCTGCCCACGATCCTAAGCAGGTCGTCGGTTCATCTTGTTGGGAGCCTCCCACGATCTCTGCCCCAACGACCATCGGCAATTCTACGAGCAATGTCCCCCGAGCAATGTACTCAACAACTACAACCTTGGTTTTCTTGCGTATCTCATCATTTCGGATTCGATCCCGCAATTAACAATTAACAAATACGTTACATACATATATAATACGTATTTTTAAACTAAATATTAGGTAGTAGAGACTGAAACATAGTTGTGATGTGTGTTCCATTTTTATTCGTCTGTTATTCTACGTAATGTAACGTAACAACCTATCAACAGACTAGGGGGGGGGGGGGCTAAAATGTACTCGTATTCCAAGAAGTATTATTTTTGGCGCTTCTTGTGTTTAGATACTTTGTCAAATTGTTGTTACCCCGAAGATCAAACCGCGAATAACACACCACATCATGAACTTGAAAAGTGTACACTAGTCTCCCGGATATCTCAAATAATTTATTTATAAAGTGATCGATTTAAAGGCTTTTAAAAAGTTTGAAAATGACGTTGAAAATAATTATGCATATTTTGAAGACCAGACAGAAACAGTTTAGTTAGTATAGCTGCCGGCAAACTTCTTGAGCATAACCTTGACTGCACAGTAGCCGATTTACGTGCAAATTCGTATATGCAGAGCCGCCATTTTTGTTCAAGAAATTTTCTGGCAACTATCTATATTTTGAGGACAACTAGTATTGTTGTATGTTCCCGTCCCTAGTACAGTCGCAAACAGGCGCGTTCGCTCGGCCGTGTCGCCTCGCTAAGTGATTGAACTATATGCATCCTGTACCATCAGACAGAATCGAGCATTTTAAAATGGCTTATTATTTTCGCGGCGACAGAAAAATTAAAGAGCAGCAAACTATTTGCAACTAAAATAATAACTTGTCAGCGATTAAATATTTTGGAAATCATTTATATTAAATGAGCTTTAAACTAAGGATATTTTAAAATTCAAATAATGGCAGCTACTTTAAGGTAGCAGAAATAATAAACAAGATTACTGAAATCGTAGGCGAGGTACTATAAATAATGACTTGGCGACTAATATTAGCAGAAGATCCGACTCGGCCGGGTTAGGTTAGGTTATTTTTTTTTTATATCCCTAAAAAGCGCTCCTTTTATTTTTTTTATGACCTTGATTTATTTTATATGCAATCTCCATTGAACAATTAGAGTAGGCCATTTTCAACTTTTTATCCGCTGTCATGTTTCCGCTTAATTAGTTAATTCAGTCGCCAAACTCGATGCTAGTTTATATTGAAACAAAGCCGAAAATTGATTACTTAGCTGCTACTTTTTACTTTATACTAGTCTCCGCAATTAGTCGCCAACTTATTATTTTTGCTACCCCCTTTAATTTTTTATAAATCCCTAAATCAGATTTATTTGTCGCCGCGTTAAATACATGCCTTTTAAAATTGCTTCACGTGAAAAATATATTTCATTCAAGTGTCTACTCTCTAATTTTTAGCTTCATTGAGCAGTTTAAGCGCCGCAGGGGAAAATGTGTGTTTCCTTGAGTTTCTCTCTTAGTGACGTACGACCTTAGAGTGCATAGATTGCGTGTACAGCTCGTTTTTGTAGCTAAAGATGGTTTGAATGTCCGCCGCTCTTCCCCATAATAAAATTACATATGACATAACACTATGGAAATAACTGTAATACACATCTTTGCCGTCTCGACGTTCGTCAGTTACCTGATTCGCCTAACTGCATATATTATTATTATAAGCTTATCTGAGTGGCTATATGTGCACTCCATTGCAGTTCAGAGTCTAAAGTAACGCCCAGCAATACTGTTTTTTCTTCATATTTCAGTAATAATAATGTGAAATTCCAGCAGAAATTATGAGATTAAAATCACAACCCATGTTTTTGTCCACTTTACTCTGTGTTTAGATCATTAGTAATTCCAGATTTCCCGAATTTCGCATGAAGAAATACAAAATCATCCATATAAGTATCACTTGTAATAATATGGAAAACAACGCTGGTGAACTCTTACATTAAAATGCATTTCTTTAAACTATGAATACAAATAAAAATTGAATTGAAATTGTGGTGTACCCACATTCAACAAAATGAGACATTACATGTTTCATAAATTTATGCATTTCTTTGTTATATATTTCTATACTTAGGTACAAACAACACTTAAAGAAAGATTCTATTGCGCTTATACATGGTCCACACCAGGACTCGACCCCGGCACCTTTGGATTAGGTACCAGTCCAATATAGTTTCGAAGAAAACATTAATGCTTTTCTTTCTAACTGTACTCCGTTCAGCTAGACTAGAACGATCATAGTCGGGAGACGTAAACATTTATGTTGCCAATTGCATTTTGTTCGTTGTAAATACACGGGAAGTTGTGTCATAGTGAAATTTAGAACTAATATTTATCCAGCATCTTGTTGCTGTAGAATGATAAATACCTATGAATTTATTGGCGAAAATACTAGACTGTGCCTCGCAGTGAGATTATAGTGAATTATGTGCAGAGGTTTGTTTATTGGTGTCGTATGTTTCGTTAATACATATATCAACTCTAACATTCTGCATTCTTAGTCATCTGGCCGGAAGCAGCGGCCAATAGGGAGTTGTAGAGATCTAACCGAGAGGTCCAGCAGTTGGACAAACACACCAGGATACTCAAACAGGATATTAAAAAAACCGGCCAAGTGCGAGTCGGACTCGCGCACCGAGGGTTCCGTACAAACCAAATCAATTTAATACCTCTACGCGTTTATGAGGAAATGGGTAGTAAGTTTAAAATTATTAAAAAAATATATATTATGTGATGTAACTAAAAATTTATGGTTTTCATAATTTTTCCTTTATCTATGCTATAAGACGTTGCTTCGTACCAAATTTCAAGATTCTGAGTTCACGGGAAGCACCCTGTAGGTTTTGATTCCCTAGCAAGTGTCGAAAATTTGCGGCATAAACGGCTGTATCTTTTGATTGCGTTGGCTTAGAAGTTTGATTTTTTCACAGCTTCAAGGGACAGTAGACCTGAGTAATTGATATACATTTCAGCTTCATACCTCCACGCGTTCCTGAGAAAAAGGGTCTTGACAGACGGACGGACGGACGGACAGACGGACAACAAAGTGATCCTATAAGGGTTCCGTTTTTTCCTTTTGAGGTACGGAACCCTAAAAAAGGGGCAAAGTTACTGAAACTTTCTTTAAGTTCTTGTTGTAGTTTCTAGAAATTTCCGCGAGCTTTTGAAACTTGCAAATGCACATCTATAGATCAAGATCATATCAGATATCTATATAATCAAGGAAGACTGTACTTACTATCTCCTTTCTTCGCAGTTACGTGCCACAACCAGCCATGACGGTGACGGCGTCGCCCAGAAGAGGCGACGGGTTGGCTGGCCAGCAATGGGGGCCACCGCGGAAGGTCACCCTTACAAGGTGCCCCGGGGCTCCGCTGGGCGTCAGCATCGTGGGAGGAAAGGTTAGTACATTCCCTTCATGAACCTGACATACGAGCCAGTTACACACTAGTCATGTCTGCGTCGCTTAGATCAGGCGACGGGCTGGCCCGCCACGGAAGATAACCCTCACGAGCCCCGCGGTGCCGCTGGGCGTCAACATCGTTGGAGGGAAGATTAGTATACTCCCTTCTTAAATCTTGTCAGTCAATACAAGACAGCCATGCAGTGGGGTCCAACCCGGTGATCTGGTGATCTTCTGACCGTCCTTTCTCACAAGGTGTCCTGGGTCACCAATTCACCATTGGACGTCAAGATCGTTGGAGGAAAGTTTGACTTCTTGGTCGTTCCCTCATGGCTGAAAATCGTGACTCCTTTTAATTCTGCTTGCTGTCGCGCAACCGGGTAACCATGAAATTAAAGGATCAAATTCTACATGCAAATATCAAATTAAACATTTTTAATGCTTTCAAAACAAACATATTTAATTTAATATACATTTATCGTACAAAGTATTGATTTTGATATACAAATCTTTGCAGGTGGATATAATAGCCAACCGGGAAGACGAAGCGAGCGATGAAAAAGGCATTTTCGGTATATTCATCAAAAACGTAGTACCAGAGAGCCCTGCTGGCAAATGTGGAGAGTTGAATGTGAGTAGAACTACTTGTATTAAATGTATGTAGCCATGTCATGTCATAATTGTCACTTTGAAATATGTACAAAATAGTCCCGCATTCATTTGCTATGTCGTACAATGCCGTTTAAAGTAAATCATCAAAATGGGATGACAACGAGAGCTAGCAGTATTAGAAGACCAGACCATGCTACATTTTTCCTCATACTCTTTTCTATGAACTCGTAAAGACCAATCAAATGTTTTCTTATCTTATATGTATTCTTCTAGACCGGCGACCGAATCCTAGAGGTGGATGGTGTCTGCGTCAGAAACGCTCAACATGAACGAGCAGTTCAGCTGATCAAAGCTGCTGGGGAGACGGTTACCTTGACCGTGCAGAGTCTACCGGCATGGGTAAGTTCTCTCACAACTTCCTAGGAGAACCAAGATCGACGATATAGTTAAAAGTTGCGAGACTTAAGCGGCAGTGGGCGAATCCGTCTCCAAAAAAAGGGAAGTCCTCAAATCGACCATAATTACCAATTGTCTATGGATTTACCTCAGAAATTTGTCATTTATTAAGAAGTTTGTCCATCCGAATGCTCGCATATTAGTTACATTTAAAAAGTCTATTGGTGAATTGTCAGAAATCCCCAAGATTTGTAGCCTACCCATGTTGGATTTTCTGTATTAAACCGTTTATCTGTATGCCTGTTCAGAACACTGACTCGTCAGACGTGGAAGCCGTGTCGCCCCCGGCGTCTCCCGCGCAGTCAGTGCGGCAAACGCCACTGCCGCCCGCGGTCGATGGAACTCCAGAGCATGAGATTAAGGTAATTAAACACTTTTCCCTCGGATGTGATATATACATAGGCTGTATTGTCTTAATAATTATAAAAACGGTTAAAGCTCACTTTAAAAATTGACAGCAACGGCCTGACGTGTTTCGAACTCATATAGAGCTCTTCATCAGGGACAGATATCCGTGCTGCTACGTAACTCACGGCTCGCTGTCCATGCACGCTTTAATCGCGCCTTAATTGACTCACGGGCTTTAATAATATAACTGTATTGTCCTGTTACAGAATTATTTTTACTAAAAGATTCGATTAAAAACATTTTGAACCTTTACCCCTCTCAGCCATTGTACAATTTATAAAATTCGATAATAACGCTTAAAATATTAACAAATAAACGATGACTCGGTGAGGTTCAACTCAGGGATATTCCTGGTTAAATAATTTAAAAAAAGGAACTGAAACCAAACGTACGCGGACATAAGACTAAGTTTTTACTTTGTCAACATTTTGAAATAAGGGATTTCCCAACGTATATCTTATTTTACAGATAATGGTAACATCGGAGCCAGATATAGTTGAAAAAGAATCAGAAGATACGGAGAAAGAGACAGAAAAGGCAGAGAGTGAGCCAACGAAGAAACCAGTGTATTCCGACTCTGAGAGCAGTGACGACGAAGAAGATGAACGGGAACTTCAAGGGAGGACTTACTCAGATAAGGGAGTCGAGGTGAGTCATAATTATAAGTAGGATCGGACAAATGGGCGTCATTCTACACAGTATAATGTATGTAATGGACAACCTTCTAACCAGCTGAACATTTTAGGATAAACTATATTTTTTTTTAAGTTGACCACATTGGTTCTATTAATTATTTATTTCTTCACCTTAAGTGATTAAACTTGCTGAAACATATTTTAGACAAAAATTAATTTCATTAATAAACAGGTGTGTTTAAAAATATTCTACTACTACTTCACGTACCTAGGTATACTAGCATTACTATTAAAGAATAATATATATATATATAGTTTAAACGTAACACTGTTTGAAATGTTCTTGATTGCTGATTACAATCTGGCTTTTCCTTTTTTATCGAGTAGCAATATTGTTGTTTATTTACAGTGTACTTTTTGTAGTTTGTAAGTTAAATAAAATGCGATACTACTCAATAGTAATATGTACAATGGTGGAGGGCACTATGTTTTTCTGCCAACAAACTGCTGTGCAGTTTGGCAGATATTTAAAAAGTTTATTGTACTATTGTGTTACATAAATAAATTAAAAAAAAAAAAATATATATATATAGTTCGAGTATAATAGAATTTTAATAACGCTAAAAAAAGAAGCCCAATTTTTTTGGACCTTTCTAAGGTATTCTGAAGGAAGTTAGAAGGTTGTCCATCAAATACAGGACACCGTGTATAATGACGCCCATCCGTCCTTTGATTGTAAGTGATGGCTTGGCATGAAATAAAGAATTTTGAATTTTGAATTTGAATTTTTGGCAGTTACATATATTATGTATATTCTTCATCATACAGTATGTTCGTTAGTAGAACATAATATTTTTTCAGTTAAAATTTAAAACAAATTAATTCATTTTCAAGAGATGTGAATTCTGATGTATTGAGTATGTGTTACTAAAATTATATATTTCATCGAAGATCTTAAAATTTAAAAATATTCAACCTATTTTAGAGTGGATAAAAATTATATAAATAAATAAATATTGGGGGACAATCTTAGACAAATCGACCTAGTCCCAAACTAGGCAAAGCTTTTACATACTATGGGTACTAGACGACGATATACATAATATCTAGATTTATTATTATTTCTAGATCGATCGAGCTTCAGCCGCAGCCATCAAGCGCAGCAAAGAAGAGAAGGAGGCAGATCGAGAAGAAGAAGACGACTTTGGCTACACCACAAGTGAGTGGAAAGATACATTATTCACAGTATTCAACTTCTCTTTCTATCTCATACACGTTTACTTCTACGCGTGCCTTTTGGAGCACAGTCGGTGAAAATATTTGAAAATGAAATATAATACTGGAAAATATTGAACACCTAAGATTATAGGTGTTTTAAAACACATAAACACAGCGAGACATTAATAGGACACCGCAGGTATGCGATTTGGGGCTTTACGACTTACCCGTGTTTGTCCAAAGTTTTACGTCTTGACTTGAGCAGGAAGTGATATTTTCTCCCCAGTGTAGGCAGAAATCCCACTTCCCGCCTAGGGTGACGTAAAAATCATGATAACGTTTTTGAAACACATAATTACGTTTATAAGTGTTTAATGTGCCTTAAACATAAACAATGTTTAAAGTGCCTACATAAAAAAAAAAACACCTTTAAAAAATACCCTTCTTGATGTGACGTCACGCCTTGCTTAAAATATAGCGCTGCCAGACGTCACGCGGAACTTTAGGGAATTGTTTATTTTTGTTAAATAAATAGACAAAATAGTTCATTTCCAAAATGTTTCCAAATCATAATATTTTTTTAACAAACTAGCTTATTCGAACCCGCATGGATTTTAGTATACAAATGTGGATTTACGAGAGTATGACAGTAAATAAAGCGTTATTTGTAAGATAGTAATAATATACGTCTATGGAAAACTGTACAGCTGTTAAGTATTTATTCATAGATGGCGTTTTCATTCAATTAGCCAGGTTATACCGGTACAGACTACAGAGTTGTGTTTTACGCACGTCGTCTTTTCTGTATGTGGCTGAGAGTATATTCTCGTTTGTGGGAATGCACAAAAATTTATGACTGCCGCGGAAAAAGCTTGTCTATGAAATGAAAATTCTACGAAATTTGCATTTGGTGAAGTTTTTCTATAAAAGAAGTGGATCGCCTGATGGATAGAAATAGATATATATTTTTATGTATTTATGTATTTTACAAGATGTTTTATTCTTGAAACTTATCAAAATCCACCCATGATTCATTTCAAACTTGAGACTTCATTTGCTAAATAAGTAACTACACCCACTCTCTGACATGTTATAAATATATAAACTTAGCTTTTCAACTCGTCCACGATCATATTGTCTGATGCCTTCTCCGCGGAAGAGCAGCGCTACCTAAAATGAGGAATATAATCCGACTAATAAGTCTGCTGGGTTTATTCTTAACAATATTTTAACACGTTGATTGCCACATCACGCGATGTCGCGTAAAGCGGCTGTATACGCAGGAAACCAGGGCTTGCCGTTCCTGCACACAGACTACAAAAGACAGGTAAATCTCTGGGCATTATGGGAGCGCGTATTTATAACAAACTGCCTGAAGAGATTAGGGCTTCACCAAATGAGCGCGCGTTCACCCATAAACTCAAAATGTTATGCACTAAGAAGGCTTATTACTCTATAAATGAGTTCTTGGATGACTAAATAATAATATTTTTATTGAAATTTTATAATAATTATTTTCTAATTTTTAACTTTAAAATCTTACCATCATTTTGACATCTTATTCAATATAATTAACTACTTAATCTCAATTATTAATATAAATTAAATTATTTGTAACACTTGACTTGTTGGTACTTGACATATATGTATACCAAATGTAAAATAAGAATACTGAATTTAATTTATTCTATATGTAATAATAATAATGGCTATGATTGTGTTATAGCTTAGATTGACAATGTATGATTATTACAAATAAAAAATCTATCTATCTATCTACGCTGTGGCCAATCACGCGACTTCGCGTGATGGTCCCATACAATATTGTTCGAGCCACAAAATTGCGGCTGTAGCGTATTGGTTTCTGGTTTTAGTTTTGGCCACTAAGGGATTTTTTTTTGGCCACCTGTATACGTTCTGCATTTTGACTTGGCAATGAACGTGTTTATACATTATTTTTAAATGCACCTTTATTTTTAGTCTGGGCTTTCTTCCCGTCGTCTCTGTTTAAGGCAGCAGCGGACCAATCTTTTCAAAATGTGTCTAGATCATCCCGCCATGTCCGTCGTGGTCTGCAGCAACGCCTAAATGCCTTTGCGATACCTTTAAGAGTACCTACTTAGTTCATTGCGTATTTTAGTGATACCAGATATCATATCATTGATATCTAGGTACATTTCTTGGGTCTTTATATAAACTGCATGTCAACAAAAAAAAAACATAACTTCAATAGAAACCTTAACTTAAACAATTCTAGACGGCGATCTTATTGCTAAAGAGCAATCTCTTCCAGAAAATCTCTAGTTAGCGGAGAAAACAACACAAAAGGTAAACTTTTTAAAACAAAATTAGTATTTCATTTGAAACCGATAAGTAAACTGTATTATTTGTTATTCAAATAAGACTGCCAAAATACTACACCCTTCGGCCAAAAGTCTGCACTTGCACTTATATGTATTCTTCATTAATTGAATAATGTTTAGATATACAGAAATGCCTACGAGGTTTACTTCTAATCAAGTTGCCAGCCGAACTACCGCACATCCAAATATCGAAATGTACAGATGTACAGATACTACTAACGCCATCTTACAGCCACGCAAATATAGTTAGTTGGCAAAAGTAAGATGGTTTTCTGGATTGATGGCTGCCTTTAGGTTCACTTTGTCCATGTTCCCATTTTGTCAACTTCCTAGCTCGTCAACAATTCCATATTGTCCACAATCAATTCCCAAATCGTCTACTTTCTATTTAAATCATTTCTGGTAGTTTTTCAATCGGTTTTATACTTTTTGAGCCAGTTTACTCGAATTTGCGCATCATTTTTCTACGAGCTAGTGGGAACGAAAAAAGTTCGAGTGCCCAAGATCATTGAGACGGGACATACTCACGTTGATTTTGACGAGCTTCAAATACCTACCTAGTTAAATCTAGATAATGCAATGCCCTCGAAATGTGCCAAAAACCTTTTATTACTAGTTGTAACAACTTGGCCCCCCGATAAGCGCTCCAGTTGGACAAACTACCCAACTTTCTTATTTGTTGTTCACAACAGCTGCTGCGTTTTTGCCTAAACTCTGTTCGGTATTTGCTTGTGAGGGGTTATTGTGCTTAGTACTGGAATAATATATGATAAACAGAGAGAAGTTCTGAAGGACCAAGGCTAAATAAATAAGCTATGCATCAGATATTATCTCCCGTATAATCGTCTTTACGTGGCATTAAAACGCGATCTGTGCGATTCTAGCTGCATAAAGTGTCATTTCACATTATTAATTAATAATAATAATAATTCGCGCGCATTGTCAGGAGGTTCCTCTCTCTGCAGCCCTAACCACCGGTAGCCTGGGCCCTGCCCCGCTGCCGGCGGCACCCTAGGTTAGGTTTTTATAATGTATTTATATTTTGTAATAACTTTATTGTATTTTACTTTTTATATAAATGTATTGTTAAAAACCTAGCCTAAGACGTAAGATAAATAAAGGACATAATAATTCGTTTACTTCAGGCATCAAAGGCCCATAGATAAATACCTTACAAAATATAACATACATATTAAATATTAATATTAAATATTATTATTATTAATTGCTAACCGGTAAAGTTAACTTTGCGCCGGTGTCCCCTTGTTTTTCATACAGAATTTTGTTTCACAGAAAATATTTCACAAAATACTCAATTCTCGTATTTTTGTTTCAAATAATTTCATTTCATCAAATAATCATTGTGCAGAAAATATATTTTATAGATTTTTAATTCATCTTAATTTCATACTAAAGAATAGTCATTGATCGAATATCCACCTCATAGAACAACGTTTCAAGAATATTTAATTTACCAAACTGAACTGGTACCAGTAAAGTAAGTTAGTTTATGTGTAAGATAAATTATTAGGCTGCAAAAGTTTGCTTTGTTTGAAATTTCTATAAATTAAAATTCTATGAAATGATTATTCTGTGAAGTGAAACGATCACGAAACATTTTCTATTAATCAAAGTTCAATGAAAATTTTGGCTGTAAAACAATGTAGGTACAACCGTTTGTGCCTGATACTAATGACGCGTTAAGTTTGTGTCTCATTTATGTGCATAAATGAGACACAAACTTAACGCGAACGGGTTGGCAAAATGGCAATGTACTATTTAACTAGCCATTTTGTGTATATATTGCGATATTTTCGTAACGGTTATTTTCGGTTCATCATCATCATCATCATCATCTCAGCCATAGGACGTCCACTGCTGAACATAGGCCTCCCCTTTGGACTTCCATATATACCGGTTGGAAGCGACCTGCATCCAGCGCCTTCCGGCGACCTTTATAAGGTCATCTGTCCATCTTGTAGGTGGACGTCCAATGCACCAATTTGCAATGTCTTTTCATCCGACATACCTCAGTGCCTCAAGACGAAAGTCTTCAACCAATGCGTGTTACCAGTGATGACTTACGGCACCGAAACGTGGTCTTTCACTATCGGCCTCATCTCAAAGCTCAAAGTCGCTCAACGAGCAATGGAGAGGGCTATGCTCGGGGTGTCTCTACGTGATCGAATCAGAAATGAGGAAATTCGTAGACGAACTAAAGTGACCGAAATAGCTCACCGGATTTTCGGTTATTTCATTTCAATCTATTCATTTTCTAACAAAATAATGTATCTTTTCACACTTTGTAATTAATATTTTTTTCGCTTGTGACCATATTATTTATGTTTATATTAAAATAATGTTAGCAAATGTGTTCGCGGTTTTCTTTCATTGGCGTCTCGGCTTTTGTTGAAAAAAAAAATCACTTTTGATTTGAATTCAAGATACCATCAAAATCAGGATAAATAGAATCCCATTTTTAACTTTTGTCTGCGGATCCCTAAAAAGATTTTCGTACCCATTTTTGCACTAATAATCCTTTATTCATACTGTCTCTATCTTGTTCTGGTATTTGAGAGAGTGCAGCGATCCAAACTAGTTACGAATTCTATGAAAGCTTTACGATCCGATCGATAGCAAGGTAGCGGGTTCGATTCTATTTCAGTCAAGGCCTCTTTCCGTAAACATCTCGCAGGTGAATAATGTAACGTCTGAATGTGTACCGCGAATTCGCGGGTGTAAACTATAACTATAAGTTGGAATGATAATCCCCGACACGTCTAAAAAAACTGATTTAATTTCGAAACACTTATGTTTTAAGAAAAAAAACGTTTATTTTGCTTTTACACAGGTTTGCATTATATACAGCGAGATACCTGGCGGACCCCAAACTAGGCTAAGCCTATCTTGGGACCCTGGAGTGCGAAACAGTTTGCAAATGTTTTAAAACTTTGAACGACACGACGTTACAACATGCGTCAGATACGTCGTGCATGCGTGCGTGCGTGCGTGCGTGCGTGCGTGCGTGCGTGCGTGCGTGCGTGCGTGCGTGCGTGCGTGTGTTTTTGTGTGTGTATGTGTGTGTGTGCACGTGCGTGTGCGCGTGCGTGCGTGCGTGCGCGTGTGTGTGTGTGTCTAAATGATTTTTTAATGTGGGTAAATTAAGGATGCTTATCCGTTCAAAAATGTTTTGTTTTAGACATTTTTCTCTATGATCAAAGATGTCTCAAAATATTATCAATGTTTCTACTTAGAACAGGGCTATTGAGATTTATTGGTATGTATTTGAAATCTACAGTTCAAATTTTTCATTGATAATTTTTGTTTCAAAAACTACTCGAAATTGACAGAATTCACGCAGAAAACTGTTATTAACCATATTTTTTTATTGATATATAATGTACAAAGATCAATACGCAAAGAAAAAGTAAATTGGGCTCCTACGTGGTCCACAGCGGGACTCGAACTCGGTTATCTTTGTATTACCGGTCCAAATAGAAAACTGACTGTCTTCAAACTATTGACTGATAAGCTAGGCTCTGAACTTCTTTAACCAATTCCGCTTCTGAAGAAAGAAAAAACTTATTCAATCGGAAACATTGCAAGTATAATAAATATTATTATTAATTGCACTGCCTATAATTTGACTGCGTCATGGCATTAATTCCGTCTAATAAATAAATAAGAAAGTAAGGAAAACTGAAAGAAAAATACATTTATTCAACGCATGAATACTTATATATATGCAACACCTGAATACGGAAAGGTGTCAACACTCAGCATTTTGCCAGTAGTTCAATCAACAAGTCACTATTTGAAAATCTCTTGTTTTCAAGTGGGATAATACTACCAAATGTTTTGGTAAAGAGAACTACACTGAGAAAAAAAGACTTGGTTAACAATAGGTAGCCTAATGTTAGCTGCTAGTTACATAAATCGGAGAACTGACAAACTGAGAGCTACAAGTAACCAAAATAAGATGTGTAAATTTAGCATAATTTTGGTTACTATTAAGCACAATTTGGCTATTTCTAAAGTAGGTAAACTAGTTGAGCTATTTTTTAAAGTGTAAATCATTACTTAGTATAAAACAATGTCGCTTCCTGATGTATGTCTCTATGTAAGCTTAGATGTTTAAAACTACGCATTTTTTTAAATAGATAGAGTGATTCAAGAGGAAGGTTTATATGTATTATACATGCATAATTTATCAGCATTGCACCTGTGTGAGCAGGGGCGGATCGCTAGTGAAATTAAATATGAAATGAAATGAGCTTGCAATTCATGTATGTAAATAAATGACGTTTTCCTGGACGTAGAATCGTGGCACTAAATATCGTAACTCATCTCAACACGCGGACAAAAATATATTTTATGATATCGTAAAAATGCTTAAAACTATTAATGTAAACACGGCTCGGGCCTATTTTTGTATGTGCTACTCAATGACGAAAAGTTTGGCGAACTACATACATACTTGAATAACCACGTAATATGGACTGCCACTCCCGCTAACCAGCCCTTAAACAGTTTCAGTCATTTCTTTGAAGGTCTCATACTATGCGCAACTATTAAAGGCATAGAAATTAAAGCACTTGATAAAATTTTACAAACTTAAACCATTGATTCAAACAAACTTATTTTCTGACCTCGCGCGTAACGGACCCGCTACCGCTTACATTCTTTGTCCGTCCGCCTCCTAAGATGGCTCAAACTGGCTCAAACTGTAGCTTAATTCAATCCCGAGTTTTATTTTTAGTAGAGTGGAGTTAATAGGTTCTTAAAGGGTCTGGAACGCACGTGTGTTGCTCCTGGTGTCGCAGGCTGCCATACGCGACGACTGCTTACCTGATGGTCAGGCCGCATGCTTGTTTGTCATCGTCATAATATAAAAAAAAAACTATTACTATCTTAAAATTTAATTTAGGTGACACTATTTTGCGATAGTTGTCTAATCTAATCTCAACATAAATTACATCTCGTTTTCAGCCCTCGGGGGATAAGAGGCAAAACCTCAGTCTTTTTCTTATCTAGTTTATGTTCTTGTCTATGGCTTTTGAGGACAGTTTCATGAACTCTAGATAAAGGTTATCTAGTAGACAATTTTATGAAATAGACAGTTTTCTTAAGATGATGTTGTAGTTAGGTTATCAGAAAAGGTGCGTTATCTGCAGTAGTGATTAATTGTTCCAAATTATAAGTTATACTTGAACGAGCGAGCGTAGTGTCTCCGTTTCAGCTTGGCCTAAAATTCTTTCGTATGTCCAGATGGATGAATGCACGGATCTCCGGTTGTCCATTGTACGGCAGTTCTCGCCTGCATGCCGCAATTCTCAACAGATTCTCGTGTCATTTTGTGAATAGGTCAATGATTTTTTTTTCCGATTGATATCAAAATGGCGGAAATAAATATTATGGGCTGGAACACTACCATAACTTCTTTAAAATTTTCGTGGGACGTAGGTATTTAATTGTTGTAATAAGCGGTTTAAATTCACGTGAAATTCCTGACAATTTCACGTGAGTTTTAACCGCTTATCCATACCAATATTATAAATGCGAAAGTGTGTCTGTCTGTCTGTCTGTCTGTTACCTCTTCACGCTTAAACCGCTGAACCGACTTAGATAAAATTTGGTATGGAGATAGTTTGAGACCCGGGAAAGGACATAGGATACTTTTCATCCCGAATAAATTTAGTGTTCCCATGGGATGAGCGGGCAGAGCGGGTAACACCGCGGGGCACAGCTAGTATAATATAATTCGATAATTGAATGGCCACTACTTTCTACAGTTTTCTTACGTGATCATTTATTGTGCACCTACGAATTGATCGCAGGTGATTGTGTTTGTGACCGAAGGTGACGGCCATATATGTATATATGGGATCTGGGTCAGTTTTAAATCTTGCCTTGCCTGGGAAGTGAGATTTTTTCCCCGCGTAGCGGGCAGAAAATCCCACTTACAGCCTAGGGTGATGTAATATAGTACATTACATACCTAGGGCGGTGAATTCGTGAATGTTCCAGTTCCCAGGTGTTTGTGTTTGAGACCGAAGGTGAGGGCCATAAATACGCGATGTGAGGCTTTACGAATTACCGCCCGTGGTGAAGTGAGATTCCCAGAAAATCCCATTATCGACCTAAGGTGACGTAAAATTATGTACAATGAATTCGAAGTCGATCTACCAGCCAATTCAAAATTGGAACACTAAGGCATTACGAAATAGCCAAGAGTATTGCGGCGAGTCAAATTCGTTATGGAGGCTATAATTGTACACCATTTATGACGCTACAAGCAGTTATAGTGCAGTTATAAGCGTGAGCAAAGCGAATAATAGCTTACATTACATTGCATCCTAATTTAGCACAATGTACGTTATGTCATCGTCAGTGATCGGATTTAGGTGAGCCAAAACACCTACACCTTGCGTTAGGAGGAGTAGCTGTATATGTATATGATCTTATACAACCATTATAACGCTAATTTAAATTAAAAATCAAGTCAAAATCAAAACGTTTATTCTGTAAGTAGGCCACAAGGGCACTTTCACATGTCTGAATCTGAGTCTACCGGCATTACACAAGAGGAGACCGCTGTTGAGAAGAAAGACAAAAGAAACTCAAGAGTTACGTTGTAACGTTTAAGCTGTATAAAGGCTGTCTGCTACTTGGGTAGGCCTCCCCTACAGCTCGCCATAAATTGCGATTCCACACAGGCCGCATGCAGCGGCTCACCGCCACCCGAGGTCATCCGTCCACCTAGTCGGTGGCTGTCCCACGCTGCGATTTCCTATACAAGATCGCCACTCCAGGACTTTACTGCCTCAACGACCATCCATTCTAGAAATATTCTAGGCTCTAGTTTTTTTTTTATATAATTTTTTTATCTTTTGACGATCCTTTTTAGTATTTTTCTTTTATTTCTATAATGTTGTTTTTTATGTTTTTTATTTTATTTTTAGTAAAAGTTTATCAATAAATTGCTCTGCTCTCTACGATTCGAAAGTGCTTGTAGCTAGGCCTACTTGAATAAAGAATATTTTGACTTTGACATTGACATTCTCCGGGCTACATGGCCCGCCCATTCCCATTCCCACTTCAACCGTGCAAGGACAAGGACTTACAATGGAGTATTGTAAACTTAAAAAAAAACATTATTTGTTTAGAATCCCTGGTCTCCATGATATGTTGCAATGCTACTGCTAGACTGCTTATTTTCTACAATCTTACACAAATCGACCTAGTCCCAAACTAAGCAAAGCATGTACTATGGGTCCTAGACGACGATATACATAATATATAGATAACATCCATGACCCAGGAACAAATATTCGAGTTCATCACACAAATATTTGCCCTTACCGGGATTCGAACTCAGGACAGTCAGCTCAGTAGGCAGCTGCTTTACCACTGCTCCAACCGCGTCGTCCATCCATGATAATGATGATGATGATATTCTGTATGCAGATCAAAAGTGCTGGAACCGATCTAACACGAGTGCTCCTAATGGAACAGAGATTCATCTATTCATGAACGTCAAAGCCAGATGCACCTTTGTCCCATCAAGAATCACCCATAGTTCGTGTTGTCGGTAAACGCCGCGCACATTAGGTGACTCTCATGCATAATGTATAAAAATATAATGTAGGGTGAGAAAGGTTGGGCTCTGCTTAAACTGCAATGTATGAAAGAAAATTACCGCCAACTTATGTTGATTTAAAGTTAAGTACATTATCACAATATAAGGTATTTCTGGTTAAGATCACGGGCAGAAATTGGTTGTGGAGAACTTTGGGGGAGGCCTTTGTCCAGCAGTGGACGTCTAACGGCTGATATGATAATGATGATGATTTGAGAATGCAGTTGCACGTCTGTAATTGACGCACGAGCTGGATGTACGACGTGTATTGTGTAATTCTTATGTTGTGATTGTATAGGCCTGTGTTTTGTTGTGTCTAATAAATAAATAAATGTAGGGCTTCATCCATCGTATCTGAACGTGTCATAGTAATATTATTATCATCATCATCAGTCGTTCACTCTTGGCAGAGTGGTCGTGGTTACGGCAATAGTGTCCACATTTGGGTTCTCGTCCTCATCCTTCCTCTGGCAGACAGCAGCTCTCGCGATGCATCTCCATTTCACCCGCTTGTCTGCGGAGCGAGTGCACTGCACCAAGGAGCTCCGTGTGGTCTTTTTAATAAGGTCGGTCCAGCGAGTCGGTGATCGGCCTCGTCCTCTCTTGCCTTCTATCTGGCCCTGGACTACCAATCTTTCCATGTAATTCCATGTAGTTCCAGTAATATTATGGGTGTAGATAAACATCTAAAATTGAATACATTTTTCTCAACATTCCCTTTCAACTTCAACTCCATTCATTATTTGGTAACGAACCAACCCGCGCACAACGCTTATTTGTCACGTACGAAGTACCCGAACACAGATACCTTGATTTGACATGCATGAATATTTCCGCACATCATTACACAAACAAGATACATGGGGAGAGGTCATAACATACTCGTATATTACTTTAGGAAAAATCTTTAGTGGGCGATATGTTTTCTTTTGTTTCTGAAATCTCTTCAATAAAATTCTTATAGAAATATTTTGTAGCCTCATGGCAAAAGAAGCTGGGTAACATCATCGTGTATCGTAATATTATGAAATAACATCCCTGATTTTGCTCCATGCCCCGCCGCCGCCACTACATAGTAATATTGGGCTTTATCCATCGTATTTGAACTTGTTAATGTAATATTATGGATGTAGATAAACATCTAAAATTGAATACAATCTTCTCAACATTCCCTTTCAACTTCAACTGCATTCATTATTCGATAACGAACCAACCCGCGCACAACGCTTATTTGTCACGTACGAAGTACCCGAACACAGATACCTTTAAGTATTTGACATGCATGAATATTTCCGCACATCATTACACAAATAATCTCTCGTCCCATTCCGAGAAAACAAATTTAAATTCGTGCCGCGCAAACTGAAAACAACCATTATTTACATAGAAAAGTAAACCGTACCCGAAGTCCTTTAAGGGCATATTTGGAATGTTGTTAGGTTATTACGCGAAGGAAAATATTATGTTTGCATCGTTAAAATCTATGTAGTGTTAAGGAGTTCGCCACGTCTGTTTGCAGTCAAAACCTTGGCCCTGATTCGACGAGGCATTGGAATATCCCCGACTTAGAAATGTCTTGGCGTTTTCACCCTATAAAGTAGACATTGTAAAAGAAATATGGCTATATTGACATAGACATCAACATCACTTTCAATCAATCATATGGTTTAAATAGTCAGCATCTATATTTTTACAAAATTGCAGATTTGTATTTAAAATCTGTTTTTTTTTTTATGGAGCGGGGTCATGATTTCAGGAAAAATCTTAATAGCGTGATGCAGGATCGTCGTTTGTTTTGTATTGTGAAGCCATCTGTTTTTATAATTACATACCTTTGTCTTCGTATCACGCCGAAACAGCTAGACAAATTTTAACCATTTTTGGTAAAGGAATAGCTGGTTCAAGGATACTTTTTATCCATCAACGATAAAAAAAAAATACGCGGACGAAGTTGCAGCTAGGCACCTCCTAGTATACCTATACACGATGATTTTTAATCGGTGATCAGGTACCAACTTTTCGAAATCAGTAAATGATGGCGGTCATGTTGAAGTCGTAATTACATGAAAACAAACTTTTAGTTTTCTATGTTAATTTTTATTTTGAAACCAATTTTGCCTTAAATTCCTTGTCACCCTACTAATCTGTATTTGTGAGCTTACAACCTTTTTAATAATTTAATGGCAATGACAATTTATGAGTAGTAACTTGTCATTGTCATTACCTATACAAAGTCGTAGAAAACTTGGTAAAATTTCCTGCCAAAGCGATGACACTTGACGTAGGTATCGTACTTCAATAATGTATGTAGGATGAACATGTATCTAGTGGTCATTAGTTTTAACCCTTAACTACCTACCTGCTTCTTTAGTCACACAAACACCTACCTACCGTCCCCAGGACGGATACATAATGTCGGCCTTATATGTCATATTTTATAGATCGGATGGGAAATTTTAAATATTAATGACATTAGAGACAACTTAAAATAATTATTAAACTAATAATCATTCTGAAAATATTACCTAAACAATTTTTTACTGTTAAAATATTGCAACAGTCCTTATTTTCTACTTTAAGAACTATATATCCTTTGCAAGGTTAGATAAACAATAATTTTGACTTTATATCAAGATCTTAGTAATTATTTCTAATTATTCAATAATTAACAATGCTAAATCAATAAGTTTCGTTAAAACAAAGGTAATATTTTTATAAAATTGCAGACCACTAATTTGTTCAATTTGTTAGCGGCAGCGAATGTAAGTTTGTTTGCACATTCTAGGCAAATAGATTTTTTGCATTAGGAAACATACGTACTGGGTCCCGTTGTTTCTTCGGGTCACAAGTAGAACAGGTTTTTCGTACTTCCAATCGCTACCAACCTGACTAAGCGGTCGGCTAAGTAAAAGAAATAAGAAACAAGTGCGAGCCCGACTCGCGCATGAAGGGTTCCGTACCTATACATATATATAATCTATAACAAGTTTGTTGTATGGGAGCCCCCCTTAAATATTTATTTTATTTTATTTTTAGTATTTGTTGTTATAGCGGCAATAGAAATACATCATCTGTGAAAATTTCAACTGTCTAGCTATCACCGTTGTTGAGATACAGCCTGGTGACAGACGGACGGACGGACGGACGGACGGACGGACGGACGGACGGACGGACGGACAGCGAAGTCTCAGTAATAGGGTCCCGTTTTTACCCTTTGGGTACGGAACCCTAAAAAGTATCCATAGTCACGTAACCACCTACCACCCGTCTCCTAGGCCCCTAAGAAAAAATCGGTAGGTGGATACCTACCACCCGTCTCAGAGACGGTCGGAGACAGTAATATGCTCACCAAAATTAAATGCGTCCACGACCGACCTTGTCGAGCGACGACGCGGCACTGCGGCAGGTGGGGAGAAGGTACAAGGACACAAACGTTTGTAGGATGCTCGCACAATAGGTATTGTAACAATTTTAAGTTTGAATGAATCTGTGAGACGGGAGGTAGGTGGTTAAGGGTTAATTATGTTTCAACTTTTAATGAATTAAAAAGTGAGATAATTGCTTGAGACTTCGCCTAGGTATTAAGTTTAATTTTAGCTGGATATTAATATTCTACCTACTCCTGATCACCGATTAAGAATCATCGTGTATATGTAATACAAGAACTCGGACAAATGTCATTGAAAACCGAATTCTGCCGCTTGGCTAGTAACGAACGCGCCTTCATCCGAGTGCCACCGAATTTCCACGAACCGCAGACTTTTCCATATTTGAAAACACGTTGCCATTCCACCCAAAAAAGACAAACTTATATGCATGACAATACGTTCTAAATCCCCCTGTGTCTGTTGTGGTGCCATTTTGGTGGGAGTTTTTCGTAAGTAGGCCGGGAGACCTGTTTGTATTTAGGACGGTATCGCATGGATATTAAAGTTTTGTTCGGCGTGCGCGGACCGGCCAATTGAGTCGTTATAATGGTGGTGCAGTATTACCTACCACGTGGTTAGTTTTTCAGTGCCGCGGAGAGAATGCTCGTGGATGGACGTTGGATTTTTCGCACTTTCCCACGAGTCGCGGTTAACGAGTATTAGTTTGAATATTGTTATGTTCGTGATTTGAAATGATGAACGCACGATGATATTTTGTCGTAGTGTCGTTTGATGGAAACGAATGTGGCTTAATAGTTTGGAATTATTTAGTGTTTTGTAAGTAGAATGTAGATCGCATTATTTTTCGTCGAAAGATCTGTCTTTATCCCGACATTATATTCATACATATTTGCTTAATTTGATTAATTCTATCGGGAGTACATAAATGTAAGACGCAGGCTTGATAGTTACCTTTAATCTGTTTTTAAATAAAAAAATATAAAAAGACTACGTTTACCATCGTTATTTAGTGTCAACATTAATTTGGTAGTTATATTTTATAATATGCCTGCGATATATTTAATCAGAGGGAATTCTTTTGATGTTAAAATATTACGGAGTAATTTATTTTTGAAGGTCGCGTCATCAGGTCATTATTGTCGTTAAATTGATGTGTTGATGTCAGCTGGGTGCTATGGCTTCACCTTTGTGGCATCTTATTTACATGAAGTATCCAGTCTGACTTGACACCTGTTCTTATAACAGTTGTTTCTAATGTGGGATCAAGTTTGCTGGTTTATGATTATGAAATTGACAACAACATAATATGATATAAGTTATT
This sequence comes from Apotomis betuletana, assembly GCA_932273695.1. Taxonomy (NCBI): domain Eukaryota; kingdom Metazoa; phylum Arthropoda; class Insecta; order Lepidoptera; family Tortricidae; genus Apotomis; species Apotomis betuletana. Next base: position 1,331,709 of record OW026300.1, read on the forward strand.
TTTATTAAAGCAGTAACGTCTGCTGACGTAAACCATGACAATGAAGCGATAAAATTGAAAAATGTAATGGTTCAGACAGGATTCGAACCTGCGTTTCCAACGGCTGTCCGGGCCAACACGGGCGTCCTACCAACTGTAGGTACTACCGAACCACCGAACCACATGTCAGCCGTTGGAAACGCAGGTTCGAATCCTGTCTGAACCATTAAATTTTTCGCTTCATTGTAAACATAATATGATATTACCGGTAACATATAAAAAACCGGCCAAGTGCGAGTCTGACACGCGCACCGAGGGTTCCGTACAAACATGCACTTATCCCATCTTAACTGACCGGGTTAAATTAAGTTTGCAACGTTAAATAAAGTTAACGCAACCGATCTCGTTTGTTGTATGGGAATTGGGAGCCCCCTTAAATGTTTATTTTATTCTGTTTTTTAGTATTTGTTGTCGTAGCAACGGCTGTGATAATTTCAACTGTCTAGCTATTACGGTTCATGAGATACATGGACTGGTGATAGATGGACCGACGAACAGTGGGAGCTTAATAATAGGGTCCCGTTTTTAACCCTTTGGGTACGGAACCCTAAAAATTACCTATCTTCAACAATTCCTATGTTTTAACGATCAAGTAAAATCGTCGATGGTGGATACGTGTCAATGTTAAAATTCCAACGGTGAGCATCTGATTTTGTCGGTGGCTGACTTGCAGCGAATGTGGCCACACATTCGTTGAGTTTATTTACCGATCGAGCGAAGCGAGCGAGGTGTCTTCATTTCAGCTCGACTAAAAATTCTTACGTATGCTTCTTTTGTGTCAGGATATTTGGATGTCCACATGATTCTCGGTTGTTCTCGTCTAGAGGTCGGATTTCTCATCCGATTCTCATGAAATTTTGTAGGGTCGATAAGTATTATTTTTCTTTGTCGATACTGCTTTTTTAGTTTTTTATTCAAAATGGCCGAGATTACAATTTCTGCAATTTGAAACCAAAATTTCGAGCTTACAGAACCATTAGTATAATAAAATAAGTATAAAATATTTTACGTATAAACATTAGCTGATAAGATTATTAGTTTCTTCGTCAAACATATTAGTAAATATTATTGCGTCTTTTCGTTAATTTCCACTTTGAAGTTTAATCGTTATTTACTATTTATTTTTACTGTCGATATTTTCTTATAAATTGCAGCGGCATGTAGTCAATAAGACTTCGTATGCATGCTTATAAAAATAAAGCTATACATTTACGAAATTGCCTCCAGCACGTTACATAAAAATTAATCCAGCCATTTTCTATCTGTAAGAACCCAAACTTGGCATATTCATGAAATGTTTTCCAGTTTTTTTTGTCAATTAATCATTTCATATCCCCCGTTAATATTCATGAAGGCTCTTCTTAAATTCATATTTAAATTCTAAAGACCAACTCAGCAAAAGGACAAATCTTGATCGCCAAATTCGTATATTAAAGCAAATAACATAGCTCTTAAGTAGTTTAGTAATAAACCTTTGCAGCTTCTTTAAGGAAAATGTACGTGCTTTTAATGACATTCTATTCCATCTGTATTTACCACTACATTTTTGCTAATAAAATATTATTATTTTTATTCTTAATATCGGAAAACTGTCCCGGTGGAATCGAACAAACTACATTAAAAAAAAAAACATTTTCTCGAGATTTTTTTCAGTGTATATTGTACATGCTATGGAGCGGAACCCTCGGTGCTCAATACATGGCCAATGTTCTAATCTTTTCAACCTAGCCACGACCAAAATAGCATAGGTACGTTTATATAGTTTTGCGAAATTGCAGAAGAAAGTAATTTTTTGCAATTTTTCGGTCGACCGCCTCGTATAATAGAGTAAAAAGATGACGAAAGTGATTTTCGGAAAATTTTATGCAGCGCAGCATAAAATTAGACGTAATATGAATTTGCACATGTATACATACAGGGTGATTCAGGAGAAGAGGTCCTGCCAAATTTAGTAAATCATAAGCTACTGTTTCGTACCACTTCTAGTATATTTATTAACTTAAAAATTTGAATAAAAAATTGTAACATCAGCCAAGGTTTAACTTTTCGGAACGTGTATAAGACAAACCTAACCTACTGAGTTATACATAAAAATAAAAAAAAACATCTGAAAAAGTTAGAGAAATATGAATTCTGGGAAGGCTAAGAGTTAAAAATTAGCAATACGAAAGGGTAGTAGGTATGTAAATAGGCCATGCAATTGTGCAGCCCATAGTACCTTCGCCAACTTAGCATTATTAATATTTGCGTTTTGCATTCGTATTTTGGAGAATTAATCATTTGGGGTCTGTACAGCAATTAGACGTTACCTAAGTAAAGAAGGAAATTACAACCGGCATCCGCTTTTGAACTAATATCGCCAACAAACCGTTCAAACGATCTTGAAAATTAGGTTCAATTGTCTCTGATCTTTAAATTCGACATTTAAGTAACTTGTTACAAGGCTGACAGTTGATTATACGTTTCTTTTGTGACAACTCAAGGAGACGAGTAATGTCTTCTAATAGAGCTGTAAAGTGACCGACGTTTTCGATAACAGATGGTCGTTTCGTTAATGTATGCCCTGAAGTTTTCGACAAGAATTGTCGAGGTGGAAATCTGTTCTTGTGTAAAATATCTTCGTGTATAGGACAGGTTCGAGTTTATAAGAACATAGTTTGTTAGCACGACACAAAAGTATTGAACATTAGTGTCAAGTCAGATCTCGAGCGACTTGATGATTATTGTCAGAAAAATAAGTTAGATTTGAATCCATTGAAATGCTTTTCTCTTACATTCTCAAGAAAGCAAAATTTAATACCGACTATTTATAAACTCAAAGGTCAACTTCTGAACAAAGTCCAATCTATGAGAGGGGTGTGTAATGTTTTGCATAACAACAATTTGCGAATTTTCATTTTGCATAAAACGAATTGCATAATTTCAACCTGCATAAGTGATCATATAGCATAAAAACAAAATGCATACAAACGAATTGCATAATTTCGAAAATTGTAATAGTTTAATTGCATAATAATGTATTTGCATAATAGACAAATAGCATAATAGTCACTTTGTATACTATACCATTGTCATATCATACTTTTTTCATAATAACTTAAAGCATAAATGTTGTCCAAATAAATATATCCAAAAATATAATATTTTTTTCTTACCCATTCTTCCATTGCCGAGCCAAATTAGGAGCAGTTACCTTTTAAGGGTCATAAAAAAAACCTAACCTACCTATCTCTGGGAGCAGTTTCGTTTTTAGGGTCATAAAAAATAACCCTAACCTACCTATCTCTTGGAGCAGTTTCGTTTTTAGGGTAAAAAAAAACCCTAACCTACCTATCTCTGGGAGCAGTTTCGTTTTTAGGGTCATAAAAAAAAACCCTAACCTACCTATCTCTTGGAGCAGTTTCGTTTCAAGGGCCATAAAAAAATAACCCTAACCTACCTTTCTCTGGAGTAGTTTCGTTTTAAGGGTAAAAAAAACCCTTACCTACCTATCTCTTGGAGCAGTTTCGTTTTTAAGGTCATAAAAAAAATAACCCTAACCTACCTATCTCTTGGAGCAGTTTCGTTTTTAGGGTAAAAAAAGACCTACCCTATCTATCTCTTGGTGCAGTTTCGTTTTTAGGGTAAAAAAAAAACATAACAATATTTCAGTAGGTACTCAACAACTTTTTATTCGGGACTTATTTGATATGATATTTATGCAACTTGATAATTATTTTAAGTGTTTTTATGAGTTTTAATAAATATTCTGAATGTATGTTATACCAAGTGACATTATGCCTTATGAACATTATAACGAATGTTATTATGATTATTAATGGTTATGATGTTTAAATATTATGCTTGATAAAATTATGAATTTTGTTTTTATGCAATGTGTTTATTATTCATTTTGAAAGTAGTTAAATGAAAATATGCTAAATGTTTTTATGCAACTTGAACCGCACCCCTATAAGAGACTTGGGGGTGGTACATGATTCCAAACTTTTATTTGACACCCACATTGACACTATCGTTGGTTCTGCTTTAAAAACACTAGGTTTTATAATGCGTAGTTCTGTCCATTTTACTCAGGCCAAAACACTTAAGATTCTGTTTTGCTCCTTAGTTCGGAGTAAACTGGAGTATGCATCCCAAATTTGGAATCCCTGTTACGCTACTTATATAGACAGGATTGAACGTGTTCAGAAAAAAATTGTTAAGTACTTAAGTTACAAACTAAAATTCCCTTATAATTCATCCAATTACCTAAATATTTGTAAAAAACACCATCTGATCCCGTTATATAAGCGCCGTGAAATAGCCGATATTACCTTTTTGCTTAAAATCACAACTGGCGGCATTGACTGTCCCGAACTGCTCAAGGAATTATCGTTTGTGACTCCTTCTCGGTCCAAAAGGCACTTCCCCCCTATCTCACTGAGGCGTACATCATCCAATTACAGACGGAATAGTTTCCTTAACCGCGCTAGTCGCCATTTGAACAATACGACGAAAGAGCATGATATTGATATATTTAATTGTGTAATTCCTTCCGTGAGGCGAAATTTAGCTAATGTGTTTTTTGATTGAGCGATTTTTATAACGTGCTTGTGCAGTATTGTTATTGTGTATTAGGTAGGTACTTAGGTTGTCAGCCCATCAAGGCTCTAAAAGTTAAGGTTTAAAGTTCAAGTTTGTAGATTAACGAATGTTCATAGTTTTTACATATATTTGCTGCAAGTGCGCGTCGGTACATCGATGTGCGCTGTTTACTTAAGTTTATGTTTTATGTACAGCAACTATTTGTGAGTTCCTGTAATTGGCTCTGTATTTCTATTTAAGTTTCTATATTTAGTGCATTAGCTGTTGGTTCTCCTAAAATAAATAAATAAATAAAATTTATGCCTAACCCTATTATTACCGAAGTGCACCTTAAGAAAATATTCTAATGCGTTTAAAAGAGTCTGAGAATCTTATTCTTAGTACAAGTACAAGTATACGTATAATTCTTTGATCTGTTAGGAGTTTTAGTATCTATCTTTAGACTTGATCATCAGATCAGCTTGATGGTTTCATACAATTAAAATGAATCATAACTAAGTGTGCATTTTCCGTATATCTTTGCCGTAGCACATCCTTTGGGTGCAAAACACGTAAAGGAAGAAATTAAATGCAGAAATAGAAATACTTAAACCAAATCGACAATCGACCTATTACCGATGAAGACATTAAATTATGTGATTCAAGTGTAAGTCAACTTGTATTATCCAAGTGACACATCCATGAAACACACATAATGTTCCCATTACTTGAACATTAGTGGTTTTATCTACTCTATTGAGTCGGCAATTCCACCCACCACTAGCTACTTGTAATGTCAAGAGGAAGCCCATTTAGACTGGTAGAAAAATCCAAATATCGGCTTCCTTTACCGTCCTAACGGCATTTTGTGAGCCATTTTGGCAACATGACTTTTCTGATGTAAAAAAGCCTGCTGAATTCGATTCTGGATGTTGCCAAGCCGAATTTTGCCCCCCTCCCCCCATTTCCCCCCTTTTTACCTCAAAATATGCCCCTAATCACGGTTTTTTACGGTTTTATACAAAAAGTATTACAGCTAGAAAAAAAATGTCACAGACAAGAATGATCTCTATAAAATTTCCTATAACCTGGTGTATAAACTTTTTTAGTAGGCCTTATGGTTTGTGAGCAATATCTTCCCGAACTTCATAGACTGGTAGAAAATTCTAAATATCGGCTTCCTTTACCGTGCTAACGGCATTTTGGGATCCATTTTGGCAACATGACTTTTCCGATGTAAAAAAGCCTGCTGAATTCGGTTCTGAATGTTGCCAAGCCGAATTTGGCCCCCCTCCCCCCTTTTCCCCCCCTTTTGACCTCAAAATATGTCCCTAATCACGATTTTTACGGTTTTATACAAAAAGTTTTACAGCTAGAAAAAAAGTGTCAAAGACAAGAATGATCTCTATAAAATTTCCTATAACATGGTGTATAATTTTTTTTAGTAGGCCTTATGGTTTGTGAGCAATATCTTCCCGAACTTCATTATTTAAAAAAAAAATGATAAACTTGGTCGAGGCAGTGAAATGCACTTATTTTAGGATAATTGGTATCGCACAGGATCCAGCCGCTCTGCAGCGCTTGACGCTGACATCCAGTTAGCATGCTGCTAATTATCTGTCAAGACTCACGAGACTTTCAGTCATAAGCAGTCGTCAGATTTACACGCAGAACCGTACCCAAGTCCGGCTAAGAGGGCCGTAGAAAATAAAAATGCTTTGCTTCTGAACATGAAATCCTTCGAAATGCTCAGTTCTGCGCCAGATTCTCCAGAAATGTGCCTTAGAAATGCAGTTACCCGGGATCTTGCAACAGAAAAAAATAAAGTGCCAATTCACACTGCTAAGCAGCTTGGCTCACTCTAAGTAACGAAGTTTGTTTCCGAAAGGCTCACCAACAGCAGCCCGTCTAGCACAACTATGCTTTGCGACTCTTGTCTTGTCGCGCGACATAGCGCTACCCGTGACCCTCTTACATTACTGCACAGAAAGAGACAGGCAATTATCTCGCGCCAGAAATGGCCGTTTGCGACAGTTGTGCTAGGGGTGCAGGTCTACAAGCTACAACGCAAAGTTCAAAATGAACTAAGGTCCGACCTTCAAGACCTGTACAAGGCAGGTCGTTCAAAATCTACCATATTTGCGTTTGATGTGCGGGGCAAACGCTCAGGCGCTGGAGTAGTGCCAAACAAAGCATAGCCTGCATCGTCACATACTCGACTTGTACAGCAGGGACAGGAACTTCTCAGCCTTTCGCTCATGGGGTGTATGTCTATCTCTTTGAGTAGTTCACAGTGCTTTCGATATCGGAAAACGGAATACTTTTAAGTAAAGGAGTGTCTAGGTAAATGTTTTAGAAACGCAAATGATCAATTTAATTATTTTGTTACCTGCAATAAAGCCGTTCGACTCGCCAGTGCCTGAGTAAAACGCCAGAATATTTTAACGTTCTAAAGCAGTCCCTTAATTTTGTCATGATGATGAATGATAAGCAACAACAACACTAATAACCTGTCTTCTGGGTGGGCTATGCACAGTGTGGAGCACATGTCGAGTGTCGGTTTCCTCATGAATAGCACGTATGTTGTAGTATCGACCTCAGTTGGTGACGCTTGAACCTTAGTCTCGTCTGCAAATCCTCGCACTACGACGACATTAGTCCCGCTCGCGCGTTCGCGGGATAAAAACTGCGAGCCCAACCTAGTTTGAAGGTATTGAGTCATTTTTAAGGAGCTGCTTGGCAGTGAGAAGTGACACTTTATTGTTTTCTGCTGCAAGATCCTGGGTAACTGCATTTCTAAGGCCCGTTTCTGGAGAATCTGGCGTATAACTGAGCATTTCGAAGGATTTCATGTTCAGAAGCAAAGCATTTTTATTTTCTACGGCCCTTTTAGCCCGACTTGGGTACGGTTCTGCGTGTAAATCTGACGACTGCTTATGACTGAAAGTCTCGTGAGTCTTGACAGATAATTAGCAGCATGCTAACTGGATGTCAGCGTCAAGCGCTGCAGAGCGGCTGGATCCTGTGCGATACCAATTATCCTAAAATAAGTGCATTTTACTGCCTTGACCAAGTTTATCAATTTTTAAAAAAATAATGAAGTTCGGGAAGATATTGCTCACAAACCATAAGGCCTACTAAAAAAAATTATACACCATGTTATAGGAAATTTTATAGAGATCATTCTTGTCTTTGACACTTTTTTTCTAGCTGTAAAACTTTTTGTATAAAACTGTAAAAATCGTGATTAGGGACATATTTTGAGGTCAAAAAGGGGGGAAAAGGGGGGAGGGGGGCCAAATTCGGCTTGGCAACATTCAGAACCGAATTCAGCAGGCTTTTTTACATCGGAAAAGTCATGTTGCCAAAATGGATCCCAAAATGCCGTTAGCACGGTAAAGGAAGCCGATATTTAGAATTTTCTACCAGTCTATGAAGTTCGGGAAGATATTGCTCGCAAACCATAAAGCCTACTAAAAAAGTTTATACACCAGGTTATAGCAAATTTTATAGAGATCATTCTTGTCTTTGACATTTTTTTTCTAGCTGTAATACTTTTTGTATAAAACCGTAAAAACCGTGATTAGGGGCATATTTTGAGGTAAAAAGGGGGGAAATGGGGGGAGGGGGGCAAAATTCGGCTTGGCAACATCCAGAATCGAATTCAGCAGGCTTTTTTACATCAGAAAAGTCATGTTGCCAAAATGGCTCACAAAATGCCGTTAGACTTGAAAATTTTGATTTGAACTACCAGTCTAATTGTTTAGCTCTGTAACTGACGTTAATATTCAGAACTAGTAAATTCACTAGCAGTTTTGAGAGCCCTGTGATTCTTACATTGAAGTTTAGTGCATTGTTATTAGCTGGCAGAGATTTGGTTTTGAAAATCTTGTTCTTGGGGGTGAAACACCTACTCATATATCTGAGAGGTAAGCAGGTGTGAATCATTACTGAGATTGTCTTTAGGTAGTTTTAGGAGCCGAAGAACAATGTCTAAAATCTTCTTTAAATTGATTCTGGTATTCGGAAAGGAACTAACCGTCATTTTTGTTCTAAAAGTTTGCCGGCAACTGTACTAGTCATTAATACTCATAATGCCGATCACCGCTGAGATGGTCTGACCAAATCCGCTCATCGTTGGACGTCATGCTACACAACGATCTCCATGAAGCCAAGGACAGATCTAAGTGGCGAAACACTATCAGATGTATGATGATGAAGACGAGGAATATCTTAATACTCACGATTCTGACGAATATGTTCCATAATAACTAAAGGCATTTGCAAGTTGACCGAAGGCTCTTACCACCTTATCTCATGGTGACGTCATTTTTCTTTTCAGCTGACGTCAACACATCTTTCATTTGAGTTAATTTATGACCTGACTATACGTAATGTCTGTATGTAAGATCGACATAACGTACGAATATAGATCCGTCGTTCAAAATGTATGACTGTAGTTTTGTAAATAATTCAATAAAATTTTATGAGTTTGCCTTATTCAGTTGAATGTAGGTTCTTCGTGTTTTACGACTAAATGTGATCGTGCTCTCAATAGTACTTATACGGGAGATATATTAGATTATTTCTAGAAATTCCGTCTTAACAGCCCGATAAAGTTTCAAAATATAGTTATTCTAGGTACCTAATTTATCCGAAATAATTAATTACGTTGTGTCAATGGAAACGTGATTTAGATCTATAAGTGAAGTGCTCAAGCCATATGTTAATGATACTGTTGAAAGTTAGATAAAAATAACCAAACCGACCAAAAAGAGTCTGCATATGATACAATCGTAAGCCAATCTTCGTTTAATTTGTGCAACTGTGTACTGTAAACGAGTTATTTCGTACACATTCAGTCTACTTGTGTCAGAATCATGTGTGTAAGTGTAATCCGTGCCAAAAGTGTAATAATCCGTGCATAAGTGTCTTAATGTGCGAGCTCTCGTACTCCGCACCTGTGTTTTTACGCGGCTTCCGCGCAACCTGTGCTGACGCGCCGTGGACCCGTGCACGTCGTCGTGCGCCGAACCGTGCATACCTCCTCAGTGCGTGCGGTGCGCTCCAGCACGTTGCACGCCGCGTGCTCGGAATGCGCGCGGCGTGCGGGACGCGCGCGCGCGTGCAGCCTCGAGCCATGCCCTGAGGCCATGGAGACCATCGCCGAGGACGCGGAACACGAACTTGATCTCGGTAACTCACTAAACATAGACATGGACATGGACACGGACACGCACGGAGACTGACATAGACATAGACGTGGCCATGGACATGGACATGGACATGGTCAGGGGCATGCCAAGGACATAGACGGAACTTCGACGAATTAGTCCCTGATTAAGGTCTAGTGCAAAGTGCACTGTGCAGTGTGCACACATTCGAGCGGCATAATATCTATTAGGAAATTTCTCGTTTGAATGAAATTCGAGTTTAAACTAATTTCATTAATTTATTATCACAGAATCCCATTATTTTTATTCGACTATACCGACTAGTTAAAATATTTCCCTTAAGACAGCAGCATCGTTTACGAATCAGCACTCAAAAAAAAAACAGTGTAAAATAAAAAATGTTAACAGTGCAGGTGGTACTACAATCAAAACGGAAGTATCCTATCTGATAATACAACTTTTACGCAATAAAGAAGGATATGATGAAGGCACTCTCTAGCAAAAATGTGGATATAAAATTCCACAGATAAGTAGGTAAAATCCCTCTAAGTTAATGTATCTCAGGACCCTTCGTATGCATATCACACCCTCGGAAGGAACGTGATTTCTGCCTCATCTAATTACCGTGTTCCCTTTCCCGGTGCCTGTGTGTAGGTACAGTCAGCAGCAGCAGCAAAGATTAGATAGTAGAGCTTCCTTCACTCTGTCGAAGTATCATACAAAAAAAATCCTAACGTTATTTTAAAGCAAAGAATTAAAAAATCTTAAGCTTTGAGCGGGATTTTAACCAACGTCTCCACGGCTTTCTGTCTGGCCCAGAAAGCTGTGGAGACGTTGGGTGAACTGCCAATTATTCTAACAAAGCCACTAGCTAAAGCATCGAATTTTCCAACCAGTTGCTTCGTTTCTTATTTACATAAATAAGAAAGAAGCAGCTGGTTGATATGCCTTAGGGTACTGCTTTAATAAGTAAAAAAATCCTGGCTGTATACGTAGGGAAGGGACCATGGTCTTTCTTAATAACGATTGTATTCACGTTTATGTAGTAGTAGTAACAACACGACATATTCCGAACTCGTATTAAGAAATATCGATAAACTTTACACCTAAAATTCCTGCACTTACATATTTAATGTGTGTTCGTAGTCAAACGTTAGCTTAATAATAATGTCAAGTACCGGCATCTTTTCTAATCATCATCATATCATACCCAGAAGACTCAGTTTCACCCTCTGTCACTTCTTATCCATCCTACATAGTCGTGGTGCCGACTTTTCTTATTTTACTTCTCCAATATACTACGACCTCGACATCGTATTCATATACTTCATATAGTTACTAGAAACTCAATATCTTTTAGCACTAGTTACATTCGTTTACCTCGTTTTTGGTCTTCTCTAGGGATGGAAAATTCCACCTTTGTCCGGGGGTGGTAAATTGTAGGTGTTAAGTTTTCTAAGTCCAGAAATCAAAGCTTAATTTTCTCTTCAGCTACAGTTATAAACTATATCTAAGAGATGTCACTACTGCGTCATAGGGTGTGAAGAAAAAACTGAATGCCAATTGTTCACTGTCCCTGGCGATTTATTAAAGGATTCGGGGAATGTGATTCCTTTGATTTATTCCTAGAGTTAAGAACCTCGCCTTTCAAGAAGCGACTTAAACACCGTCAATATCTCTCCTGATTCAATAAAGGAGTTCACATTGTTATATGCGATGTGACAGAACGTTTTCCCGACGTATTGTGGGTACCCTAGGGTGAGGCTATTTGAAACCAATTTGGGCTATTTGTTAACTTGTTTATGAAAGTTTAAAGCTCTAATCATATTTCCATCGCAATATTATAGTTAGAACAACGTACATAAAAACTGACAAGATTTTATTATTAACCAGGCTTTTTAACGCCATTATCAAATAAAGGATAAAAAATGAAATAATGACAATTTTTTATGTGGCGTAGGCGACCAGTAATTGGTAACAGCGAAAAAATCTTACAGCCAGACTTGGTATGGAGATTGTACCACTGTTATTTTTGTGTGTTGTGACGAGTGACAGATTTTCCACACGGTGACGTTAGTTAGTGGGTCGATTTTTAGAAGACATTGCTTTCTGATTTTCTATATTTTAAATACTAGTCGGTATAATCAAATAAAAATAATAGTTTTGCGTTCTGTGATAAAATTAGTTTAAACGGAATACTATTTGAAATGGTGTCTGTTATTGCGTTTTTAGGGACATTTACGTTACGTTACCTGTTTGTTGCTTTGCGTTGTCTGTTCTACTCGTATTAATCTGATTACTTATACTTACTATATACATTGATATCAGTCAGCCTTATTACAAAAAACGATACCTCTAAGACAAGCAATGATTAACATCATCCTGTTAGCCAAAGATAAATACTTATACCTTATAGTATCTTATCTTATTTTGTTTAGCCTTTTCACCACTGGGAAACGTATTGTGTGTATTTTTTACCCCAAATTGCTCCCGGCTAGTTCCCGGCCTCATCCCAGCGTTTGATTAATGACTGTAGCAGTCTTCCGCCGGCAAGATAAATCCAGTGGCGGGAGAAAAGACGCCATTGTTGCACTAGTGTTTTAATCTTACGACTTATCGATGTGCTGTTCAAGTTGTCAGTGCGTGCAATGACGAGAAAAATAATTAATAGGTACTCGCTTCCTTGTCAGAATCAGTTTGTTTGCCAATTTCCGTTCATCCTTCTCCAACGATGAAAATTCTATCCTCACTTTTTGGATTACTGGTATAACAAACACAAACTAATCATACGTAAATTCTTGCTGCATACTTGCAATAGTAGTTTCTTTTAGTGATCTTCCCATAGTAGTTTTCTTTCACATCCGATTGTGCTTGGGATCTGTCATCTCAGTACATTTTATAACATAAATTAGATTAAAATGTAGGTACTACGCCTACGATCCTCCCCGCCACCGCGTCATTGATAATTCGTGTCCCATTACCATTTCATCTTCACGCTGCTTCAGTAAACTTGCTTACTAATTGTTACGTAGAAAAAAAAAGATTACAAAAAATCCGGTCTTTTACTCACTACGTTACATTTCTGATGTAGGTACTTACAGTAAACAATGTCACGAGAAGTGTCACGAGCTACTGATGTAATGTCCACAACAGTCGTAATGGCAGCTTTGTGCGACAATGTGCAGGTCAAGTGGCCGTCCGTGCTTACAGTAATCCGTTGCAAAACAGTAAGGCTACCCCGCCAGTTTAGCACAATACTTCGCGACTCTTGTCGCTAGACTTAGCGTCACCCGTCAGTCTCTCAGTACTGTACAGAAAGAGATAGGTAATATATCTCGCGTGGGAAAGAGTCGCGTGGCACAGTTGTGCTAGAGGCGCAGTGCTGGAGTGGAATTCACAACTTCACATACATCGCCACGAGATCATTTTTGATGTAACTAGTGCCTCTGTGAGCTGTAGAAATCTGTGACCAAATAGCTAAAATATGTCATTTTTACGGTAACAACGGTTGAACATGTTTAACATAATTATAAAAATCCATATAATTATCAAACCTATACACTAAATGTCACGAGAATCGTGATATCCAGACATCTGGATACGGCAGCATGTTTGCCCAAACTGGGACGCTATGCTCGCTCGGTTATATTTGGTCTAGATTATTATAAATCAACCATGAAGCATGAAGCAAATAGCCAATTTGTCATAAGAAAACAAAGCCAACAACAGTTTATGATTAGATACGATTTTACTCAGACGCTCATAGTGTTGATCGCTGGTCGAGGGCGCTGCAGTCGGAATCAGGAAGATTACTCTGATTTTCGAAATTTGAATTTTTTATCGTGCCGTACCGCTCATTCAAATATTGTTTGACACGAGATCGAGAGGCATGGAACAAACTTAGAATCTTTGGAGTAGCCCTGAATGCCATTTTTACAGTATTTTATCGTACTGCGAGCCCGTTTCCACTGCGGCCGTCTCGAAATAAATGTAATCTCGTGAGCCCGACGAGCAGAAGAGGACGGCGCGCGACGTCATCCTTCCAGAGTCGAGACTCGAGAGTATATTGCCGTCTCGAGAAACGGTGGCCGCAGCGGCGGCAAAAATACGATAATGCTTTTATTTATTTACTGGTATTTACCAACCCGTGGCTATTCGATACTGGAGACTGCATCGACAAGAGTGAACCTCTTATACAGGAATGAGTTAACGAAGAGTAGACCCCTAGTACTTACATATTATTAATATTTTTAGAGACATATTCTGATTCTAAACTCCCATCAACTTTCCATAATCATATAGGTATGCGTCGTTTTCATAATAAATGTAACGAATGTAACCCACTTTTGTATGACTAACTTTCGTTACACAAAGCACGCGATCGCAGTTTTGTTTAGCTTTAACTACATATATGTACCTCACTTCACTATCGGCCCCATCTCAAAGCTCAAAGTCGCTCAACGTGCAATGGAGAGGGCTATGCTCGGGGTGTCTCTACGTGATCGAATCAGAAATGAGGAAATCCGTAGACGAACTAAAGTGACCGATATAGCTCACCGGATTAGCAAGTTGAAGTGGCAATGGGCAGGCCACATAGCACGCAGAGCAGATGGCCGATGGGGCCGAAAAGTGCTCGAGTGGAGACCTCGGACCAGCAAGCGCAGCGTAGGACGTCCACCTACAAGGTGGACAGATGACCTTATAAAGGTCGCCGGAAGGCGCTGGATGCAGGTCGCTTCCAACCGGTATATATGGAAGTCCAAAGGGGAGGCCTATGTTCAGCAGTGGACGTCCTATGGCTGAGATGATGATGATGATGATATGTACCTACATAGTACATGTTATAAATTTATGAAATATGTAATGTCTCATTATTTTTTAATGTGGGTACACACCACACGCTGGACAAGTAATCCAGAGGTACCGGGTTCGATTCCCAGTCTCTTCCGCCAGGTAATTTTTAGGGTTCCGTACCTCAAAAGGAAAAAACGGAACCCTTATAGGATCACTTTGTTGTCCGTCTGTCCGTCCGTCCGTCTGTCAAGACCCTTTTTCTCAGGAACGCGTGGAGGTATGAAGCTGAAATTTATATCAATTACTCAGGTCTACTGTCCCTTGAAGCTGTGAAAAAATCAAACTTCTAAGCCAACGCAATCAAAAGATACAGCCGTTTATGCCGCAAATTTTCGACACTTGCAAGGGAATCAAAACCTACAGGGTGCTTCCCGTGAACTCAGAATCTTGAAATTTGGTACGAAGCAACGTCTTATAGCATAGATAAAGGAATAATTACGAAAACCATAATTTTTTTTTTTAATACCTAACTTTGCACCTAATTTATATGGGGCGCTATACATACCAGGTGCAAACTTAACTTAACCACTTAGGGATGGAAAGTGTTTGTACGGAACCCTCGGTGCGCGAGTCCGACTCGCACTTGGCCGGTTTTTTCTGTGTAATTTGAGCTATGTATTAATGGTTTTATCGACATATTTTTGTTAAATGACTCTCATCGTGAATTACTTGAAGGTTATCAAGGACCTCCTTGGTTATATTTGATAAACTGTATTCGAAGGACTACCATATTTTGACCTCTAATCTCATCAAACACGCGCCACTGCATGTGTATTTAATTAAATCATATCATAGTCGGAGTAGGATTTACGTAGTGTAACCTCAAACCCTTAGTGGGGAAGGATCAAATGAGATCGGTTGGCGGTTGCGATAAAAACGGAACCTCTGAGCCAATACTCGATGGCGTTATCTCGATTCCATTACGATGTAAAACGGGACAGTCCAGTACACGAGTGCCTATGCCCAATAGTTGTTCTGATTTCTCGTAGATGGCGCTTAAATATTTGTAGTAAAATTCAAGAAGTTGGGCCTTTGAAATAATGAACTTTATTCTGCAAGTACAACACAAGGGCACTTTTACATGTCAGAGTCTACCGGCATTTCACAAAAGACCGCTGTTGAGAAGAAAATGTGCCATTTTGGGTCAATGTTTAATTAATACCATTGTTCGCAATCATAATATTCATAATAGTTGACTATAATATCGTATCAATCATTGAACGTGTAATTGATTGATAGGTTTGACATAATGTATACTGGGTGATCAATCCAAATGTGTTAATAGAAGTTAGAAACTAGAAGAGATAGGGAAATCTGTTCTTAGGAAGCCTGGCGTCGATTTTAGATGTAATAAAAACTGCATTTTTTTTTGTAAATTTCATACATAACCCGGTCAAAACCACTGTCAAGAATGTTACAATACGACATGCGATTACTTACTTAGGTACAGAATTTTACCCAGGTTCAATTCCCAGTTATGTATGAGATTTGTTAAAAAAAAATAATGCAGTTTCTATTAAATCTAAAATCGACGCCATGGTTCCTAAGAACAGATTTCCCTATCTTTTATAGTTTTTTTTCTTCCTACTGACCCATTTGGAGTGATCAGCATAAATCCAAGGTAATAAATATCAATGAATCAATATCAATATCATTTATTTTCAGGCAACTGTGGCCCATAGATAAATACCTTAAAACTACAAATCAAATAACACAATAGTATAAAATAATCATAAACACGTTTTTTTTTTTTCGTTTTCGGCGACGAGCGACGTAATTTCTAGGTGTCGGAAAACCATCCGCGGAATCGCCGAAACACGACACCTTTCGGCCAGAATTCCTCCTGCATAAAAAGTGTTGTTTGTAAAATCAAATGTAACGGACGGGAATTTAATACTTTCCTTAAAGTTTAGTAAACAGTAAAAGCTTACCTGCCTGAAACAATGACCGTGGCGCTGAAACTTTTAATGAGGGACGCTGTTGCCGACGCGATCCGACCCGCCTAGATAAACATGGAGTCAGATTGAAAACAGCTCGAACACTTTACCGGATAAAAAACCGGCAAGTGCGACTCTGACTCGCGCACCGAGGGTACCATACAAATACCATCTTAACTGCCCGGGTTAAGTTAAGTTTGCACCTGGTATGTATGGCGCCTGATACAAATGAGATGCAAATAAGTTAACGCAACCGATCCCATTTTTTGTATGGGAGCCTCCTTAAATATTTATTGTATTCTGTTCTTTAGTATTTGTTAAATATAGCGGCAACAGAAATACATCATCTGTAAATATGTCACTGTACTGTGTACTATGTACTGTTTTACATCTGAGCACTGTGACACTTTTAAAGTAGTGTGTTGTCCCGCTATCCTTTTAATTGCTTTGCTCCAAAAGTCACGAAAATATAAAGCTAATTAACTGGTGATTTTGAAATTTTACTTGTCAAGGGCACCTCAAAACGTAGACTGTTCAAAACAAAAGTCAGTACGTACGAAATGGCGGTCTTCTTACCAAAATTAAGGCATTAGAATTAGTGCAGAGCAGACATGTAATTTTACTGAGTCTGCGACTTTCATGAATCTTAATGTTAAGAGGCCTTTATAAATTTTAAAATGTATTCTTTTCATAATTATGACAAATATATTGATAATTTCAACCAACTTTTCAAAGTGAATAATACTTTTCCTTGAGTTGTAAATAGTAAAATCGCCATTTCATGCTGCTTTCATTAAAAAGCCAGTTTTCTGCGTGAATTTTTCCAATTTCGAGTAGTTAGTTTTTGAAACAAAAAATTCCAGTGACAAATTAAAATTGTAGGTGTAAATATATACCAATAATTCGCATTAGCTCTGTTCTTATGCTGAAACATGTACATATAATCATGGAAAAAATGTCCAAAACATACCTACAGCATTTTTGAACGGATTTATAAGGAACCTTAATTGCACCAAAGGTATTACAGATGTCTCTACTCATTCATCCTATCCAAACACTGTGTAAATTGGATAAATTTTATAATTTTACAACTTTATTTATCCAAAAACGCGAAGGGTTTTCCTACCTAAATATAATTTAGTATGGATGTCAGAAAATGTAGGCATTGTTAGGTTAATCCTCATTGTGAATTAATATGATAATTCGCAAACAAAGAAAGGAAATTCGAAAGAATAACTTTTGTTGTATGGATTAGTATGCTTTTAGGTGAAACAATTTTATCGTATTGGTTTAATGTTTTCTATAACAGGATGTTTTTTAACCTCCGAAGAAAAAATAGGGGTGTTGTAAGTTTAACATGTGTATCTGTGCGTCTGTCTGTGGTATCGTAACTTGCAAACGGTTCTTTAAATCGAAAGACTTGTCCGTCGAGATGGTTCTTATAGTTTTTTTTGATGGAAAGTGGACCAATAGTTTCCACGAAGTTCAGCTTTAATTAGACCACGTGATAAGACCTGAGCCAAGATTGAAGCTAAGAATTCCAAAGTAGGATTTTGAGGGAGCATTTTAAAAGTAAATTCCATAGGTTTGTTGTTCCCTTGTTATATTCTTGTATTGAAAAATTAAGTACATGAACAATATAGCAAGACCAGAATAGCAAAAATACACCCCCGTAGACGAAACATCGTGTAGACGTAAGTGAAGTCGAATTACGAAATTGTAAATAGCATGCAACATTCTCTTAATGTCTCATATTATGATATAAAAAACAGAGAATTTTCAAACGTCCCAGTTATAATTAAAATTCTCAATTTAAATCTTGAATTATTACTAGAAATACTCTTAATCTCGTCACCTTTCAAACACAAAATGAATTATAAAATTGGTGCATTCAAAGACAGAATATAAGCGTTTAGATAAAATTCACAAAATGATCCCTCTTTTTGAATCTGAAAGGTAAAAAGAGCGTGCTAAATATTTTCAAAGAAAACGTACCCCTCCTAAAAATTTAAGAAGCTAAAAACAAGTACCAAATAGGGAAAATAGCGATTCAGCCATATTTGAATTCCGATTACGAGGTGTGACATGAATACGTAATAACGAATAATCCCTACAAAACAACGTTATTGAACTACCTTAATTATATTAAAATAAATGGAACCCAATTTGTAGTTTTAATGCGGCAAACGGTCATGACGTGACCTAATTTTTGATCCTTAGCGGTGCTAAATATTTTCAATTCAGACTAATAGACACTAATAGACAGATAATATACTATATACTTCAGGCTTTGTACAGTTTTTGGAAGACATAATATAAATTACATTTTATTTCGATAGTTTTGGTCATTAATGGGTACTAGACGACATACATAATAATTATATAAATACATATATAGATGACATCCATGACCCAAGAACAAATATTCGAGTTCATCACACAAATATTTGCCCTTGCCGAATATTAAATCTAATATTTGTGCTTGGGTCATGGTTGTTCTATGTATTTAAGTAGGTATATATTTATCTATATAAGTACGTATATCGTCGTCTAGTATCCATAACACAAGCCTTCTTGAGCTTAATTTGGGACTAAATAGATTTGTGTGAGGTTGTCCGATATTTATTTATTTATTTTATTCATATCACTGGTGTTTAAAGATTGTATACGGAAATCACAACGTTGTAGTGTAAAAATTCACGGGGCCCTTAATTTAATTTGAACAGTAGGCATGTAAACGTGAAGACTTTTGCACTCACCTGTTCACTGGATGCATCTGTACAGCCTCCAGCGTGAGGCGCTGAAACTTGCATCAGGCCACTGACCCCGGTGACGTCACTGACAAAAGCGTTATATATTGTATGTATACATAGTATTGAATATCAAAATGGTTCAGTTCAACCAGGTTGTCGTACTATGGGCTGCATAAATGCCATGTAATTCTGCAGCTCATGGTACAGTCAACCAATTTGATTTCTAGGCCACTATAGAACCTTGTCACAATGACAATGATATGAGATTTCAAGCGGTTTTCATATTGACGTTCACTGTGACAAGGTACGAAATGGCCTGGGAATTAAATTGGTTGACTGTACATACGCGTTCTTGCCTAAGAAACCTTTCATTGGATAAAGCCTTTTATTTAACTAATTAATTGACAAATGGAAAATTATAAACCAAACTGTAAAATTATCCAAATGTAAATTGAAAAAGAAATGAAATAGAAACTTTAACAAATCTGTACAAAATTTTATATATGGATGTTAGGTACCTATCACTACTTTTGATATGGGGAACCGGAAATCTTAATTTTGATTTAGAAAAATGTATTTTAACATACATTAAAACAAAACTATGTAAAAAAATCAATTACGTAAACATTCGACACGACTATCCGCGAAGCGTGCCATTATTCATAATTCGTTTTCATGAATTTATGATTTGTTAATCTTTGCTTTGTTAAACCTCTCCAGCACATTAACCCTATTTTCCCACATTAATATTTTAATAGGAAGCATTTGTAATGACTTCTATACTATTATAAATTCTTGATTTGTATAGAAAATCATTTTTCTATGAAGAGGGGTCATGATTTCAAGAAAAATCTTCATAGTGTGATGCAGGATCGTCATTTGTTTTGTACCGAGCGGCGTAATGCCAGTTTGGCGCCATCTGTTGGGCATAATTTCCTTTGTTCTCGCATCACGCCAAAAGGGCTGGACAAAATGTAACCAATTTCGGTACAGAGATAGCTGGACATCCAAAGATGGTTATAGGATACTTTCTACCCGACTAGGATATAAAAAAAAATATGCGTACGAAGTTGCGGGCACTGCCTAGTAAGAATATAGTTATCATGATTTTGTGTTCTGCCTTTTACGTAATATACAGTGTGTATATTTGATATAGCCGCATACTTTACGGGGGCTTAGAATAGGCACTTATTAATATATTTATCCGTAAATTATAAAAACAAACGATCTTTTTTTTTATATAAAATAAATCAGCAAGCAATGTACTTGTTTGTTGTCGTTTGTTGACACATAACATCGTGATGTCACAACTGTCACTAGTAAAAACTACGCCATACATTGCTGCACAGAAAATTTTCAAAAATTAATTACGCTATTGCAGTTAACGCTAAGTTGATAAATATCAGATTATAGCACTAAAATCTCCGTCTGGCTACAATATGCGGTTGTATCAAATATACACGCTGTATGAGAAGAACTTAAGTGTCAACATTACTTACACAAAACGTTAATAGGGAGAAGCACGGATTGTAAGACGTTTTATGACGTCCTTGTTTCCCCAAATATCCCGTCCTCCTTAACCTCGTGTCCTGCCAGCACGATAGCCATTTAATGGGCAGTGAAATTGCCGTAATGGCTGCATATCTGTGGTGTCCTCGACTGATATACGGCCTTGGGCTTCATCTCGCCTTAACTAGCTTCAATAGTCACATATCGGTAATCTTTGTATTAGAGGCCAGTAGTATAGTGAAAAAAAAGGATCACGCGTAACAACCAAAGGCATTGAAATTTTTCCGTTTCTTGAATAGCGAGCTCCACAAAGATGTTGGCAGATTTTCGATCCGTAAGCAAAAAAAAAAATCTTTTGTAAATTTTAGAAAATCCCAAAATGTTACCGACCGATTTTGGGATTTCAAATTGCACTTTGAAACAATCAGGGAGACATATGGCTCGTCCACGGAACTACCGGACCGTTTGTAAGGTCACCCCTAGTACTTACTTTAGTCTCTATTCACCATAACATAATAATGTGTGAAAATTGAAAGAGTTCAAATCAATATAATGTAAGACCCGATTTTCCATCTCAAAAATCATGCTAAAACTATTATTCACTACATCTGTACGCAACGTTCAGGGTAAAAGCACGGATTGTAAGACGTTTTATGACGTCCATCTTCGTGAATTTGTCGGCGGCGGGTTAACTCTCCTGCCAGCACGATAGCCATTTAATGGGCAGTGAAATTGCCCTAATGGCTGCATATCTGTGGTGTCCTCGACTGATATACGGCCTTGGGCTTCATCTCGCCTTAACTAGCTTCAATGGTTATTTTCTTGTCTTGTATTTTTGTCTTAGCACAGAACATCAGTATTCAATATTGAATAACATGATTATTTATTGTTCTGTGTCCCAATAATCGCATATCCAATGTGTGTGTCAAATCTTAGTTGAGAAAAAAGAAGTGAAACGGATATTTTTGAGTGAAGTATCTTAAAAAGAACTTAATATTTGTAGATGAGCTATAAACGAATTTGTATTTCAAAGGACAAGAAACTGGCTATTTATTTGAATTAAGTGTTCCCAACACGCCATATCAAACATAGAAAAAAATTGCATACTTAATTAATATCTATAGATGCCGTCAGATGAGATATTTTTACAAATTCAATAACTTTCAACGGCGAAAATTGTGCTCTTTTTTTGTACCTTCCCTGAAAACTTCTTCCTATACTGAAAACTGGATACTATAGCAATTTGATTCGGTGATCTCGCTCAAATTACTGAAGATCACTTGTGCAAATGTCGAATGCTCTAGCGTCCTTCATTAATTAAAACAGTAACCGATCAAGCCATAAATAATGTGACCCCACGGCGCTAACCACCCTGTATCGAGTGGCAGCGCCCTAGTGAGTTAACTGCACTTTTATTAACTTTAATTATTTATGGTTTGTCTGATGCGCTGAACTCTGTAGGGACGCATCACTGAGTTGATTCGGGAGTAGATCGGGCATAAAAGCTAAGGCTTTCAATTCCAGGTTTTTTTGTAGGGGGAATCCTGGGAGCCCACAAAGTCCAACTACTGGTCGTGAGGGCTAAACAGCCATGAAACAGTTCAAGTCATGTTTAAAAAATAAAAAAGAAAACCTATTACTACGACGGTAGCGTACCTACCCGTATACTCGCTTGTACATGCGATTGTGTCAACATTAATGCAATCACCTTAATAGATCAGCTTGTGAAATAATGTAGATTCACTTTAATTTCATTTGCGATGAGTATAATGTCGTAGCATCGATTGGAAATATCCTAACTAGAATTGTATTTATTAAGGCTAAAAAACTATGCTCGGAGTTTCCTTACGAGGTCGAATCCGAAGCGATGAGATACGCAAGAGAACCAAGTTTATAGATATAGGTCAGAAAGTCGCCTAACTTAAGTAGCAGTAGGCGGGGCACATTGCTCGTAGAACCGATGGCCGTTGAAGGGTTCTTGACCGGAAGACGCAGCGTGGGTGGACCGACGACCTGGTTATAGGATCGCGGGCCGAAATTGGATGAGGGCGGCGCAAGGCCGATCGTTGTGGAGAACTTTGAGGGAGGCCTTTGTCTAGCAGTGGACGTCTATCGGCTGATATGATGATGATGAATGCTAAAAAAAGTAGTTGCTCTGTAGTAAACCCCGCGAGTTTGTTTCAAAATTAATGAAATTTGTTTTTTTACAGCCATATCTCCGTCTTTAAAAAAAAACCGGCCAAGAGCATGTCGGGCCACGCTCAGTGTAGGGTTCCGTAGTTGCTTATCCTTCACAATAGACTTAAGTTACAGGAAAGATTTCAAACTCTATAAAAAGGTAGGTCGTAAACGCCAAAGTAACTGTAATTACTTATTACCTTCTGGAAGTCAACTAATGTCCTTTTAAGAAAATTATGAAATTTTGCGATAACTCAAAAACGGCTTCACCGATTTTGTTCAATATAGTTTTTTTCATTGAAAGTACTTATAAAGCCTAATTTTCATGAATTTTTCCCATAATTTTTTGACCCGTGGTTAATAAGTTAGGGGGGGACGCTATTTTTTTAATTTTCGGAGCGAATATTTTCAAAACTGCTGACTTTATAAAAAAAAAATGTTTGGAGACACCTATTATTTTTAAAAGACCTATTCAACGACACCGCACACACTAGTGTTGGAACGAAAACAAAAAAATCACCCCCACTTTAGGTGTTCGAGAGTTACCCGAAAAAAAATTTTTTTTTTTTATTGTACCGTTCTGTCGGCGTAATACATACACATACTCATACCAAATTTCAGCTTTCTAGTGCTAATGATAACGGAGCTAAGCCGCGGACGGACGGACGGACAGACGGACATGGCGAAACTATAAGGGTTCCTATTTGACCACGGAACCCTAAAAACTGAATCGGCAAACCATCTTTATACTTAACCTACTCACAAAATTTCATAAGAATCTTTTGAGAAATGTGGCCGGTAGGCGAGAAGAGCCAAAAATCCTAACATTCAAATATACGAAATTATACATACGAAAGAACTGCAACAGAGATTCTAACAGTAAATCATTATTTCACCTTAGTTCACACTCGTACTAACTTTTCGGAAAAAGTTGTTGCAATCAGGACGTTAGTGCACAACTCCATGTGGTTTATAAAAAATATACTAGCACTAGAAAAAAATTGTAATTAGTACGAGTATAAACTAAGGTATCGATTGGTATCTGATTTAATATCACCGAATTGCCTTAAATGAAAAAATCTTACAAACCCAAAATTCCCCGCAAGTGTAGGCGTCGGGTAAGGTCTATTTATTTATATCATAAAACCCAGCATAGAAACCGATAAATCCACTGAAGATTACAGTATCCGGGTGAAACCAAAGATTTATTATATTTAGTTTGCCGTCCGGCAGTGCCAATCCCCGATTACTGCCGCTGTTCCAACAATGAAGGTAAACAGACTATTTTAGGATCTGCGGGCTTTGGCTGCACGCTCGTTGTGATAGATGCTGTCAAGACGGTTTATAAAATGATTCAGCCTTGTGCTAACACGTGTTATTAGTCGTGTACGTGTAGGGGAGACTATGCAGTTTTGACACAGGAGGTGAAACAATAACAACATGTCGAATATACACAAGTCAAAAGTATGGAAACAAAATTGTTTATTTATCGGTTCCAATATTAATGGTGTAGTATTAGTAACCATTCGGTCGTCCCCAAAAGATTATAAACATAAAACGTTCATTATTAAAACAACATAATATTGTAAGGCATAAATATTTACCTAACTCCGGGAAAAAGTTTTTCATTGCCTGTCTACAAAATGTTGAACTGTCAATTTTCATTAACAGAATTTGGGTTATTAACTTTTAAAATGTTTATAATTATTTTTATATTGTAATTTATTACGTGAGGAAATCACAGCTTTTTATTGTAATATAAGCTTGTTTCCATTCTTTTGGCCCGGGCTGTAAATCTGAAGCAAGGTCTGGTCTCTGAGTGGCCCGCGGGCGATGTGGCGCGTATAAACAGCGTTGTTGCTGGTTCACTAACGGATTTAGGCTGCGTTTAATCAAACTTTTATTACAAAAATAACACTTGCTCTCGCATAGTCAAAATAATACGAGATTCTGATATTGTTATCCGAAAATAAGCGTTATTCTTGGAATAAAAGTTTCGTTAAATCCAGCCTTAGACAAAGAGATTTTGACGTGTCAACTTATATACCTCTGTTTCGAAACCCCTTGCTCTCCCGTAAGTTCATTTTATAAGCCGTTGATCAACATGCAATACACCGAATATGGCGAAAGCTAGAGACTTCATTTTGAAAACCGTCAGCTCTTCAGGAAGGTAATATAACCTGGCAAGAACTTTGCCTCTTGAAAGTTGAAAGCCATGGGATTTTGGTGTGCTAATGGAGTCCTCGAGCGACTCCCTATAATTATCATCGCACACCTTTTTGAACGGTTTACGTTTGTTTTATTCATCGACAAACGTTTCGTCGATCGACTGTTTCATTTTATCGACTTGGTATTGGAATGGTTTTAACTAACTTAACTTAATTCTAATCAAGCCTTTTTTGTTATTTGATTTTAGGAATGTTTAAGTTTTAGATTTTAGTAGTAGATTTGAATTGAATATAAAATTAGTAATTTTTTTACGACGTAACAAAGACTATATATACCAAGATTTGTCAAGAATATTTAGAATATGGCTTTAGGGGAGAAATTGTCGTCAAAATGAAAAGTTTATGAAATGAATCAATGACTTTTCGGTGAACTAAGGGGATTCCATTTATGAACAAACTATTTTAGGATCCTTCGGGCTCTGGTTGGCCTAGTTATGTTATGATGGATGCTGTCACGATGGTTTTGCGTTTATGAATTAATTCATCCTCATGCCTCACGTTAAATTAGTATACAGCATGTCTACCATAACTGTGATACGGGACTCTTTGTCGCACGACAAATCGTACCTGCAGTCACTTTCCTTTCAATACCGTGCGAGCAAGACAGTTGACAGCTTGGTAGGCGATCCAAGAGCCAAGCTGTCCCGACATTATACCGAAGACATCCCGGACATCAGTCTGTACGAGATTAGGATGGCCCTGAAGCAACTTAAGAACAACAAGGCGCCGGGTGAAGACGGAATCACCTCAGAGCTTCTGAGAGCGGGTGGAACACCGGTACTTAAGGTCCTCCAGAAGCTCTTTAATTCCGTCTTGTCCGAGGGCAAAACGCCTGAAGCATGGAATAGAGGCGAGGTGGTACTGTTCTTCAAGAAAGGTGATAACAGCCTATTGAAGAACTACAGGCCCATCACGCTTCTAAGCCATGTTTATAAGTTGTTTTCAAGGGTCATCACGAACCGTCTCGAACATAGACTTGATGACTTCCAGCCTCCCGAACAAGCCGGTTTCCGAAGAAGCTATAGTACCATAGACCACATACATACGCTGCGGCAAGTTATACAGAAGACTGAAGAGTATAACTTGCCATTATGCTTAGCGTTTGTGGACTATGAGAAAGCCTTCGATTCGGTGGAAACATGGGCGGTGCTCGAGTCACTTCAGCGATGCCATATTGACTATCGGTACATTGAAGTGTTGAAGTGTTTGTATAGTAACGCCACCATGTCGGTCCGAGTTCAGGAGCAGAGCACAAAGGCCATTCCATTGAGAAGAGGCGTAAGACAGGGGGACGTTGTGTCCCCGAAACTGTTTACGGCCGTTATGGAAGACGCCTTCAAGCTCCTGGAATGGCAAGGACTTGGCATCAACATCAATGGCGAATACATCACTCACCTTCGGTTTGCCGACGACATCGTAGTCATGGCTAAGTCGATGGAGGAACTCAGCATGATGCTCGATGACCTCAATCGAGTTTCTCAACGGGTGGGCTTAAAAATGAACATGGACAAGACGAAACTCATGTCAAATGCCAAGGTTGTGCCCATCCCAGTCTCTGTTGAAAACTCGGTACTTGAAGTTGTTGACTCATACATCTACCTAGGACAAGTGGTCCAATTAGGTAGGTCCAACTTCGAGAAAGAGGTCAACCGCCGAATCCAACTCGGCTGGGCAGCGTTCGGGAAACTACGCAATGTCTTTTCGTCCGACATACCTCAGTGCCTCAAGACGAAAGTCTTCAACCAATGTGTGTTACCAGTGATGACTTACGGCACCGAAACGTGGTCTTTCACTATCGGCCTCATCTCAAAGCTCAAAGTCGCTCAACGAGCAATGGAGAGGGCTATGCTCGGGGTGTCTCTACGTGATCGAATCAGAAATGAGGAAATCCGTAGACGAACTAAAGTGACCGATATAGCTCACCGGATTAGCAAGTTGAAGTGGCAATGGGCAGACCACATAGCACGCAGAGCAGATGGCCGATGGGGCCGTAAAGTGCTCGAGTGGAGACCTCGGACCAGCAAGCGCAGCGTAGGACGTCCACCTACGAGATGGACAGATGACCTTGTGAAGGTCGCCGGAAGGCGCTGGATGCAGGTCGCTTCCAACCGGTATATATGGAAGTCCAAAGGGGAGGCCTATGTTCAGCAGTGGACGTCCTATGGCTGAGATGATGATGATGATGAAGACAGTTGACGCTGAGTCGCGCAACCAGCGAAGTCAGGGCATACGCTAGCCCCGCAGGAGACGTGATCACGGTGATCAGATCGCCAATTCTACCTATCTATTTTTTTTATACTACGACGGTGGCAAACAAGCATGCGGCCCGCCTGTTGTTAAGCAATTACCGTCGCTTATGGACGTTTGTGACGAGCAACACACGCGGTTTGCCCACCCTTTAAGAACCTATTTACTCCCCTCTTCAAGAATAAATCGAATTGTTAAATTATAGATGCACGGTCAATTGGTCAGTCAGTGGCCACCCTATAAAGAATCAGGGATCTATATGACATTACTTTTTTAGAGCGTTACTTTTATCCACCACTCACTAACTATGCATATGTGTGTCATTCGAATTATTATTTTTTTGTAATAATATCCATGACAAGATATTTCTTAAAAAAAAAACACACTTCCATAGGCAACGTGGCTCAGTTTCATTGGCCAATAACTCGGTGGATATGCATGCGGGAGTCATCCCGCCGCAGGTGATTTAACTTATTTAACTTACATTCCGTGAGCTCTCAGATTGTGATTTGGGTTTGCGTGAAAGCAGAGGGGTTCTGACCTGGATCGCGTAAGAGCGAGTGAGACAGGTATAACACGCGAATAGCATTCTAACAGCTCACGCACTGTATTAGATAGTAAGATATACATGTATATGTAAAGGGCCTTTGATGCCTGAAATAAATGGATTTGATTTGATATCGACTAGTGACCCTTCCAACTCTGACCAAGTCAAAGAAGCAGCCTCCTCAAGCAAATTTCACCAGACGGTGAGGGCAACGATGGACCGAGACTGATAGAGACAAATCATCAAGGTAAAACCAGCCTGTGATCACGATCCTCAGTAATAAGGGACCGATTGAAGAGAGAGATAGAGAGTGACCCCTATCGCTATCGACCAATGAAAACGGTTTCCCGAATTCGGGCCCTGTTATAGAAATCTCCTGCACCCCGCATGCGGGATTGACCAATTAAATTGAGCCGTGCCATGACAGTTCACTCCAGCATATTTATGAATGCGTTCATTACTTGGATATTCCTGAAACTGATGCACGAGGCGAAGGGTGCCACGTTTGTATTACATTACCCTATAACGAAGTGTATTGTTCCACCCCGCCGATAGAGCGCAATGATTGAAATTTCAGTTCAAACGAATCAATTTACATACAAAGGTAAAACTCACAAAGGTTCAATCAAGGCTGAGTAATGTTTGAAACGACTGGACGGGTTTTAAAATCCATTTGGTAAAGAGATAACTGGTCATCCAAAAAAGGTTATGCGTCGCGCTATTAAGATTTTTCCTAAAATCATTACCCTCTCTCTCTCCATAGAAAACTGATTTCCAATACAATTAGGTATATCTCTATTCTCCATAGAAAACTGATTTCCAATACAATTAGGTATAGCATTTTATAAAAAGTATAGAATGTTTATCTTCAGTAGCGTCAAATGAATTTACTTTTGTAAGGTTACGCTTTTTTCTTGCGTTTTTCCATTACAGCATATTCTGCAAACTGAACAAAACGCTGTGGCTTGGTATAACACTCCATAACACTCCCTATACGAGTGGAAGTGCAGCTCGGATCGGGGTCGAGAGCCCTTGGCATTGACGTATGGGCCCACGTATAACCCGGTTAAGTTAAGTTTGCACCTCGCACGGACGCGGCGTGCCAGGCATCGGGTGCAGTCTTTACTCGGCTGGGTGGTGGGTGCCGTGTAAACAGATGAACGAGATACGACATGCAAGCTCGATCGGGACTCACGGCAATTAAGCAACATGATATGTTTGCTTCTTCTATTTTATAAGAATAAGAATAAAAAGGCACTATACTATAAGTAAACAACTTCCCTAACTATCCTCAATATTATTTTGTGAAAGTAAGCAAACTCATGTATAAAATTTCCAATTTGCTATCCAAAATACTTACTCAGGGTACTTTATTTACAAGAGAATGGTAGTTTCAGATACTTTTACGCGTTTTTTTTTAGAATTACTCAGTAAATTACAGTTTCAATCGCGGTTATTTGTCAGGAAGGTTTGAGCAGTTGAAACAGTCTTATGGAGTTCATATTCAAGGTTAACGAACAGCAATATGTCAGACAGTATACTGTGGGCTGGAAACATATTACTTGACCTCAGCCAGGCCAACAAAACTCCGCAAGCAGGACGTTATCTTCGACCTTGGTATAATCGATTATTTTATAATTTATGCTCATTTTCTCTACTAATGTGAGATCTTCTTTCACAGACAAGATCCGCAAGAAGTACGCGTCCCTCGGCGAGTCGGTGGTGGTGGTGAAGCTCGAGCGCACCATCAAGGCTGGGCTGGGGCTGTCTCTGGCTGGACACCGGGACAGAAGTAAAATGGCGGTGTTCGTGTGTGGAATGAACCCGGCAGGCTCCGCAGCTAAAGCGAGCCCGCCTATTAAAGTTGGCGACGAGATCTTGGAGGTAAGGACTGGTCTTTAGTGCTCGTCGTTGAGCAAATCTTAAGAGTTCGGAGAGCCCTCTCTACCTACATCTAGCAGTTATAACGATACCTTAGTTCACATTCGTACTAATTGCAACTATTTTTCCGAAGTTAGTACGATTGCGCTTTTAGGTATCGATAGGGTCTTGGGTGACCTATGAAAGTACATTAAATAACTGTAGATGAATGTGAATGTGTCAAGTCTTCGAGATCTTGGAGGTGAGGCTTAGGATTGTGATTGGTTCGTGTTAGTCGCTGTGATGAAATGAAAATTTTCTAGTTAAGGTACAAGTACTAAGGATAGTTTTGTACCATAATTCCCCGTCCAAATCTTTGTGCTCCAATTATAATATACTTTCCATTTAGAGAAGATTTACTAACTGTGGCCACTGAAATCAAAGGCGTTGTTGCTTTGATGTTAACTCCAGGTAATGCAGTCAATGTTCTAGGTGATTAGATCTCCATTCAGAATTTGCAAAAGATGCTCTATTTACCGGTTCTTAAATCAGTCTGAAAAGATGTGCCCTACAAAAGGTTGAAATTCCTATATAAATTAAAATAAATCTAGATATCGATGAACCTTACTCAAAAGCTTGTTTTAAGCTACCTTCTTATAACGAGTTCATACTCATCGGGAGTCAATGGCGAAAGAAATACATTTCTCAAAGCACTTGAACTTTTAAACAGAATCGAATCAAGTGGCGACGGAAATAGATGTCTTGGAAACTGCCTTTCTTGTGGTGGATATAAAAAGAAATATAAAGTTGGTATTGTTACTATTCTTATATTAATAAATAGAAGTTTGAGTGTTTTGATGGTTGATCTTGCTACAACGGTTGCCAAGATGTAATTTTTCCATATCTAAGATAGATTGTATACAGGCCGGAGAGTGAAGATTAATGTGCAATGTTATAAAAAAAAAATGTTCTCGTGTAACAAAGTAAAATCTTCTTCTTCTTAGTCGTTTCACTCTTTACAGAGCGGTCGTGATCAACTCGTAGTACTATTAGAGGCAGATATTGTTCGCTGTACGATTTTACGCCATTTCTCGCGATTCACAGACATTCTGGTGCACTCATGCAAAGGTCCGCCCACAGCCGATTTGATCTGGTCGGTCCATCGCATGGGTGATCTTCCACGTGATCTGGTTCCCTCCACTTTGCCCTGGACAACGAGACGCTCTATGGAGTCATTGTTTCGCCTTGAAACGTGGCCGAAAAATTTGAGAATACGTGACTGGACCAAAGTGGACAGATGCTGCTTGATGCGGAGTTCTTCACGGATGGAGGCATTGGTCCGAAATTCTGTCCATGATATTCCCAGCATTCGTCTCCAACACCACATTTCTAAAGCATCTATCTTTTTCTTCTCAATGTCTCGAAGCGTCCACGTCTCTGCAGCGTATAAAAATATGGGGAATATAAGGGTTTGCACGAGCCGGATTTTCGTGGCCCTTGTGATGTGTCGGTTCCTCCATACTTTCTTCAGCTTGTCCATTGCCGTTCTAGTTATCCCCATACGTCGCTTTACTTCATCTACGCAGCCGCCATTGTTAGATATTAAAGCTCCAAGGTAAATGTAGGATTGCACCACGTCGCAATTCGCAATTCTTGTCACTTCAGGCGAGTTGTTATTGGCGCGGTCTATTATCATTACTTTGGTCTTTTTGCGGTTTATCTTTAAACCAAACTCAAGGCTCACGCGTTCCATCTTCAGAAGTAGTTCTTCCATATGATGCGGACCAGACGCAAATAAGGTGGTGTCATCTGCATAGCGCAGGTTTGCGATCCTGTAGCCTCCGATTGTGACGCCATCTGTCCAGTTTTCTAGAGTTATCCGCATTATCAGCTCGGTATACACGTTAAACAGAAGTGGCGACACAATGCATCCCTGACGAACGCCCGCGCTCGGGTGGAAGTCGCTTGACAACATATCGTCTGTACGCACAGAAGCCGAACCTCTTTCATATAGTTGTCGGAGAAGGTGGATCAAATGCTTCGGAGTACCCATTTTCATAAGCGTGTTCCACATAGTTGGCCATTTCACCGAGTCGAATGCTTTTGAGAAATCAACATAGCAAATGTAAGTCGGCTTGTTGAACTCTCGAGCCTTCTCAATGATCTGGCGAACTATGAGAATCTGCTCTCGAGTGCCCTTCCCCTTCATGAATCCGGCTTGTTCCGGCGCGATTTCCTTCAACAGATACGATTTGAGTCTTTCGTTTAGAATATGTAACATTATTTTGCTCGCATGTGATATTAGGGCAATCAGTCGGTAATTGTTACAATTCTTCGTAGAACCCTTTTTATGTAAGGGAGTGAAAACCGTATGTGCCCACTCTGCCGGCCATTCTCCTGTCCGCCATATCCTATTGCAGAGAGTGTGAAAGATTTCAGTACCATGCTCTCCCAGAGCCCTTATTGTTTCGATTGGGATTGCATCTCTACCTGTAGATTTTCCACTCTTAAGATGTTTAATAGCAGCTTCAATTTCCGACTTGAGAATATCCGGCTCTAGGTCATCATTCCCGGGTTCTGTGGTTGGAAAGTCTTGCGACTGCGGATCCTGGAATAAACACTGGCAATAACTCTTCCAAACTTCAGAGATTTTATCGAGGTCTGTCACTACGTCACCATTGCTATCCTCAATAGCCCAAGTTTTGGAAGATAGCGTTTTCGTTATGAAGCGAATTTTCTGGTACAGATCTCTCGATTGATGTTTGTTGGCGTGCACTTCTACCTCTTCACAAATCCCGCGAAGGTAAGCATTATAGTCCCTTCTACACTCGGTTTGGATCTGAGCAGACAGTCTGTTTAGGGCTTTAACATCTGCCCCTCTGGACTTCATGGTACGTCTCTCCTCAATTATTGCAAGAGTTTCACTTGTCATCCAGTGTTGGCGCTTCCGGGTTTCGCTAGGTGGTTTGGTCTCAGAAATGGTACTCACTAAGAACAAAGTAAAATAGCCTTTTGCAATTTCTTTTCTTTATTTATACCACGCACAGAACAAGCGTAAGCGGTTACCGTAGACTATAGACGCTTGCAAGTCTTGCAACTCCACAGGATTCGCAAGCGTGTTGCCAACTCTTTTAAGATCTGTTTGTACTTCCAGTCTTTTTAGGGTTCCGTACCCAAAGGGTAAAAACGGGACCCTATTACTGAGACTTCGCTGTCCGTCCGTCCGTCCGTCCGTCCGTCCGTCCGTCCGTCTGTCACCAGGCTGTATCTCAAGAACGGTGATAGCTAGGCACTTGAAATTTTCACAGATGATGTATTTCTATTGCCGCTATAACAACAAATACTAAAAATAAAATAAAATAAATATTTAAGGGGGGCTCCCAATGCTCCCATACAACAAACTTGTTATACCTATATATATATAGGTACGGAACCCTTCATGCGCGAGTCGGACTCGCACTTGCCCAATTTTTTTTTTTTTTTAAGAACTCCGTTTTCCGTTGTACGATGACATCGACAAAACCGTCGAATAACTTACCCTAAAGTTCCTTAAGTATCGTTTATTTCCGATAGCTTTTTTTCTCGTTTTGTATTTCTAACACAATTTCGTCCAACTTTTTAGTCCTTACCCATCAACTGTAAAGTTGATTGAGAGATTTTTCTGGATAAAAAATGGGTCAATTACGCAATTTAATTTGATTGATGTATTTTTTTCAATATGACGCACCTAAGACTTTCACCTATATTATTACAATCAACAAACGGTGGCCAAAAGGTACATTTCGCGAAAACACCTGAAAATAACATCAAAGGCCATCGATCGATATCTTGCGATCGGATTGGCAACTAGCGCCTGATGAAATACGCACAAATACCTATTGTAATGTTCGTTGCTCGTGAATCATCGCCAATAGGAATGCCGCCAACTATTGATATAGGGAAACGGATCGCTAGCTTTGAATAAAAGTTTTTGTTCGTTTTATTTTCAATGTGTAGATTTTGATTTAATGGTTAGCAACTGTGTTCACGTATTCGAAACCCATGTGGTTTTTGCAAGGCTCGAAATAGACACACATTCGTTATTGATGATATAAATCTGCATGTTCTTTTTGTTCGTAAATAACAAAATATTATGAATTATTATCAGATATATCTACCTGAGTAACCAGAATAACCGAGAAGAAATAAAAATATTGATTACTAGCTTTTGCCCGCGAGTATGTACGCGTGGAACTTGATAAAAGGGATTATTAAAAGCGCCTAAGCAAATGTGAGAGCAATTGTGCTTTTGGTCCAATAATTACATTTCCTACAGGGTCACCGCACCCCAACAGAAATGTTCACTCACTTTCCAATCTTTTTAGGTATAATTTCCAGGATGAAAACTATCCTATGTCCTTCCTCGGATTTTAAACTATCTCTATGCCAAATTTCATCAAAATCGATTCAGCGGTTTAAGCGTGAAGAGGTAACAGACAGACAAACACACTTTCGCATTTATAATATTAGTATGGATTGTAGAGCAGATTGAAACGTCAGGTTTTCTAGTAAAAATAACTCTATTAGGTCGCTGAGTCACGATAGAGTGAATCTGAAACGGACTGAAAAAATTATTCAGGCGCCAAGGGCTAATTGCCAATAATGCAATTTTCATTATCTAATAGTTACATATTTAAAACAGCTACGCATGAAATAAAATACTTTTTTATAATCGCATACAATTACCTACAATTTGACAGACAAAATCACAACACAACGGCATACTTTATAAACCTGAAAGATTCTATATTCGTTGGTACTCCGCATGGTATAAGAAAACAAGGTAGGGCATTATGGCAAGGCAGCCTTTCTACGTCACAGATTAGTTACCGCTTTATGGTAACAAAATAATTATAAGGAAAAAAAATTCAACGCCAGTCGTACAAAAAAAATATTCTTGCATTTCAATTGTCATATTCATTCAATAAATGATTTTTGTCGTAATAATTGATTTAAACACTCGTGATTTTAAGACATTCATACAAGTACCAAGGGAATCGGGAAGTATCATGATATACGACTGGCAACACAGACACTGATTGACAGAACCAACCAGCCAATCATAGCGTGATGACGTCACAAGTCTCTGTCATTCCGGAATGCCATACCTTGTTTTTTTTTATATCATGGTACTCCGCTACTGGACACTAATATTATTTAGACAACACTTCAAAGAACTTAAATATCAATCAGCACTTTTTTGTAAAAAAAAGCACGATATCTGCATCAGGCAAAAATAAATTACATTCCCATTTTACGTGTAGGTACCCTAAATTTTTTTTTTTCAAATTTTATCCTACCACATTGTTTGCGTCACTTATATGTAGGTACATGCTTGCCACATCTCCGGACATGGGGAAACTATAAGAGTTCCTTGTTGACTATAAATAAAAAAAATATAAATAAATATCGGACAACCTCACACAAATCGATTTAGTCCCAAATGAAGCTCAAGAAGGCTTGTGTTATGGGTACTAGACGACGATATTATACATACCTACTTACATAGATAAATATATACTTAAATACATAGAACAACCGTGACCCAAGCACAAATATTCGAGTTCATCACACATATTTGCCCCGGCCGGGATTTGAACTCGGGACCGCCGGCTCAGTAGGCAGGAGTCTACAAACCAAGCCAAACGCGTCGTCACTATGGAACCCTAAAAAGCAACTGCTGCTGTGACTGGTTGAAATTACCAGTAATTGGGGCAGGTTGTTGCCCTCATGTTTTTTATTGTTCTTTTTTATAGGCCCGTGTGTGTTGAATGAAAAAAAATTCAGTGATACAATTTCATAGTGGTGGATGGCCAAAGAGTATTGTAATCACTACGTTGATGGCGGTTAAAGAGAAACAATGTTTTCAGCAACTTTTTTTCATAGTTATACAAAATGTGTTGCCAGTTTCGGTTTCAGTTCCATCAAACTTTTATGTGCCACATTTGGATTGATATACCTAATTCTTTATCTAAGAGAGCTATCCTCCTCCTTGCGTTGTTTTCCTCATAGCTGAGAGTCGTGACCTCCCCTTTGCAATACTTTCTCTCGTACGACCTTCCTCCATCTGTTTCTGTCTGCGGCGGTGTGAAGGGCGCTGTGAACTGTCGAGTCAAGAGCGGAGCGGATCTGGTCGGACCAACGTATTGGGCTGCGTCCATGCGGCCTTTTCCCATCTACTTTGCCGGTCACGATAAGCCGCTCAACGATAAGAGAGCTATAAAAGATAGCATAACTTTTATGAGAACATTATTCTCTCGGCGTTGTGATGCGTTGGTCTCTTTCTCTCTGGGCACAACGTTCACTAACCTCCCGGCAATCCAAACACAAGTTTGTTTACTGAACGAATGGAATGTGCTGTATAAAAACGCAGACCGGGAGTGAATGGGAGGGCTGAATGAAATGGCTCCTCGTTTCATTCGCGATTGATTGGTTGCTAAAATATAGGAACATAGCGGCAGTTTTATTTTTTGGGATAAGACTTTGTTCTTAGAATTTTAACTCGTCTGAATCCTACCAACTCAACTCCTTACTGCATATGATGCCATATATGGCAGAAAATAAATTAGACCTTACATGCGGTAATGGGTTAAGAGGCCTTATTCCTTTTAAAAAATTTTTTTTCATATAATGACAAATATATTGATAATTTCAACCAACTTTTTGAAGCGAATAATATAGTTTTCCCCGAGTTTTCGGTAGTAACATAGCAATTTCATGTTTTCATTGCGTGCAGTCGAAAATAAGTGGAAAATACTAATTTTTCGCGTGAATTTTGTAATTTTCGAGTAGTTTTTGAAACAAAAATTACCAATGATAAATTACAACTGTAGGTTTCAAATATATACCTACTATACATAAATCCCAATAGCCCTGTTCTAGGTAGTAACATCAATAATTATGTTAAGAAACATGTTTGATCATAGAGAACAATTTCTAAAACAATCAGCATTTTAAAAGGAATAAGGCCTCTTAAAGGTTAAGATTAGTTAATCTTTTAAAACAGTTTTTGTACCTACCTAACTATGACTCGCATAAAGGTAGTTTCATTATTTTGAGTAAAAGATTTGACCGTAATTTTTCAAAGGATGACCTTACAAGTTGTGACTGAAACAATGAAAACCCGCGGGACACGCCTGAAAAAGTTGTTGAAGAAATCTATCATCAGACAACCGAATGGATTATTTTGAATAGTAATACTCTGTGGTAATACTTTATCAAGGATTCAAGACACTTTTCAGACTAGTAAAACTAAATCACACTGAAAAAAAAACCCAGTAGCCCAAATATATTAGCTGACTAGTTAGGTAAATAAATCGGAGAACTGACAAACTGAGGGGTACTAGTAACCAAAGTAAAATTAGCATGATTTTGGTTACTACTCAGCACAATTTGCCTATATCTCAGTCTAGTTAAACTAGTTGAGCAATATTTTTTTCAGTGCAAAATTATTTCATCAGGATACAGTCATAAGCTTTTTTTCTTTTTTTGCCTAAGCACAATTTGCCTATATCTCAGTCTAGTTAAAATAGTTGTTTTTTCATTGAAAAATTATTTCATCAGGACAGAATACACAAATAAACTGTTTTCTTTTTTGATTTTGATTTGTTTAATTTCGTTGTTGGAAATGGTAATACGTTTAATTAGGTTGTTACTTTGAAGGCCGTATGTTTGTTAAGTTACCGGCTCAAAATTGGACAAACAAACAAGCGTTTGTGTATATATTTGGGAACACATTAGAGTGATCTCTTGATTTCCGTCGGGCGCCTGGCCGATCGCCAAGTGGACAGCGCAGGGTGCGGTTAGAGGGTAACGGAGCGATAAGCGGAGCTGGGAGCGGATCGGAGGGCGATGAAGCTTAAGTATGACAAAACGGGCTCACTTACGCCTATAAAGCCGCACTCATAGCATACACACGAGCGATCACCGATATCACCAACTCTGCTTTCCACCAAAATCCACGCGCGTTTCAACGGTGCGTCGGCGTGTCAACTGTTTGACCGACACTTGTCTGTCTCCGGTGTTACTTCAAATGTCTTAGGAGTTACCAAGAAATCGGGCTTCAAAGATAAAAAGAGAAAGAGAATATCATATATCCGCTGCATTCAGCCCTAAGTCCTCTCCCGAGCATTGGCGGACGCGAACAAACGGCCCCATTTACAATTCAGTGTGCATTTTGATTGAAATGTAACTCCGCTGGAACGTCTCCGGGTAACCCATTTATTGACAGCTCTTGTAATTCGATTAACCCATCGAATGGATATTTACAAATGAGATGTATTAATGGATTAAAAACTACGCTCGGTGCGTATTTCCTGAGTCGTCGCCAGATGAAAGAATGACACCTGAAGGCGGAGAGCAAGGGCCGAGCTGAGGTCTTTTGGCACTTTTGGTTGCGAGTGTCCTGAACCATGACTCATCCAAAACCTTATCTTATCGTTCAACTATACACAATGCTAATATTATCATTACTTCGCAAATTTGATTACAATTTAATAATCGATGACCACTTTCCATCAGAAACGGTCATCCTACTTAACCCCAGAATAGATCGAAAAGGTCAAACGATCCTTAATCTAATTTTATCCCAAACGTTACCACGAACCACATTATAGCGTGGCAACTCTGCCGTACGAAATGGTTTTGAATAACAACTTGGACCTTCAGAATATCTGAACACGCCTCTACGCCGTTAACAATAGAGGCGAGTTCACATAGCTCATAAATATAAAATAAAATTTTTCGCTCATTGACGTATCTAGGATTGTTTTCCATGGGGGATTTATCAGGAATCAGCTGATGCCATGGTCGATGTGATGAAGCCTTAGACTTTCGAAACGGTAACCTAAAATCCTGGGATGGGCACTGATGACCACATGGGGTAGGCACAAGGCCCACTCAACCACACTACACTATATGACTATATATTGACTTATATATTCCACTTTAGTTTTTCATATTGTTAGAACCATAGCCATAGAGCAATTTTTACGATTGACTTGGTCTCTCTTTCTTCTAAGCAGTTTTTATTCCCTATCTGATGGCGGGGTCTGCTTTCTTCGTCTTCCACTCCTCCCTGTCTAACGCATCATCTGCCCTTCCGTCGCAAAAACTGAGTAACTTTATGAGATCTGATCTGGGCGCAATTTTTACTAGTGTCGTGACTGAAAAAATATCTATGATTCGTAGTTGAATAAAATAAACAAAAGCCTTTATTTTCTATCGGGGTTTCGAAATTCTGTATTAGGCCTTATTATTTAATAGCTGCGCTGCGCGGTATTACCCGCACATCCCGCGGGAAGTCTTCATATTTCGGGATAAATTAGCCTAAATGCAGGGTGTCAGCTTCCTTCACACCAAAATGTATCAAAATTGGCCCAGCCGTTGGAGCGTGAAGAAGTAACAAACATACACATAAACACACTCAAAAACTTTCGCGTTTATAATATTAGTGTGACTTGATTAATGGAATGTTTCTGATTCCAGGTGAACGGCATCGTGCTGCACGGGAGATGTCATCTCAACGCGTCCGCCATCATCAAGGGGCTGGTCGGACCCGTGTTCAAGCTCATTCTTCTAAGGTACAACCTTCACCCTACAATATACAAATTGCTACATTATTATTTAACTTGCGACCCGCCCCAGCTTCGCACGGAACCCTTAAAATTATCAGAGTTTCTCTACTATATTATTTAAAATATGAATGTATTCATTTAAACCTTCCTCTTCAATCACTCTATCTATTAAAGAAAACTGCATCAAAATGATACATACATAGGGACAGGCAGCAGGAAGCGACTTTGTTTTATACTATGTAGTGATTTATATTTCATTATAAACAATGATATGAAAATAAAAAATTGGGCAAGTGCGAGTCCGACTCGTGCATGAAGGGTTCCGTACCATAATCTATAACAAGTTTGTTGTATGGGAGCCCCCCTTAAATATTTATTTTATTTTATTTTTAGTATTTGTTGTTATAGCGGCATTAGAAATACATCATCTGTGAAAATTTCAACTGTCTAGCTATCACCATTCTTGAGATACAGCCTGGTGACAGACGGACGGACGAACGGACGGACGGACAGCGAAGTCTCAGTAATAGGGTCCCGTTTTTACCCTTTGGGTACGGAACCCTAAAAACGTTAACTACTAAAATGAGGTCCAAACTTAACGTAACCGGGTCATACAAATCCAGAAAACTTAACCAATCTTTACGACCCAATTGATCTTATCTAATAATATAATATACAGGCTGGAACAGATCGAGGGGCTTTTAAGCAAACAGGGAATTGTTCAGACTGAGTACTTAATTTTTCACCCACGAACCTATGTAAATATTTCTATCAATTTTTGAGTTACAGTTTGTTAAACTTTAGTGTAAAAATCTGCACATACCAACCCTAGCATCTTTTGAACATCGCTTAAGTTAAAGACAGGGTGTCATTCAAAATGTAAATAAAACCTTTGAGTTAATAGGGTTGTCACTGATATTAAAATATTTAATTTTGTTTTTTTTTTTTTACTTTTAAATCCAGCTTTACAATTATAATAGGTCGATTGTAGATCAC
This sequence comes from Apotomis betuletana, assembly GCA_932273695.1. Lineage (NCBI taxonomy): Eukaryota > Metazoa > Arthropoda > Insecta > Lepidoptera > Tortricidae > Apotomis > Apotomis betuletana. Next base: position 1,372,208 of record OW026300.1, read on the forward strand.
TCAGATGCCACTATCCTGTCAGCCCAGTCTTTAGAAATGTTCCACCCTGTATATTGTGAGACAATTAACTTGCATTCGATATATCTAATGAAATCGATTTTATAAATATATAGGAGTAATTTGTGAAATCATACTTACTGATCTTTAACCAAAGCTATCTAGATTTGGACCCGATCTCAAACGTATTTCTCATTCCGTCTATTATGACGTTATGTACACATAAATGACGCCAAGAGCGCATAAAAAGGGTATTAAACGGTACAAAGGGTCATGAGGAGTCTTATCAAAAGGACGTATTTATCTATGAATCTCATACAAAAATAAGCCCTTTTTAAAATACACTACTCATATTAAACCGAGCCGCTTTAATAGGGCCTTCTGAGGATGGATGAGAAAGGGACGTATCTTAAAAGAGACGTTTCTTATCTAATAATCCATCAAACGTTTGAAATGTACGTCAGACGTCAGATGCGATTACGATAATTGTTGCTTGGGGAATGACATTCATTTTTAAAGTAAAGAAAATAGAAAGCTTAATCATGCGTTAGTTAAGTGAAGCACCTTAAAAATATTAATATGTTTATTTTAATTCAATTGAATTTATTAAACTAATGTTATGTGAAAGACGACAGAAGTTAGGATTAATAATCACTTTTTTTATAACTAAAAATCAATGAAACGAAGTTACGTTTTATCACAATCGGTCTAACTAGAATCGGTACAGCCGTTTTCTAGTAATCGGGAAACAAACATTTAAAAAAAACATCCCACCGAATAGAAAACCTGCTCCAATTTTTAGGGTTCCGTACCCAAAGGTTAAAAACGGGACCCTATTACTGAGACTTCGCTGTCCGTCCGTCCGTCCGTCCGTCTGTCACCAGGCTGTATCTCAACAACGGTGATAGCTAGACTGTTGAAATTTTCACAGATGATGTATTTCTATTGCCGCTATAACGACAAATACTAAAAATAAAACTAAATAAATATTTAAGGGGGGCTCCCATACAACAAACTTGTTATAGATTATATATATGTATAGGTACGGAACCCTTCATGCGCGAGTCGGGCTCGCACTTGCCCATTTTTTTACCTATACGTTTGGCCGGCAAGTAGGTATGTGATGGTCACGTTTATCACAAGATAAATGACAAAGCATTTGTCACTCTCACTCACGCATATATTGGATTAATTACTTGTTGAAAAGTATAAGGATGTTCAAAGAAAGGCACATACGAAAAAAAAACTTGTCCCAAATATGTAACGTTTGACAGAGACTTAGCCAGAAAAAAAAGAGCAATATATTTTCTTACTGGGAAGTGGGACTGGGCCGGCCACGTCCGCCGCATGCACCCAGAGCTGGGTTCAAGCTGGGCTAGCTTGGCCACTGAGTGGGTGCCACAAGATGGGCAGCGCAGGCGGGGCAGGTCTAGGCGGAGATGGCGGGACGACCTGGACACGTTCCTCAACAGCTGGCCGGAGGAGGCTTCTGATTGGGAGTCTTGAAAACAAGAGGAGAGGCCTTTGCCCAGCAGTGGGACACTCAAATAGGCTAATAGGCAATAAAAAAACAAAAAATCTTACTACTAATACTATGACCATAAATGTTGTCCACAGACGAAAGGCGGCGCTAGAAGACGTTGCTGTGAAGCCTCTGACGCAGTTTCCGGTCGCACTCGAAGAAGAGGTAAGTTTACATTGATTGAGCTAAAAGTTCCAGTGACATTGCTATCTGAGGGCTGGACGACGAAATGCCTTGGGCCCCCCATGCTGAGCCCTTGTCCACCAAAAGTTGGACAGAGATGGTGCCGCAATCTCTTCTTTTCTTCTGCACTGGAGCCCTAGTTAACAAGCTACACCACTACATTAAGGCGACTCCGTACGTGGAATGGTGATTTTTAAAGTCCTAAGGCTCGTAATCTAGCCAACGGAAAAATTTGAAAAAAATATATGTTATTTTTGACTATTTCTTCTAAAAAAATATAGTTGGATTTTTTTTTAAAGCAATAATTACTATGGAAAAAATAATGTTGAAATAGGGTCGTTTTCAATTTTCAATTCCCTAAGGCTTCTAAACTACAAATGATATTTACACGGCTCTTTCGCAAGAATATTGACAATTCATTGATCTTTAATCGTATTGTTTAAAAGTTTGTAAAATGTAAATTCGGTCTAATAAAGCATCAAAAAAACTGAATTTCCGCGAGCGCGGCCGTGCCCGGGCTGCGAGCTCAGTGTAAATCTAACCGTCGAAGGGGAAGGCTGTGTCACTTGCTCTCGCGATCCATCTAGTTACGGAAAATTGTTATAGTACCGGATACCGCGGAGGTTCGATCTGTCTTCGTGCGTTTGAAGTGTATTTTAAGAGAGTGTAGTTCGTTTTTTACGACTACGCTATGCGACATAACAAAAAGCACTCATTTTCATATAGAATTAAATGTAACTGTTTTTTTTCGTATTTAGGTATCTATTAATTTTAAGTACTTATAAAAAAAATTGTCATAGCTTAGCATTCCCGGACACATTTGGATACTTAGATATTCTCAGTCATGGGCCCACACCAGACAGGATTCCCAGAAAATAACACTTTTGGTGTGGGTTTTAGGGCCCTTCTCTGTGTAATATTAGAGTACCGTAGGTATTTCGGTTAGTAAAAAATTCTGATAATACAGATATTTAAGTATGATAACGTCTAATGATCTTAATTAATTCAACCCTAAGAGATATGAATATCGTAATGGAGAACAAGTATTGTTCGTTTGAATACCATTGTAATATTCGGTAAAACGCTAATTTACGAATACGAATATTTATTGTAAGTATTCACATTCGTTGACATATGATATAAAAATACATTATCAAAAATTACAATAATTTTCTAGTTCAAGAAGGCAAGTGACAATCTGGGCATGAGGGCTTATTTATGTAAATATAGTCAGAATACATATTTGCATCAATAAATTTCCCACTTCATATTTAAATCTAAATGAGCGTTAGTAATTATTGACATATCCGCCGGGCCTAGCTAGACATACCTAGCCTGGCCATAAGTTCTGTTCCAATTGTTTACCGTTTATAAAATAAAAACCTGATTTTTATTACATATCGTTTAAAAGCCATATATTAATGATCGGATTACAGTTGAATTAATGAAAAAATATATAACTTTATTTAGACTCATCGTAATGCCCAGACTTGATTTTTGACTAATGCTCAGAATTTTTCTCTCTAAGTTTGCCAGAGGGCAATGAAACGATCTTGGATCAAATTAATCGATCGCGGAAGGAACGCCAAAACCCAAATAGCTTACGTAACTCAGACAACCTTTAAACTAAAGTAGGGCTGACACGTTTGCCGCATGTCAACCGATCTGCAGATCAAGAAATCTACACCCACCCAATAAAATTCGGAACTTCTAAGTTAACGTAAAAAAAAGATACGGCTCTTTATGCCGCAAAAAAAACGTATCTACGCTGGAAAGGAAAATTATCCAAGAGACACGGAGCTAACTTTACAGGACATCTAAAAAACTACGAACTTTTTAAAAAAAATAAAAAGTTTTAAATATTCTGTGGACCTACTTTTTAAATGAAGCATTTATAATTATAAACAACATCATGTTCTCTACATGTCGCTTTTGTTATTTTGTCTATTAATGGAATAATTTAAAATTTAGCATTGCTTACGCAAAATGGCTGTCAAAATAGAATTAGGTAAAATTATCTAAACGACACGTTTCCCGAGATATTAGGTAAAATAGTATAATCTACATTTTACACAACAATCAACACAGTAAACAATATCTATGTGCATACGATGCTCATTTTATATAAACAATATCATGTTTTTTACATGTTGCTTTTGTTATTTTGTCTATTAATGGAATATTTTAGGATTTAGCGTCGCTTACGCAAAATGGCCGTCAAAATAGAATTAGGTAAAATTATCTAAACGACACGTTTCCCGAGAAATTAGTCAGGTAAAATAGTATAATCTATTACACAACAATCAACACAGTTAACAATATATATGTGCATGCTCATTTTATAGTCAGGTAAATATATAAATGTGCATAAATTAGCATGAAATAAATCAAGAAAAATTATCTAATCGCCTTTGTAGGAAATATTTCAGACATGAAAAGCTATTTATCGTACAATAAAACCTCACGATTAATGTTTTAATTAGAGAAAAATATTTATTTTCAAACGTTAAAATTAATGAAGTGACATTTAAAGTTCTCTAAGACAAAAACTTATGGTCCAACTACGCAAATACAAAAAAAACTGCTTTAGGAATTAAAGATTTATTCATCAGATATCACGTGAAATTTCAATTTTATAAATTTTTATGTGTGATCTGCTGAAAGATTTCCAGTAGTTCTAGACCAATGTATGGTAGCAAACGATAGCTATGACTAATGAGAACAGCACAAGAGTTCTCAAGACTGCAGTCACTCGGTACTCATTAAGGAATTTTAAATCACGAACTACGTGAAATTTCAAGTTTTACAATTGCAATGAGATAATATCCTATCCTAACAAGAATAACAAAACTACCTACAACTCTGTGTGGTATAAGTGACGTCTCGTAAGACACTGTTTGAGTGAGATGGCGTTTGGGTCCATCAAGCGAGTAATGCCTTAGCGCCACAGACACAGATTTACGCCGCAGATGGGCCTAACGGCCTTTATAAATATATTGAATTACTACTAAATGTGTGATATTTTATAAAACAGAACCGGTAAATTTGTCTAACTACCAATTTAACGAAAATATTTGTTTTTTAGTACATTCTATGCGACAAATACGACTCAATTGTCATTCAAGCAATTCAAGATAAGCGATAGTAGTCGATCAAAGTCATATTAGGTAAAAAAGGATAAGCGACAATGGTTTCATAGTATCAAAGCAGGTAAATTTGGATAAACGCCAATAGTTAAGATAGACAATCAGGTAATTTATCTAACTATGTTATTTTTTTTATAGAATCTTATATCGATTCTGTTTAATAATGTGGAAATACCACATTTTTACTTTTTGGCTAATGCGCATAAGCATTTTAAACACACATGATATGACACAGAGGGCGCTCCAGTAGCGAAGAATGATGGAATCAAAGATTTAGTGTGGTTGACGTAACGATATGATAGCTCAGTTGGTAGAGCACTACGCCGGAAACTTAGGGTCGCAGGTTCGAGTCCTGCTTACATTGCAGTGGATCACATTCAATTTTGCTAAAAAAAACTCAAAAATCAAGTCGTTTAGTAGAAAAAAAAGTAGAGATTCTCTAAATCACCGACGGGATAAGCGACACAAAAGTCGTCAGACAGATGTATACGAGACCCAACCCATTCGATGCAGAAAAATCTGCCGATCCCAACAGTGTGTATAACTCAATATCCCCAAAAATGTCGCTTAGATAAGTTCTCCTTTCCAGCATCGGCATATTTTGACACTCAAGTAAATTAACATTTATAGGGTATCCATTGACCTTGAACATTGAAATTAGCCAAAAAATTCGTCTAGTAAAATATCGTCAATATCAACAAGTATAGGGGAAAATCTGAGAGCATTACTAATGTAGTCATAAAAAACTATCACTGTTTATAAGTAGGTAAAGGACGTAAATCCGTTTTCCAACGGTAAAGTTGAGTTTGTCGCTCTATTATTTATAGTTTATCTTTTCATTAGAGCAGCATGACCCGGGGGATAAATCTGTACCTCCACTACTACTTATGTTAAAATATCGGTTCATCCGCTGGGTCGCGATATGATTTATTTATTAAAAAACGGTATTTTTTATTTCTGCATGATTTTACACGTATAATCAAGAATCTTGTCGGCATTTTAACTATTTTTGGTAGGTACCTACACATACAAAAGAAACTAAAAAGTATTTTTCGATGCGAGACTTCCAAATGGCCAATTTCACTTATTTTTTTGGAAAATAGCTTTAACGCATTTTATTTTTTATATTCTACTGTAGTGGGTAAATAGATATTTAGTAATCCGCAATAATTATATCATTGTTTAAATGGTTTATTTTACTTCGAGATTTTTCAATGCCTTTAAATATTATACCTATAAGGTTTGTTGATCTTCAACTCTCGCTCGGACTATGCGAGTGTATGAAGCTGCTTGGACGCCACTCAACGAGATTATGAACGAAGTAATGTTCCGGGGGCGCACGGTCGGCGGGGGGAATAACGTTAGGCTCCGCCCAGATCCTCAAGGACGTTGGGATTAGGAGTCGCCTTAACGATTGCCCAACCCGTCTAAGTCCCCTGTCTCACCGGAACGGGTATACTCCGAAAACCATGTTCTCATAAAATATTCATATATTTTTTGGTATTATATCATACTAGCTGTGCCCCGCGGTGTTACCCGCTAATCCCACGGGAACACTTAATTTATTCGGGATGAAAAGTATCCTATGCCCTTTCCCGGGTCTCAAACTATCTTCATACCAAATTTCATCTAAGTCGGTTCAGCGGTTTAAGCGTGAAGAGATAACAGACAGACAGACACACTTTCGCATTTATAATATTAGTATGGATGTATAACCCTAACCTAACCTAATTTATAGTAGGTATGTGAAATCCATGGTGAAAATGACCGTTTCGCATAATTTTCCTTACGGATTTTTTTTTGTCGAAATATTGACTGGTCACGTATACAGGATTCCGTTCAGGTAGGAAGTAATAATCAGTAATAATCATTTATTGTGTGAGGAATTCAGGTCAAGTCGGACAGACGTGGTGCTCCAATCTCTTCTTCTACACTGAGGCCCCTAGTTAACAAGCTACGTCACTACAGTAACGATTGCCCAGCCCGTCTAAGTTTACACTCACGTGAAATTATCAAGGATACACGTTTCGAACTCATATGGAGCTCTTCATCAGCGACTGTTACCCGCACTTCCGCGCGGTAACATTGTCACAATTTCACGTGAATATAAATTGCTTAATACTATAATTAAATATGTCTCACGAAAGTTTTAATAACATTACGAAGTATATCAGTAGCTAAAAATATGTCAAGATATTCATATACATGCGGGTATAGATTTTACGTGTCGCAATTCAAGGTAGCTTAGATAAGTAACAGGATGGAGTAAAAAATGTAGGTACTCTTTAATTTAATTTAATGATTTTGATTTAAAAACACTACAATTAATCATTATTGCAAAATTAACTAAATGTATAATTTTTGGTCTAAAAATACGTATATCTAAATATACAATGTGGGCCCTGTAACATAAGCAAAAAATTAAAACATAGATTTTACTCGTTAACCTGAACAACATTTGTTCAGGAACTTTAAAAAAAAGTCAGTTTTCAAAATTTTATTATTTCAAACAAATTAAATAGTATTTTCAATGTATGTTGTCCAACGTTGACATTCCCTGAGCATTGACATAGCTGTCACTCTACTAATATCGGACATTTCGCAATACATTGCTTCTTTGTCTAGACTTTATTCTACAAAATGTAATTTAATACACGTTATTTTCAGAAGTTGCTTAACAAATGTTGTTTAGTTTCAAGGGACGAATCTATGTTTTAATTTATTGCTCCTGTTACAGGGCCCACCCGGTATATGTTGTGCTTTATATTAAACTAAATCTAAAACTAAATGGGCGTGACATTGTACCAGAGAACTAAATAAGATGCAGAAATCTTTGTGCGTAAATGGATATGGCGGGAAGAATTGGTATTGGTAAGGAATTCTTTTTGCAGAAGAATCTTAACAAAAATATTTTTTTAGAAACTAAATATGTGTAATAAAAATTGCAGAAAAAATAAAATGCCAAAGGCCTACTAGAGGACTGTTAACTTCCTCTTTATAGCTACAGACTAATCTAAGAAATGAACATTCTGTAATTAGTCTGTGTTTACCAGCGTTCGACAGAGGACCAGTACCTCTAGCCCAACTGTCACACGCGACTCTAGCCCAACTGTCACACGCGACTCTTTCTCGCGCGAGAAATATCACCTATCTCTTTCGTCGCAGTACTGTAAGAGAGTGACGGGCGATGCTACGTCGCGCGACAAGAATCGCGAAGCCTTTGTGCTAGAGATGAAACTAGATGGCTTTTAGCCCCCAATTTCCGGCCAGTCATGCTACCGAGCAAATTTAAAAACAATCGCGGTGAAACAACAATTAAAACTGGTATTTTACAAAAAAATGATAAATTACACTCTATTATTTAAATATGTTCATCAGCGCTGCTGACCTTGCGCGCCGTCGTCTCGCTCGCACCTGCCGTCTCGCTCGCTCCCGCGCGGTTCGAATCCCGACATAATCCACATCATTTTCCTTTGAAACATACTCATTTAGAAATACACTTAATATAAAGCAGAAACGACTCAAAATCGATTGCTACGAAAACTTTCAGTGTTTACGTTTTGTTACCGTTCTAAAACAATACAACCGACCGTTGTTCAACTATTGGTTTTAGATTTTCCTGTGTTTTATTAAGGTTCGTTTTTGATTAGCAGTATTGGTGGTTATCGTTGTATGAGTGCGAAGTTTTTTTTGTATATGTTATCTTACATAGCAATGTCATATTGCAAACATACTGTTTGTAGTTTGAAGATGGTTTAGAGGCGATGTAAACGCGTTGCTTTTCACAATTTTTATTAGTTTAAAAATAAAGTGCTAATTTGATTTGAGTGCGCTAAGTGAAGCCAATTGAGTGAAGTGTTAATCGAGCTAATTGATAACTGAGCATTTTGAGTGCGAGTTTAAGTTTATGAGTTAAAAGTAATTTCGGTTACCTACTTTAAAGTTAAAAGTTAGTTATTTTTTTAAACACGCACATTACCTATTTCCTGTTCTAAGGTAAACGGATATAGCTATAAGGAATGATAACATTGTAAAACTAGAGGGTAAAATAAACATTGTCTGAGACTATTATTTTTGCCTAAGCCGAAGGCGAATAGAGGATTTGTAAGAAAATATGATGTGACAATATATAATTAGGTAGATTTCATAGTTACTGTACATGTATTTTGCATACTAGAACTAAGACGATTGTTAAGTGAGTGATATAATAAAAGTATTTGAGTACCTATAATAATTATCTAAGTAAGTATTAATATTTCGATTTAATTGTCTCACTACAAGTAAGTTTGTAAAAGTGCCTTGTGGCAAACTTACAGAATAAACTTTTGATTTAGAGTATTTACCAATTGTTGTATTTTCAATCAACTTACATATCGTAAGTGACATAAAACGATGTTAATAAACTGACTAGCCGCGCCCCAGTTGCCCGCTTACCCCACGGGAATGCTAAATTTTTTCGGGATAAAGAGTAGCCTATGTGCGTGTTATGTGTTAATCCAAGGTGTCAGCTACCTCCATACCAAACTTTATCATTATTGATTACAATAATATAATCTAAAACGCTCGAAAATGTACAAGCCGGTAGGAATCGGCTTATATGGACACCACGCCATTTGGCAAAGATCCTAATTTAATGCTAATAAATGGATTCTCAGTTCTAGCTGGTCAGTTCCTTTAGAAAGTTACTTACATGTCATTTTAAAATGCCTGCTTTAATTTAATGCCGCCAAGAGAAAACTCAAGTATCTCAATCGATCCAGTAGTTTGACGACGCGGTTGGCTCGGTTTGTAGACACCTGCCTACTGAGCCGGCGGTCCCGGGTTCGAATCCCGGCCAGGGCAAATATTTGTTCGATGAACTCGAATATTTGTGCTTGGGTCATGGTTGTTCTATGTATTTAAGTATATATTTATCTATATAAGTATGTATATCGTCGTCTAGTACCCATAACACAAGCCTTCTTGAGCTTCATTTGGGACTAGATCGATTTGTGTGAGGTTGTCTGATATTTATTTATTTTATTTATAGTAGTGTGATGGTTTTGAAGACTAGTAGAAAGATCTATTATCTTCCAGTGATTTTCAGAAAATGCCCTCCAGTGACCAGTTTCGATTGTAAACGGATACATACATAACACAACTGCTTATAATAATAATCTAAATACCATACGAATAGATTAATTGCATACACACAGTACAAATCGCATAACCAGCATCTTGACTTCACGATAAAACGTTAATGAATTCCAATTGCCCGTCAAATCTATGACCGCTTTAAGGCTTATAGACCGGGAGATAGTGACAGAATTTTCTTGGTCATTTGTAACAGTATGGCGGTTCTTCAGGGGTCTTAGTACGCAATGACAAAAAGAAAAATGATGGTCATAGCGCTGGTACCGGCGGCCCAATCGCGTGGGCGTTAGTCGAACTCGTCGGATAAATTACGAGTGTCAAACGATTTGTACCACAAAAATTTTAGTATTTTCCGATAGCCCATAAAAAACATGTAGGCGGTAGTGTCATGCCATACTTCTCCGGTGTGACTTACAGCCCGCCATACCGACGCGAATGCGTTAATTAAAAATAAAAAAATTCAACCATTTGTACCAGGCTAATTTTTGCACAGTTAATTATCGTCGTGCAGCCATTTACGTAAATCACCATGCCATACTTTTCCGACGATTCTAAATGGCCGCCATACCGCCGAAAATCAGCAATTATTTTTTTTTCGCCAATCGATTTGTAACAGTATTGCATTTGGATTTTTGGAAAGTATTTGATAAAATGTGACAGTTATTATATTTGCCATACTTCTAGTAGAGGGAAAAAGTGCTGCCATACTCGAAAAACTTATTTATTCGACACGTTTCAAAAATACGACTGTACAATACGTAAAATATTTTTTTACAGCATGGGATCATTATATTCTGTTTGTTTAGATACAATTCTACCTACAAAAAATTATTCCGGATTGTAACCATGGGGCGGACGACTGTGAGACTTGAGCCAACACGTAAAAAAAACGAAACATTTTGACGATTTGTACCAGTATGACATTTGGATTTTTGGAAATTATATGATGCAATGGGACCATTATTATATTTGCCATACTTCTAATAGAGGGAAAAAGGGGCAACATACTTCAAAAACTTGATTTTTCAACTGGTTTTCAAGGTGCAAGACATATAATCATTTGTTACAGTATGGCATCATTGTATTCAGTTCGTTTGGATGAAATTCTACCTAAAAATAATAATTATCCCATACTGTAACCATGGGGCGGAAGATTGTCACACTCGAGCAAGATATAAATTAATAAAAAAATTGGACCAAATTGTTTACAGTATGGCATTTCAAATTTTCGAAACTTGAAAAAAAAGTATGGTTTGGGAAAATTACACCGTACCTACATGTGAAAAAAATTTATATGCAATACCAATATTAATGCAGTTTATTCCGAAAGATTTACAGACTTTCGAGGTCATCTAAGCCCAAATCCCCGGCATGCTCCAACTCGTTTTCGTTTTTGAACGACACTGGCCAAACTGTGGCAACATTTGTTCATACTTACTTGTCAATTTGGTCCGTAGGTCTGTGGATTTTACTTTAGTTGTGGGTCGTCTGATAAGCAGCTGCCGTATACCTGCGTTGCCACATTGTGTCTCACAACACGATGAGCCGAGATCTCTCGAGAAATCGTTCGAGCGGTGGTAGCCGTTCAATATTATACAATATAAACATCTGATTATAAGTCAAGATTGCCGCCACCTAGATCTATGAAATTTTGTATTTATATTCGTTGAACCTCAAACTTACAGGAAAAATTAGTGCCATACTGTTACAAATCGTTCAAAATACGAATAAAATATTACAATTAAAAAAAAATGTTTGACACATTCGCCACCTCCCACAGGTATGGCATTATCACACTTCTATTTATCATCATTCAGAAGCTATTGAAAAAAAAAATTAGGGTGGTACAAATCGTTTGGCGAAAAAAAAAAAATTTGCTGATTTTCGGCGGTATGGTGGCCATTTAGAACCGTCGGAAAAGTATGGCATGGTGATTTACGTAAATGGCTGCACGACGATAATTAACTGTGCAAAAATTAGCCTGGTACAAATGGTTGAATTTTTTTATTTTTAATTAACGCATTCGCGTCGGTATGGCGGGCTGTAAGTCACACCGGAGAAGTATGGCATGACACTACCGCCTACATGTTTTTTATGGGCTATCGGAAAATACTAAAATTTTTGTGGTACAAATCGTTTGACACTCGTAATTTATCCGACGAGTTCGACTAACGCCCACGCGATTGGGCCGCCGGTACCAGCGCTATGATCATAATTTTTCTTTTTGTCATTGCGTACTAAGACACCTGAAGAACCGCCATACTGTTACAAATGACCAAGAAAATTCTGTCACTATCTCCCGGTCTATTACATAAAAGACTCGAGTGTGACTCTATAAATAAGAGGAAATATTAGTGAGACTTTAACTCTAAATAAAAAAATAATATAAAAATTAATGACTTGGTTTTAAAATTCCGGCATGGAAGAAAAGAGGCAGATAACTGTACAAGTCAAAGATACCGGACAATTATTTTAATAATAAATAAATTATACACATATCGACTCAGTGCTAAAGTAAACTCTATTAGGCTTGTGTTTTGAGTACTAGTCTCATATATATAAAACATCATGACCCAGGAACAAATATATATTTGAGGTCATCACACAAATATTTGCCCTTGTTGAGATTCGAACCCCAGGGCCGCTGGTTCAGTCGGCAGCTGCACTACCACTGCGCCAACCGCGTCGTCAAGATTATCAGTCAATTTCAAAATAGTTTCATGGTAATTTGTGATTCCAATCCATGGTCAAAAAAGTACGATCGTGATAATGTGCAGTCATCAGACCCATTGCTTAAATTAAACGGCGTTTTTTACTTCTAGTCATTATACTGATAGTGTTTGTCATATTGTCCATACTCGTATATCTAATATTATATATTTAAAGTAGTCGTATTGGTATCAGTGATACGCGGTGTCAAATGTCAAGTGGCGTGGGAAATGTCTAGCCAGTATAATATAATTATTATGATCGGGCACATCTGACAATCAATAAAATATAGATTTATGAAACAGGGATACATAGTAATAAAATTAATACTCTGCAATGTTGAGTTTTTTTCGGCTTTCTTCTCGCGGTAACACCGCGCGGCGCAGTTAATTCTGTAATAAATGTAACCCAAAAAAACGAATAAATACACAATTCAATAATAATTTTGAAAAAAATGTAGTCTTCTCTTAGTTCTAGACACTTGAGTAACATAAATTAAAATGAGGGATTTGACGATTATTTATATAAATCACTAAACTTTACAGGAAGTCTCTGCTATTCAACTAAATTTATGCAAATTTATAACCGTACAAAACTGGTAAATAATTGTTCACACACAACCTGACTTGCCAATAAACCATCGCCTTTATTACTATGGTAATAAGGTGTTGTACACACTAATAATAATGTGGTATTGAATATATGCTAATTTGACTATTGAAGTACCTAGTTGAAAAGATGGCCGTACCTAATACAAGTACTTATATCCTTAAGCGTTTTTAGAGTGATTTGAAGGTGACATTGTGTCACAAACTGCAAGCAATGCGCCTAATGTAATTTATAATTAATGTGTTAATAATTAAGATTTGTAAAGGTTAATTAAGATGACTTGCGATAAATAAAGAGCAAATATCTGGTTACATTTAATGGATTTAAAAAAAAACAGTGTAGGTACTGACTTCTTGTTGTTTGCTCCGAAACCAAAAAAACGTATATTTTTAGTCCTTGTAGGTATAGAGCCAAAATATGTTTGGTTAGGTTTCTTATAAAAAATATTTAAAAAATTCAAATACATATGAAACGTACATGTTGTGTATGTATTGAATTGCCCGCTGCCACGACTGATCGGTGCTCCTGATAATGAATCGCGAACTGATTCGACCCATGAAAAATTAAAAAACTAAAAACTAACCCGTCTCATATGAACATTCATTTGTGTATTTGACTAAAGGAAGTTTTCTACTTAAAAAGTTATGTTAATTTACGTTCCTAGAGAAAAACTACTTAATCGATAAAATTAAATAGGTAGAAACATAATTAGCCTATTCTTCAGTAAACTTGAGCAAACATACATTTTATTACACTGCCGACGTTTCCATAATTATACTTACGTATTTATGCAAACTGAAACCAAGCCACAATCAGTGTTTGTACTTAATGTTAGAGTGAGAGGGTTCAGTATAATGAACTTTCTGTGTCGGTTGGTTCCCTTATGCATAAATACATCCAATTGACAACATTTCATATTTCTAACAGGTGGAAATTAATATAGAGGTCGACAGGGCTTCGTGTCGTGTACGTGCAAAAAAAATGTTTGAATTTATTCTTCTGTATTTAAAGAAATATAAGAAAATACATAAAGTTACCGCAATCTCAGGCAATTAGGCCTGAATACGGTTGTTGTCTTAGACCCAACAGCGAAAAAAAATTTTTGACAATGTGATGTGAATCTCAACGTCTTTGCGTTTTTTTTTTATTAGAAATCGGACTAAAGTAACCGTTCCATTCAGTCATAGTTTTGGTGTTGCCACAATTTAAAATGATGAAGTTTTTATAAATCCATATCCATACTAATATTATAAATGCGAAAGTGTGTCTGTCTGTCTGTCTGTTACCTCTTCACGCTTAAACCGCTGAACCGATTTAGATGAAATTTGGTATATAGATAGTTTCTGTCCCGGGGAAGGACATAGGATACTTTTCATCCCGAATAAATTTAGTGTTCTCGTGGGATGAGCGGGTAACACCGCGGGGCATAACTAGTTAATAATAATAAATAGTTATCTCAGAAAAAAATAAAAACATTGATTACTTCATCTTTCTAAGCAGAATTCAGAAAAGTAATAAAATTGTATAGTCTTGTAAATATGAAATGTTATCAATTATGCACGTGATGCGAAGAGATGAGGACCACGTGAAGAAAATATAGACACGTAAAAGGAGAAAGAGAGAAAACCAAATTAAAGATAGATTGATTGTGTGAAAGATGATATGGATGATAGAACTAAACGACAAGAAGAGATGATAACGAAGGAGGGATGAAAAAAGTCGCCGATTCTAGCTAAATGGGATAAAACAAGGGACTGACGATGAAGATGGGACCCTTTTGTTTTCAAATTTTGTTGTGTTTATTTCTTCTCCTTTCTGATTTGAGTAAGGGAGGTAAACCTGTTTATCTGGCGTGTTACACAACTCTTTGTTTATTTAGGCAAATGTTATCGCTGTTGATAATGTGGACGCGGTTAACTGTTCGAGATAAAGCCGTGGCAGGAATGAACTTTGAACCATACTCGTTTATTTCTATATGTATATAAAAAAAACATTAATACTACAACGTATGTGAAACCGTCCAATTTTGCCCTAGCGGATAAATGTCACCGCGGTTTAAAATATAAGAAATTATGAATTATATTGAAATAGGTTAAGGATTTAAGCTAACAATACGTGCGTTCATCTATTGGCATATAAAATTATTCGAACATTTTTTCACGTTTTTTTTTTCAATTAAACGATTTCACGGTATGGTATGAATATGAATAAGAACGGTACCACCACCAAGTCAAATGTATGCTACATTGGCGGCAATTTGTATATTTCTTTAATTAAATTTCTGTCAGGAAGCAAAACACACTTCTCTTTCACTCAGTAAACTTAAAACCTCACTCAATTATGAATTCCTTAATAAACACAGGAACATGCAAAGTATCGTGTTACTCTAAGCCTTATCCTCAATTAATGAACAGTGACAACATTTAAAGTGTTAGTGACAAAGTTGAAGTGACGATGCCGCCATCGTAGCCCGTGACAGTGATACGCTATGACAGCGAGGCTGTTGCAGCAGTGACAGGCTGTGACAGCTGTGACAGGCTGTGACACAGGCCAATGGCCCAAACATGACTGTGATGACCGAGCCCTGTCGCGTGGACTACAAACCGACCGCGTTCCTGCGCACGATATGGCGGCGGACTCTTTCTTTCAAAAAGAAAAAGGTGAGACACAATTTCTCGACCAGCACAAAGACACGTGTCAGGTCTCATTTATTTTAACTACTATTTATACTCTATCCGGATAGGTATTTAACAAAATGTAAACAAACCATAAATTAGGTGCTTTATCAGGCCAATATTGATTGGTAAATTTTGTATATAATAATATTACTTTAATAAAAATTTGAATATTTATTTTGCTCTAATATATCAGGTTATAGAATAAACAGTACATTAATTTAATAATAATTATAATATGCCACCAAATAATTTACAATCTGTGCACACTAAAAAACCTAAAAACCTATCTGTAACCTTTTTTTTTTAAATAACATGACACTTGACACTTCTCGTGTATTCGTTTTCGCATACTATTCTAGTGGGGTCGGGATTTTCGCTTGCATTAGTTTTCTTTTTAATTAGTTTTGATATTGATCATAATTATACGTATTGTTATTTCATTTGTTCTGTTCATTATTAGAGTTGTTAAAATATTGAATGTCTATTCATACACAATATCTGCACATATATTCATTTCTTTTACGTATATCACTAGGCAAAGGCCATTTAATTATTTTTCCACTTTGCCGAACCTTGATCAGAGTCTGACGACCAAAAGAATAATGGAAAGTAAGAATTATAATTTAACAATTGATAAAATGTTGAGTACACCTGAATATGTCAACTTTGACAGCCAAGGTTTGTTTACATTTAGTTAAAGGGATATTATTAAATACACATCTGAATATTTTTTTAACACACTAGGTAACTCTACTAATTAACTGAATGCATACCAGAAAAACGAATGCTGTGCAAAAAAAACTATTGATTAACTAAACATGTCCTACAAAAAAAACTTAAACATCATACAAAACGAGATGACCTTTTTAACCGAATTCACACCAAAAATATGGTTCGTACATTGGATATATTTGAAAGTTTCACCAAAAATACTGACTTGCACACCAATTATCCTCGCACTGCACACTAAGATCCGACTCGGCCGGGTTAGGTTAGGTTAGTTTTTTTTTTTATATCCAGTAAAACAGTTTTGCAAATACCTTTAAATAGTATATTGAATTCGCATTATTTAGTGTGCATAATTAGTGTGCAGGTCAGTATTTTTGGTGAAACTTTCAAATATTTTGATCGAAATAAGGGAATATACAGATATCGATTTAAATTCATACGTTTAGAGTATAAGTATGATGTCACGAAGGTTCCGTTCTACATAAAATATTTATCGGTTCTATATTGGCTCCTAGAATTATTTTTCGTCGATTGTTTAATTTCGTAGAAAGCATTACTTTTGCAACCGTAAACTAAGTAATTGGGATTGTTATAATTATGAAACAAACCTATCCTAACCTAATCGATAGGATGATGTTTGCAAGAAATATGAAAAATGTATAAGAACAGAGGAATAAAAATTCTGCGAAATGATTTTCGGTGAAATGACACATTTTGACGAAACAATTTTCTAGGAAACAAAGGGCTCCCATATTTAAAAGTTAAAGGTTGTCTCTTTTTTGCGTACTTTGAACTTTGCGTACTTTTGCGTACTTTGTACATGAACTAAACTTATGCATTTCAACAATATATAAATAAAAAACTCAACTAAAGAACCTCTTGCATGTAGTAGTAGATTATTTCGACCGACTAACTTAAGAAAACTAGCATAAGTAAAAAACTAACAAAAAAAATATTTTGTTATACCTTAAAGCACCAACTATTATGGACGAAGGGTTTGGTCAAGCCAGTTGCCTTTTATCCTAAATGGTTTCCCTAGATCTATAGTGGACTAATTAGTTGAAGAACCACACAAAACCAAAATGTTAGTGAAGATAACCCTAATGGGTAATAAATGTAGTTAATATTAATAACTAACTTTCCCAGTACTTAGCATACAATCTTTAAATAATAAGATTAGCTAAGCAAATATGTAATTAGTATTTTTTTTTCTGAAATAAACAGTTTAAATGTAAAAAAAAATTAATAGGCATTTGTTTTATGTATATTAAAAAAAAATAACATCACGTGTTGTCTATTCAAACCAGTCACAACTACATAGAAAAGGTGCCTGACTAAAGTTTTTAACTTATACTCAACTTATGAATAATTTGTATGAAGGCTTTACATTTTTGATGAAACTTCGTTTCTTGGTAACCATAACACATACAAAAGAAAACTTTTACTTCATACGTACATGGTCGCTTACAATATTAATTAGCCTTGGTTATAAGTGGCATACATGTGTATTGATTATTGAAATAATTAAATAATGAACTTTGCATTTCTCCTGCTTAAAAAATACGTTATTTTAGCTTCGGGAAGCGGGGCTAAAATGGTACTTGATTTCAATGGAAACCATATAATAATTTCCGTATACCTTCACTTCCCCGAATCCATACTAATATTATATTATAAATGCGAAAGTGTGTCTGTCTGTCTGTCTGTTACCTCTTCACGCTTAAACGACTTAGATGAAATTTGGTATGGAGATAGTTTGAGACCCGGGAAAGGACATAGGATACTTTCATCCCGAATAAATTTAGTGTTCCCGTGGGATGAGCGGGTAACACCGCGGGGCACAACTAGTTTATAATAAATGTATCACTTGCCATAATTTTCTTTTGCCATAAACTTTTTAATTCATGAAATTCATGGAGAAATCATTAGGTTAGGTTAGGTTTTTATGATAATCCCGAAACGTTTCAGCTTACAGAGAAAAATAGATTTATGGAAAATAAATATTATGGCAAGTGATAGATAAAACATATGAAATCGGGCAAACGATAAAGAACCAATAATTTTTATGAAAATTAAAAAGAAATGTTGTTAGCGCTTAGCGGCCAGTTATATACTAGATACGGATAATTAAAAACACACCAACCTGATCAGATGGGCGGAAATGCAGGTAATTAAAAACAAACCAAGAAGTTTTTGCAGTTACTGTAGAGTTTTGTTTATTCGGAACACCAAGAACACGTGGCTAAAAGCCATTATGAGACTCAGGTTATATTTCACTTCGTGTCACAATGGCTCACTTAGGTTAGGTTAGTGTAATATTTAACATTCAAAAAATATTATGGTTACAGAAAAAAAATATTTCGATGAAATGATTTTTTTATGAAATGAGAATTCAATGAAACATTTGTCTTTAAATCGTTTGTGTTCTTTCTTCTCGATCCAGTTGATATCTAGGGCTAGTGCAAAAGTTTCAGATCCGTCATATAAATACCTCCCATGTCTATAGTGCTCGTCTGGCTATTTTGGGCCGCAACAGGGAAATCTGTTTATGAATTTATAATGCTCAACCTTGTACGTATTCTTGAATCCATGTTTTCAATAGAGAGTTGCTTTAGACGACTGATTAAATTAAATTCTACAGCATAATGTACTTAGGTATATGAATAATATTAGCGCAATATTTGTCATGAAAAAGAAACGTTTTTTTTATTCAAAAAAAAAAATGAAATTGTTTTCAGAATTCTCATAATTTAACAAAACAATAATAAAATTGATGACAACCATCAACTTAAACGCACTTTTTCATGGTGAAAATGGAAAATTCTTTATTGTGGCCGTACAAATATTGGTACCCATAACATAATGACGTCACGATTAGGTGGCCATTTGTATGGAGCGTTTTCAGCGCTCCGTAGGAATGTTGAACTTTTAATTTCTGACTTTTGAGCAGTCTAAGTAGATAGTCACATATCGATATTTAATCCCAATAAAAAATAGAATCAACTGACATCCTCAAAAAAATCGTCATGCTTATTACCTATCTGGCTAACGTATTAAACAACCCATCAGGGTACTGACTGATATTTTAATTTTAACTATTTTTAATATAATTTTTGACATTTAGAATTTTATTCTAGATATATTCTAGCCTCTAGTTTTTTATTTATATAATTTTTAGGGTTCCGTACCTCAAAAGGAAAAAACGGAACCCTTATAGGATCACTTTGTTGTCCGTCTGTCCGTCTGTCAAGACCCTTTTTCTCAGGAACGCGTGGAGGTATGAAGCTGAAATTTATATCAATTACTCAGGTCTACTGTCCCTTGAAGCTGTGAAAAAATCAAACTTCTAAGCCAACGCAATCAAAAGATACAGCCGTTTATGCCGCAAATTTTCGACACTTGCAAGGGAATCAAAACCTACAGGGTGCTTCCCGTGAACTCAGAATCTTGAAATTTGGTACGAAGCAACGTCTTATAGCATAGATAAAGGAATAATTACGAAAACCATAATTTTTTTTTTTAATACCTATACAGCCGTTTATGCCGCAAATTTTCGACACTTGCAAGGGAATCAAAACCTACAGGGTGCTTCCCGTGAACTCAGAATCTTGAAATTTGGTACGAAGCAACGTCTTATAGCATAGATAAAGGAATAATTACGAAAACCATATTTTTTTTTTTAATACCTAACTTTGCACCTAATTTATATGGGGCGCTATACATACCAGGTGCAAACTTAACTTAACCACTTAGGGATGGAAAGTGTTTGTACGGAACCCTCGGTGCGCGAGTCCGACTCGCACTTGGCCGGTTTTTTTATGTGTTGACGATCCTTTTTAGGATTTTTCTTTTATTTCTATAATGTTGTTTTTTATGTTTTTTTATTTTATTTTTAGTATAAGTTTATCAATAAATTGCTCTGTTCTCTGTAACTGACGATTCGAAAGTGCTTGTAGCTAGGCCTACTTGAATAAAGAATATTTTAACTTTGACTTTGACAAAAAAAAAATAAAAAAAATAATAATAATTAATATCAGACAACCTCACACAAATCGATCTAGTCCCAAATTAAGCTCAAGAAGGCTTGCGTTATGGGTACTAGGCGACGAGTTATTAGACAAAATGTCATGGGATATTTAACACGTGTTGTGTGTGACTTTAGATGATGGCTGATGATACTGTATTGCTGATAATAGTGACAGTTCTACGTATTTTACGTCGAGAGACGTAAATTAGGAACCTCGTGATATGGCACAACGTCTGTGGACGTCGACTGTTTGTCTTCGCAAAACTGCCACTCCATCTACAGTCAAATATATTTCATAGTTTTTTATAAAGCCAAATGCGTTGTACCATTTTTGGCTAGAGCTTTATTGTATGAGTTTTGTCTGTGCCGCAGATTGTAGTGCACTTGTCTACTGAGCCGGCGGTACTGGGTTCAAATCCCAGGGCAAATATTTGTGCTTATAAACTCGAATAGTTGTTCCTGAGTCATGGATGTTATGTATATGTATTTATAATATTTATATATTATGTATTATATCGTCGTCTAAGTGCCCAATTGCCCATAGTTCAAGCTTTGCTTAGTTTGGTACTAGATCGAGTTGTGTAAGATTGTCCCTTCATATTTATTATATTAACCAGCGACCCGCCTCGGCTTCGCACGGGTGCAATGCTGATACTAAATGAAAAGTGTTTCTCTACTATATTATGCATGTACATATTATACATTTAAACCTTCCTCTTGAATCACTATCTATTAAAATCCGTTGCATAGTTATGTTAGTACTATTAAGTATTCTGTGGCATAGTTTTAAAGATCTAGGCATACATAAAGACAGACAGAGAGCAGGAAGCGACTTTGTTTTATACTATGTAGTGATAATGGTGAGTTCAAAAGATTAACTAGTATCGTTTATCTCTCTCTTTGTCCCTCTAGTATAACGAGCTGTATATTATCATATACAGCAAGATGAGTCAGAAAGTCACGTTATTTGCAACTTCGTCACCTCATTATTTTTTTTATGACTATAGTGTCAATTAACACACATGGTAATTTGTTATTAACATATCTATTTTAATTTGTTATTAACATGTCTGTTTTGGTATCGCATGAAATAAATTTTTCAAAAATCATAAATTATAAAATTACCTAGTATATAGTTACATTATAATTTTATACAGTACAGATAATAAAGGACCCTAAAAAAAAGTTATATAAAAACTAAGCAAATGCGATGTAACGGTTAAAATTTAAAAAAATAATATTCATAATATGTTAAACGTGCTTACAGTATGTTACTCGTATCGTAACAATTGTATTTTTTTGGTAAATTGGACAAGCTTCTTATCTGTTTCATCCTGTGTGTAAAAATAAATTATTAGTATCAGACTATCAGTATATCCTAAATTTATATTATGACGTGAATTAGAGTTATTTCATAAAGTAAGCAGTTATTATTTAAATTACACAGCATTACAGCAATCTAAATTATTAAATAAATATTTTTCAACTTTTTGGACATTTGTATTTTGTATATTCAAAAATATTACCTGATTTTGAGATTCATGGGATCCAAGGGTAGGATCCAAATGAACATTATCAGAATGTTTTTTTTATTTTCATTAGCCTGTATTTGTGTCCCACTGCTGGACAAAGGCCTCCCCCTCGATTTCCACAACTCCCTGTTCGGTGCTATTTCGGTCCAATTATTGAGGAAAGTGAGATAACAAACATAAAAACACGTTTTTTTTGTTAAGTACAATTATTGTGTGGGACTTCCGAATAACGAATGTAAAATGATGAAAAAAACGCGTACCTACCTATTTTTTAAAAAGGCGCAAAATGTCGATTACCTACATTGATTTAAAAAACTATTTAGATAGAAAAATAGACGTTTTATTTGCTAGAAGTTAAATGGCAGGTTAGTATTAGGTCCGTAAACCTTTTGCGATGGTAAAAATCTTGCATATCACATACAAAATTCACAGATGTGAGATTTTTTGCCGGTACTGTAGTTCGGAATATATATTTTTGTGTGGGATTAAACACTATATGAGGCAAGAGATAGTATGGCTGCATTAAGTGTCAACATTGAGGATTACACACTGATAGGGGAGTTTTAGCTGATAACTTATCTAAATGGACTGTATCGGTAACATATAACGTTTTAGATTTATACACTTTAGTTCTATCTATGTGGTGTCGAGTATTAGCATTATCTCTGTCAATCTCATAAAAGAGTGCCAGAGTCAATTCCTAAGTTCTATTTGAAAGATATTTTTAGAATAATCTTATTAAAACTTTCGTGAGACATATTTAATTATTGTATTAAGCGGTTTACACTCATGTGAAATTGTCAGGAACCGGCCGACATGTTTCGAACTCGTATCGTATGGAGCTCTCCTCAGGGACGGCTACCCGTACACCGCCGCGGCAATTTTAGACATATTTAGACATTTTTTGTTCTAGTTTATTCCAGTTACGTTAATTTGTCTTAAAGTCTACTTGACTTAAAAAATATAACAATAAAGTATATATTTTTGGCAAAAACAAGCATAATATTATCTTCGGTTTCAACGACTATCACACATTGACTGGCAGTCAACCTTTGACAACGGTAACTGGATAGTTACCATAACGTCAGGGAGGCTCAAATAAATTAATATACGCCATTTTGCGTTTGAATTGATTTAATTAAAAAAACAAGCATCCGATATTGTTTTAGTTGAACCAAGCGGGGGTTGTGTTTAAGCACAGTAGGCATATTTCAGTTGGATGTAGTTCTTTTTACTGACATGAAACTAGAGTGCGTGGCAGGGTTTGATCCAATTTGTGATTCCCAAATATCCAAACGGAAAAAATGAAAGTTGACAGTACCCTTTAGCTTCTACTCTATTTAAACTGAACACAATCACACTACTATCTAGCGAGAGTGAAAATGCAGACATTTGCTACAAAGGTCGATTAAATTATATACACTCCATAATATAATATAATATATATAGCACTGACCGCGTGGCCATAGTGATAAGATGGCGAACAGGGGATAAACTTATGAAATTGATTACGTTGTCAAAAAAATTGACATTTACCTTATAGAAGCCAAAAATGGTGTACGTATGTCACAGTTTAAAAAACACTTAAAGGAAATCTTTGTATCTGGCACCGCACACGCTGTTTATGTGTTTAACGACGCGAGCAGACAGACAAACATTTGTACAAGTGTCTGCCTCGCCAGGTGTGAACACGACACGCGACATAACCCAGTGTTTCCATTCAAAATAGTCGATTTCAAGAGTCGAGGTGAATGAGAAGCTACATGGTGACAGATTTGAGAAATACATAGGCGTTGTTGGATACAGTATTGCCCTTTCTTTAGGTCGTTTGTTGTGAGACAAATTCAAGCAAATTTTACGAAATTTCTTTGTCTCTCTTGATTCCTTTTCATTTTATTTAGTATGTATTCTTTGTTTTCCTCGTCTTGCAGCTCTAAAAACTCATGAACAGACTCCATACAAGTCGCGGCTTTTGCAACTTTTTCCACCATAAATAGGAATTGAAAGAGTCTTTCTTTTTGCGTGTGCGATGAGGAAGAACAGTAGGCCTATGATGGTTGCGTTTATCACGTGATAAATAAGTGTCAAAGCATCCGTCACGTTTTGACCAATTGCGAGTGCAAGGGACAGATGCTTTGTCACTTATTTATCACGTGATAAACGCAACCATCATAGGCCCCCTGGCCTCTGAACATATTAAGACCCAATCATTAAAAAAGAAAGTGCTATTATCTCTAAAACCATGGGATTTCTACGAAAAACATAGGAGATTGGCTATTAATTACTAGACTCCCCTGTATAATTATCAAAATGTATTGAATCGTCTGAAAGAAAAAATTGTCGGATACTTCTACTTATTGTAATATTATTATTGAGCGGTATAAATATATACCCAACAAATGTAAGCAATTGTGTACATATTGTATTTACTAAAGATGTGCGTATGTTCGTTAATAAGATTGATTGTGCTAACAATACTAACTGTGTTACGCCGCGAATGTTACGTTTGCTGAAGCATTGGAATATTGCGGCTTTGACTCGAAGACTATAACATAACTATGAGTTAAAAGTTAATTGAATTACTAAATCTTTAGATTGCTGTACTACAAATGGGCACTGCCGTCGTACCTTGTAACTTTTTTTATATACTTATACTATATACCTAGTAATCCTTACAATGCATTATCTTATATTAGGTAAGCTGTAAGCATATTATCATCATTGGCCTCTTTCATCCATAAAGGATGATTTAAGCAGCGTCCATAAAAGTGCGGCACTTACAAGCATAAGCATATTATACCTATACGATAAATCATGCTTGTCTAAAAATATCAATTTATTCTCGACTCAAGAGGCCTTATTCCTTTTAAAATGCTGATTGTTTTAGTCATTTTTCTCTATGATCAAACATGTCTCTTAACAGATTATTGATGTCACTACCTAGAACAGGGCTATTGGGATTTATTGGTCTATATTTGAAGCCTACAGTTTGAATTTTTTATTGATCATTTTTGTTTCAAAAACTACTCGAAATTGTCAAAATTCACGCGGAAAATGAGTTTTTTCAACTTATTTTCGACTGCACGCAATGAAAACATGAAATAGCTATGTAACTACCTAGAACTCGCGGAAAAGTATTATTCACTTCAAAAAGTTGGTTAAAATTATCAATATATTTGACATAAAATGAAAAAATAATAATTTTAAAAGCAATAAAGCACATTCCACTCGTAACATTAAATGTCACAAATGTATAAAATTTACGAATTTTAATCGTTATACTGAGTGATTCTCTATTTAAAATTTGACAATGTTATTTATTTATTTATCTGAATTAGTTACACAGCATTACAGTAATTAAACCAAGGCACTGTGAATTACAAAATTACTTTAAAAAAACTTAAATCTTGTTTGGTTTAGGCGACGTGACAGCGTCAGCGTGTTATACATTCGTGACATTTTATGTTACGAGTAGAATGTGCTAAAATAAAAAATAGGATTCTAATAATATCAGTAGGTACCTACTCTATTGTCATTTTACATCAGGGGAGATAGAAAAAAATACAACAGATAATATCACGATTCGCTGTGGAACTGTTGATTTGGCCTTTATATTCGGTTTTAGTTTTACCCGAAAGTTGCGAATTATGGATTTCATACGTACTTTCTATATCATAGCTCACAGTATATTATTTTGTGCCCTTTATAAACTTAAGGATATTATTGTTTCCAGTCGGAGGACAAGTATGCGGCTTACAAAGGCGTACGCGACATCACCATCAAAAAGGTATTTGGAAAAATCTTCACGATAGCTGTAGCTTGGACAAGCAATTGTCAACATTTCAAATTTCTTAAAAGTCTTATTTTTATACTAACTAGTCGCCTACGCTCTTTAGAATGAGCAGTTGAGGAACTTTTTAAATGGATTTTTAATCATAAATTGGGATATTTTCTAAAATGTAAAAATGTGTTTATTTTTCAATATTTTATCCATTATTTGATTATATCGGAAAAAGGCCGGATATAAAAAAAAAAGTTGTCAACTTAAACGATGCCAAAAGTCACTATACTCGTATATAAGTAGCTACATTGTTGTTTTCCAACAACATTAGACGCTTAACGTATACATAGTTCTCTGTCCTGTAGATATGGTTGGTCCTCTTCATTCGTAACTCATTCACTCACCATTGTATATTTCATTTCTAGGGTCCTTCAGGTCTGGGCATCATGATCATCGAGGGCCGCCACACCGAAGCCGGTCGGGGGATCTTCGTATCCGATCTACAAGAGGGGAGCGCTGCCGAGCAGGTGCTTACACTCATGTATTTTACAAGCTTATTCTTAAACGTGCAATGAAAAATTGAGTTGGTTTTATTATTTCTCATGTTTTATAAACTCGTACAGTCGACATCAGATATATCGAAGCATATAAGGCGTTCATAAATATGTGAACATGTACTGTAACGCCCAGTCAATAAGAGTCGTGTTCAGATATTTACGAGCGCCTTATATGCTGCGACATATCTGATGGCGACTGTACATCGCACTATACTGGGTGGAACATTTGTAAAGACTGAGCTGACAGGATAGTGTCACCTGAGTGATCTAAAATCAACCTATTATTTTATTTATTTATTTAATCTTTATTGCACTAAAGAAAACGTATCGTACAAAAGGCAGACTTAATGCCATGAGGCATTCTCTACCAGTCAACCTTAGGGCAAAGCGGAAAAATTGTAGGCGGTGCAACTAACTTACACATAAGTAACAAAACATAATTATAATACTTATACATAATTTTGCTATACATGTAAATATATACATACATCTAATATAATATAAACATATATAATATAAATAAATATATACAGCGATGAAACATACTAAGCAGATAGACTACGAGACTTCATTTCTGCCAGCAAAGAAACTGCACACAGACTTTTTAAACGCTAGCTTACTCGGTGCCTGTTTAATTGAGAGAGGAAGACCGTTCCAGAGGCGAGCCACTTGAATTGAGAATGAATTGGACATGAAACCAGTGCGGTGAAGAGGAATAGACAGGGCGAGATTGCCAGAAGAGCGAAAATGACGGTTACGAGTGGATTCGATATAACAGAAGAAAGTCTTGAGGTATTCAGGAGATTGTGGATCGTTAAGAATCGAATAGAGAATGCAAAGCATACGAATGTTGCGTCGTTGACGGATGGGAAACCAGCCAAGTTGAGAGCGAAATGAGGACACGTGATCATATTTACGGAGACAAAAAATGAAACGAATACAATTATTAAGAAGTTGATCCAACTTATCAAGAAGATCTTCATTTAAGTCCGGATAGCACACATCACCATAGTCAATTATCGGCAGGATTAGGGTATTTACTAGTAACACCTTGGTTTTAATGGGCAAGAAGTTCTTTAGTTTGTTCAGAGCATGAAGCGAGCCAATGACTTTCCTGCTGATTTCGCTCACCTGTACCTTCCAGCTCAGTGTGCTATCCAAGTGAACTCCTAAATTCTTGACACTGGGACTAAATATAATAGGCATTCCATTGAAATTAGGTGGTGTGAGAGAATCCAGATCAAGTTTGGCAAGCTGGCGAGAGCTACCAATGACAATAGCCTGACACTTAGAAGGGTTCACAAACAGGCCAAATTTCTCCGACCATTGTTGAATGTGTAACAGGTCTAAGTTTAATTTGTCAATGGTAGCGGTAACGTCAGCCACTTTACATTGATCATAGATCTGTAGGTCGTCAGCATACAGATGGTAAGAACAGCGAAGATCGGGAGTGATGAAGTTGATGAAGGTAAAAAATAGCAGTGGAGAAAGAATGCCTCCTTGAGGTACGCCAGTGGCTAAGTCACACCAGTCGGACAAAGATCGGTCTACACGGACTGCCTGCCGGCGACCACGAAGATAACTGGAAAACCAACTATTATAATTGTAAAGCTAAATTTAAAAGTAAAAAAAGTCCTTAATTTTATTTATATCAGTGACAATCCTACTAATTCAAAGGTGTTATTAACATTTTAAATTGACACCTGTCTTTAACTTAAATGTTCAAAAGATGCTAGGGTTGTTATGTGCAGATTTTTACACTAATGTTTAACAAACTGTATCTCAAAAATGGATAGAAAAATGTACATAGTTCATTGGTGAAAAATTAAGTACTCAGTCTGAACAATTCCCTGTCCGCTTAAAAGTCCTTCGATCTGTTCCACCCTGTATAAGTTCTGGTATGCAATAAATTAATAATCTTTGCCACCCAACCAGATTTGAGCTGATGTCTGGACACTGGGGCGAATGTTCTACCAATTGAACCAAAGAGCGGATGTTAAAAGATTGACCAATTGTTTGCATCATGTTCATCGTAGTTAAAAATATCATATTAATTATGTTTATTAATAATTCCAGGGCGGTTTACAAATTGGCGACATGATACTGGCTGTGAACAGAGATTCTTTGCTAAGCTGTAGTTACGATGCGGTAAGTATATTTTATTATTCTACAGAAAAAGAGAAATCCTTTTTTACTATTTTTAGGGTTCTGTACCTAGACTGGAACAATAAATACTTATTTTAGTGACTACAAACTTATTTGCATTTGGTAAACCAACCGCGACCCTCGGCGATATATGGGGACCACAGTTTTCCAACGGCAAAGATTTGTGCCGCAAATCAGTTTATAGAGGAGCATCAGTGGCCGCCCTAGAATTGACAACATTCTTATTTTTAAGACTACAATTTTATTGATTTTCCTAGTTCCGCTTAGAGAGAGGATATGGTCACTGTGTTTTTTTTGCTCAGACTACTAATCATGTTAAATGTGTGTTCATAAAAATAATGTCATTATAAAATGTAGTAACTCCAAAACTTTGACATAATGGAAGGGTACTTTAATCTAGTGTCTTTAAAAAAAAGGCGTTTTGTTTGACATTGTCGATAGCCAATTTTTTCACGGATAGGTCAGACTATAAACTCTATCCAGGCATAGTTATCGTTGATTTCGGTTATTTTATGTATTTTCTTTTATTTCTTTACATAAATACAGAAAAAAAAATCAAATATTTTCAGGGTGTACGGGACGCGGAACTCTCTCAATCTGTATATTAATTTCCACCTGTTAGAAATATGAAATGTTGTCAATTAGCGAAGTTCATGATTTAAATTATGTTGCAGGCGGCTGCGAAGCTAAAGCACACAGAGGGCGTGGTCATATTGACCGTCTGCAGCCCCAACCAGAAGGACGACAAGACTGAAGACGCCGGCAGCTCCGCAGGTAGTGAGTTGAATAAAAATATAAATCTTATCTCAAGCACTTATAGGTCACACAAGTCCAGAATCTGATCATCATGAAAAGAAGCTGATCATTTTGTATGCAATTGTTTTATCGGTTATATTATAACGGGGAGTCCTCCGAGGAATTGTTCGGATTGATCCCCGCCGCATCTTTCCGCCATCATTCTAAGCGGCAATCTTCATCCTCGTCACTTATAAAGTTGGAAGTCTACAAATGTGCGTTGTAGAATGAATTGTTGCTTGCGGTATTTCCGGACCGATACGACTTTCAAACCTTCAAGAAAAGAGCATACTCCCAACTGAAAGGCCGACAACGCACTTGTGACTTCTCTGGTGTTGCAGGCGTCTATGGGCGACGATCATCGCTTCGCATCAGGCAATCTGTTTGCTCGTTTGCCGCCTATGACATAAAAAAAATGGATATAAACCATTACTTTTGAAGCTGTCTGTACAGACAACTGCAGGGAAACATACTAAAATATATATCACATTTTTCTTCGATTGACTGTACGGAAAGCATCAAAATTTGCTGTCAATTTTATAACTAGGCTCTATGTCAAATTGCACACTAAAATTTTCAGCTACTTATGTTACTGACTGGACATGGTACAAGTTGTAGAATTTTTCGAAAAGGTCGGAAAAGAAGAAGGTACTCAGACGCATAATGAATAAATACTCTTTATATGTATAGCTCATGTGTTTACTTGCAGCCACTGGAACTTCGCGAGTAGTACTTATACTCATTCTTCATTATTTTTCTCAAACATGCAATGAAAACTCGTTATAACGTGCGTTGTAACAGGCTTCGAAGTATCACATTTCGGGCGGAAGAACTCGAGAGAACTGTAAAGGAATTTCATACAAAATTGAAGGCCTAGGCCGGGAAGTATTTTTTTTAAACTAGGCGTCTGTGTTCATGAACAGGCTAAACAGCTGAATTATATAATATTTTTAGTGGTGTATTTTTTAATTCATTGTATTTGTCTGAGAAAAGCACTATACATGCCTAGCCGTGAAAAGGGCTTGCCAACTTCGTATCACTATCCGTCTATACCAACTCACCCGGCAAACCCTTTCTTCCCGGCGTCTGCAGTAATGTACTATACTTGCAGCCACTGGAACGTCGCGGCCGGCCAGCCGGAACCACACCCCCGACCCCGGGAAGGCGGGGGCCTCCCGGCCGCAGACGCCCCGGCCAGCTCCATCTCCTGTCAAAGGTTTGTAACACGAACTTTACAGCCTGTCAATGTCTTAGTGACACACATAGTGAGCACATAATATATTTGTAGTTTGTAGTGCACCTGCCTTCGGAGCCGACGATCCTGGGTTCGAATCTTGGTAAGGGCAAATATTTGTGTGATGAATTCGATTATTTGTTCCTGGGTCATGGATATTATCTATATATGTATTTCGTCGTCTAGTATACCCATATTACAAGCATTGCTTAGTTTGGGGCTTGGTCGATTGGTGTAAGATTGTTTCTGAATATTTTATTATTATTTATTTATATACGTCCGTTAGGACCATTATAATAAGTCAAAGTCGCTTCCAAAACTAAATGATCTGAAGCAGAAAGAGAAATATAATAAACAGTTCAATCATTTCCTTTGATCCACTGTTATGGACACTATCCAAAAACAAACTTAATCGAAACAGGATTTTAAAGCAACAATGCCATCAAACGTCTTACTTACATTACATTAAGCATAATTATAATAGGTAGGACGCCCGTGTTGGCCCGGAAAGCCGTTGGAGACGCGCGTTCGAACCCTGCCTGAACCATTACAATTTTCAATGTTTAGCTTCATTGTAAACATTTGGTTTACGATAGCAAAGTATAAAATAATCATGTTCAAACATTTTTTTTCTGGATCATCAACTGTGCGTTAGAGCAATGTACACGGTAACCCGATTAATATAAAAAACCCTTCAAATTGTTTAGATTCTTATTTGTTCTTTTAACTTCTTCACAGCGGAGCCCCCTCCTGACCCCGCAACGTGTCAAGTGACCCCCAACAAGGATACGGTCATCGAAATCAATTCAGCCAACGAGATCCTTGGAGTTATTCTATTAGGCGGCAGCGATACCTTGATCAATGTAAGTCTCTACCCAATTAGCACACATGCTATAAAGCGCTTACACAGTTGTAATAAGCTGAAAAAGGGCTGTATAAGGGCTTATATGCCATGTATTCTACGTGTGTATTCTCGAACCTTCTGAGCTGAGTACATTTCAACAAGTTGAGGAAAATTCAAACCCAATATAAATACCTGATCAATCCTGGAAATTTAACCTGAATTTAATAAAAGCGTCTACTTTGGAAAACTGGGTGTAGATATTTTTCGAAATGTATAAATTATTTCTTGGGGAAAGGTCTTACGGCTAAACATAAAAAGATTAAAAAAAAATCTAATAATTATCGGTTATAGGTTATAGCTGGTTTTCTGAAACTCGACGTCTTACGTTGCGCCTATCTTGCGGCTCCACGCAACCCTTCGGTTGCTGGCACTTCCCTTGCCAACGCAACTCTACCAGAAAGCCTAGCAGTCCCTTGATGACCCGATGTGTTGTGCCCGGTATTTGGCCACACCAGGACATTCGAGAATGACGTGGGCGGATGTCTCTTCGGCCTCTATGCAGGCTCTGCAAAGACGACTGTCAGTAACACCTAAAGTGAATAAGTGCTTGTTTGGTAGAGCATGTCCAGTTATCGCTCCAGTTATGAGCCGGAGCTGAGGCCTCTTCAGCTGCATTAGCTTGCGTGACAAGCAAGGCAGAGTCATTGGTTAAAACCTTTTCTCTATTCCAGGGTGCAGCAGCGGTGATCCTGGACATCTACAAGAACGGCGCTATCGCGAAGGACGGGCGGCTGAAGGTCGGAGACCAGATCGTGGAGTGCAACGGCATCCACATCACGAAGGAGATGACCTATGAACGGATCGCGATGAGCATCAAAAGGCGAGCGCCTAAGGTGAGCAGATATTCCTTTTTTTGCTAGCTACTTTAGCACTTGACTGTAGTCCGTATGGCATAACTGCCGTCTTACGCTGCCGAGGTAGGTAGGTGCCAAGGGTTTAGCCGTATAAGGTCATTTCGCTAGGTTGTTCCTCTGTATCTTTGCAATAGCTCCCTTTTATAAATGTCCTTTTCCCAAAACGACCCATCCGCAAAATATCCCATTTTCAAAATGCCTCTTAACATATAGAAAGAAGGTTTTTGCGAATGGGGTGTTTTGCACAAGGGCCGTTTTCAAAGAAGACGTTTTGCGAATGGGACGTTATTTTGATGGAGGGACGTTTTGGGAATGAGACCTTATGCGCCTAACCTGTCGCGAGAACATAAAATCACCAACTTTTTTCGCACTGCACTATATGCATAAGAGGTGACTGATATTTGTCACGTGTTAAAGCTTCGTTAGTTACAGTTGCACGAGAAGTGTAATTTCAACCATATGTTGTTGACTACGGAGTGAAAGAGATGTTAGTTCAAAACTCCATATTTCAGTACAGGTTTAGTGCATAATGTTTTTCCATTGTTTTCATGGCAAAGCTTGTTTTGATATTTCTATCTCAACTTTTTCACCGAAGTTAATAGAGAGCTCAAGCTAATTTGAAGGTTTCCGACAAAATACGACGGAAATGTTTTTAAATTACTACGCAAAAATAGAACGGGTTACGGCAAAAGTAGCATAATGTATGAGGGAGCACGGATGTATAATGAATTACCAAATAATGTGAAAGATTGTGAATTCCTTAGTGTATTTAAAACCAAACTGAAGACACATGTACAAAATAATGTAATATAAACCTCTAGCGATCACGCTAAATACATTTAATTTAAGGATATCTAATTTGTAAGCTCATTTTAAGTGAACTGTATTGTTCTTATGAGTAAATAAAGATTCTTTAAACCTAAACCTAATTAATCTTTATAAATAGGTAAATGTACATGTTCCCAGATTACCCGAAAAAGAAAAGGAAGATTAATAAAGGAACTGAGTTAATTTCAATAAAGAAGTTAATTTTGTGTTTCAGCTAAAACTGACAATATTCCGTCCGGAACCGATCCCCTACACGGAAGTGGAGGTGGAGCTGGCGCGTAAGGCGGGCAAGCCCCTCGGGCTCACGTGCATCGCGCCTGTCAGTGCCACTGGCGTTTACCTCGGAGACCTGGTAAGGACTACTTTTTCCGAGCAATCTTGAGATTCCTCCTAAAACTATGGAATGTTTACCATCCGTAGTTCCTACCGTTATCTATTCGCGTTGGTAACAGTGGCGATCGGCGGCCATAGGTGAAAGTGGAAGGCCCAAGCGCGAGATCCCGCTCCCATGGCAGCCCCTCACCGCTGCCACCACCGGTATCTTAGGAAACCAGAGCTTTAGACAGGTCTCTTTCAGGTGCCTCTAATAAAGATCAATGCTCGTTTACAAAATTAAAAAAATTACAGAAGACGCTTTGAGAAAGTCACCCAAGAAAATGTATCCATCAGATGATGTCTTAACCTTTCCATTTTTTCTGATTATGCCCAAGTTTATTCAAGTCCGGACAACTTGGAGCAGTTAATGGTGACGGGGAAGATAGAGGGTAAAAAACCTCGAGACCGAAGTCCCTAACGATGGTCAGACCAGATCCGAACAGCTTGACTTAACTGTCAGTGCTGCACTTCATCAAGCGACTCAACGTAGCCGATGGCGACAACTGGTGGACAATAAGTTTGAGAGTCACGATCCTCAGCAGTGAGGGAGCGATGAGAAGATGTTCAAGTTTCAATAATGATGTTTGTTCCAGCAAACGGGCACACCTGCAGACCTTGACGGCCGCCTCCAAAAGGGCGACTTCCTCGTCGCCGTGGACGGCAAGGACGTGTCCGCGGGTGACTACGTCACCGCAGCCACGGCGCTGAAGCTGTGCGGGAACAAGACCACCATCAAGGTGAAGCGGTTCAAGATCGTTAGGTAATAAGTGAGGGTGAGCGCTTGAGGCCGAAGCGCGGCAGGTTGCAGTTTGCCGGATAACTTGCAAGGAACTTAACCAAGCTTGTGGAGCTAAGTTGAGTTATTTATAGTTTATTTACTACTTACTTGATTGATTGAAACAACGTTTGTACAATGTAGGATGTCTAGCAGTCACAAGATCCTACGCAAAATTTAAAGGTGCGTTAGGGTAAGATTGAGCGGGTTTTACACGAGGTGAGCAGTGTTTTTTTTAAAGTTACATTGTGCCAATAATATGAGGTTTAGGTAAGTACAGGCAGGGCAAATGTGCACGGAATTGGGAGTTATGAACGGTTTTCTATCTTACCCTGTTTTCTAACCCCAACGCACCTTAATAGATTAATATATTTATATGATGTCCGTCCGTCTGTGGGCCAAGTACCGAGGGCTACACACTGAAACCTACGCCTTATTTTAATCTAAAAAGGTATTTCGATATTTATGATATATCAGTTAATGTATGCTTATATGGCACATGTATACAAATATTGAGCATATTCATCTGAAATTCTGAAATTCCGGTGAACTGCAAGTCTGGTGTTTTGAGATCAGAAGACATTTAGGGTTGCCAATAGTATGTATGATACTAATCACACGAATGTACTACGTTTGACGGTGTTTTTTATGTAATAGCAAAAATGTACTTGTAGAATATGTAGGTATTTTTTTTACAAAACGGAACATCTGTAATTATATATACAATTAGGTATATTTGATATAGATAAAATGTCTAGGTTTCACTATTTTTTTAGACGAACAAGTAGTTGGTTTCGAAAGTGAAATTGGAAAGTTTAAGCAAAAAAATTATTTAAAATATTATTTTATTTGAAACATTAAAGAAAGTAATATCGAAGATATTTTTGATCATTTCCGCTCGTTCATGATTTCGCAACATATTCCAACGATAAAGTAATTTTCAAGTGCTAAGGGAAATTTTTAATTGCATAACACAGCCAAAACAAGAACATAACATATAAGGTAAACGGCCCTGTGCTCGTGACTGTGCCAATAGTTGTCATCTTGAATGTTATGTCATTAGCAAAAGAGGTGACAGCATGGTGTCAACTATTAGGCATTAGCGTGTCGAGCACAGGGACGTTTACCTTACTTAAGATATGTTAAATAAAAATTGGCAACCCTATAACTTATAAGCACTTTGTAATCACGAAAAAATGAGTGTAAAAGAGTGGTTGTTTTGAAAATTATTTAATTTCATAAGTGGATTGACAATACGCAGTTTTCATATTGTAAAAACGTTTTCATTTTGAATGTTGTCATATTCCAGGAACGATTAAAACAAGTACATTATTTTGATAATTTTTAATGGATGTTAGTATTTCTGCAATGATTCAAACGGTCGGAGTTTTGGCTAGTAATTTTTGGTTAAACCCAGTCTTACTAATAAAAATAGTTTATCTTATAATATTTGCCACTAATTCTTGTAAAAAATTCCACAATTAATATTCGATAGAATATCATAGACCGAACAGAATCGCATATTCGTTGCTGATTTATTAATTTAATTATACATTTTGAATTAGGTCTTACAATCTTACAATTGGCAAACTTTAGTCTTACCCCGTAGCGTAGTGCGTTTCAATAAGGTTGCGTTTGCGATGCGTTTTGGGATATACCAATTTTTTACGGACTATTTTAATTCAGAAAACATTTCTGGGAATAAGGCTCTTATACCGCAATAAACAATTAGATTGTGACAATACGACACCTGTGAAAAGTTATTCATAAATATTTACTTTCACGACTTTTACTTGTCCTTGCTGATTTGCAGTAAAAGTCTTAAAAAATATTAAAAAAAAAACTAAAACTCATACTGAGGAGAAAAACAATTAAACGTGTATAATTGGCAAACGGATGGAATTAATATCTTAAATTGGCCTATCTTTTAATATGTTAAATAAAAAATGGGGTTATTATTTAGGTATATCCCAATTGTGTTAATATTGGGGAGTGGATAAAAAAAAATGAATTTTTGTTTATACTAAGGTAGGAATAACCCACTTATTCCTAGAAAATAAATACTGACTTTTTGTGGCTTCAAAAAAAAGATGAAAAGTTTTTTCCCACCTTGTACGGGCATCGCAACAACAGCATCCTAAGAAAAGGAGTAGTGACGGACAAAAATAATATCTCAATTTACTTTCTCAACTGTACTGCTTTAAGTATATCATCTTCGCGATAATTTATATTCTTTGTATAAGCGTGCGTTTACATTGTATTTAGTATAGGGTATCAGTATTTCGAGTACATTTCTAAGATCTGAGTTCTTAAAAGTTTAAGTTACATTTTAAGACAGGCCGAAATGACCCTTGGTTGTAGCTATGTCATTTCAGTATTTATATTTAGATTTTTGTCTAATGGCGCTACTTATTTCATGATGCTTTTAATCACAGACGGGGAATTTCACACAAAAAAAAAAAATATAAAAAAGATTTTTAAAGGGTTGGCAACACGCGTGCGATTTCTCTGGAGTTGCAAGCATCTTTAGGCTAAGGTAACCGCTTACCATCAGGCGGGCCGTACGCTTGTTTGCCACATCTGTAGTATAAAAAAAAACTTTTTTTTTTCATTATTACACCACCCAACTATGAACTCCAGTTACTAATTAGTATTTTGGCTGTCAATTTTTTTTTTATGACGAAATATTTTGCAGTTAATTTGATACCCTTCTACGATTACAAGTATCATTAGTTCATTATGAAACACCCTTAGTTTATAAAATATTCACTGTACAAAGCCTCTAGTCGACATCTAAGTAGAAAAGATGATGCCTTTTCATACTATTTGCTAGAATGCTAGAAACATATATGAATACATAATATAGTGATCACTATTAATAAATTAATTACGGTATAAAGATCCAAAAGGCATATTTTTTCTTGTGATTAGCTATCGGCTCCTAGTGGATATAGTATAATTATAATCAAATGTAGATAGAGATGTGGGCATTTTTATTGTGGGATATGATGAAATTAACACATCTTTTCAAGTCGACTGTACCTTAAAACACGTCCAGGCAGCTGCTAAAATATCGAAGTACATATAACCAGCACAGCGTTGCCAACTCCAAATTAAGGTTACCTAAGTTGAAATTTCTAGTTTTTTTTTGGAAAATCCCTTAAATATAAAATAAAATAAATTATATGTCTTAATTTCGGTAATTTCTGATTTTGCAACCACGTTACAAAACACAGTAGCGTAAATCGGTAAATTCGGTCGTGTATTTCCTTTTCTGTCGCACTTTTACAGCTCGAGCAACAGAAAGTGGGATACACCTGTATTCCGAGAACGATCCATTTTCAGCAATAGTTTTCACATCGTAAACACGTTTTCCTATATCACACAAACAATGGTATGGAAAAATCCCCTCAAATTATTTAGCCTCTAAAAATGCCATTCTCCTTATTTTCCCCCTAAATTTAGGGGTAAACCCCTCAGTTGGCACCCCTGTTTATCATGTCTGCATTGTAATGGGAACAAAGTTTAGGGTGAATTTCCTCTGACACGTAGCTGGGTGTTGCTTGTGGAGATGAGTGGACTGTGATGTGACCAATCATACGCGTTAATAGAAATAGCGAGATTGTCTAAGTCGGTATCATAATATAACACAACTCAGAAAAATTTCAAAACGTTACGCAATATTTTCATTTGTCCGAAAGTATTTTTTTTACTCAAAATTTTCAGGATTCATTTTCAGGAATCATCGTTTTATGGAAACGGTCAGGTTAGGTTTGTTTTATAATTATTCTGAAATATGAACAGTTTCGGGAAAAAAATGCTTTCGGACAAATGAAAATTTGACGAAACGTTACAAGAATTGGGAAACAACAATTCGGTCATACGATAGGTAACCGTCTTAGTCATGGGAACAGTCCAGTTCTGCGTTCAGAGCAAAATACACCCTTATGAGAAGATTATGAAAGCGTGCATTACTTAGATATTTTACAGCTGACTGTACTTAAATAGAGATTGGATTCTCCTCACTAAGACCTACAACAAAATAACCTTACAGCCATGCGACGTGTCATCAGATGAAATACAACCTCACTAAAGTTTTTTTTTTTTTTTTCGAAAATCGAAGTCGATAAATTAGCAAACCTACTCACAAAATATGAGGATCGGTTGAGAAATGCGACCTCTAAAACCGGAAATCCGGAACTATAATTAAGACCATCCGTACATACGAAATATTTTTTGCCAAGCCACTCCACCTTGCTCGATCGGCTTATAAACAATTCTTGCTATTAATAGTCACATGGCTGTCTGGTTCGGTCGTTACTATAAAATATCCAGTTGAAAAAACTGTAAACGTTGCGTAGCATAATTCTAAATCATTGTAAAGTGTAAAAAGTGTTTTCCTATAAGTATAGTTTAGTAAATAAGTGTACAAGTACATGACGTGTGTATGTGATGTATGGTACTTATTAAAGGGACTTGGCGGTCGAAAATGTGTAATGTGTGAATATCGTGTATGGTCTCGTGCTCGTTTCAGATAAGCGAAAATTATGGTTACCGTGCCCTTAGGTTATCGACCAGCAGTAAACCATCGTAGCGACTAAGGAAGTACAAAATATATCTCGGAATTTCTAGGACGCAAAGAAAATGTCTGGAAATTTTCACATCGAAAATGTTTCTTTTGGGAAACTCCCTGATACGACATTTTCTATGTATGTATAACATCGAATATCTATGACGAGTGCGAATGTTTGTTATAATTGATGCCTAGCGAAAATGGAAAAATAGGCAGTTGACATTATATCTACAAAAATATGGTGTGATGTTGAGTAACCATAGCAAACCCTAATTTTATATAGAAAAATGTTATATAGGCGCATTTTTGTGAAAACTGTCTACTTTTCTATCACTAGAATGAATGAAAATTAATATATTAGCGAATTCTAGTAGAAAATGTATAAATGGCCTCTGTAGAGCTTCTGTAAAAAACCTGTTAACATGTGATATTGTTTCATAAAATAACTCGAAAAGTTTCCTACTGCCTGTGAGGGTAGCATTTGTTGTTTTATGATTTGTGTACATTTTGATTTAAGTAAACTATAATTAGAAAAAACTACCATCATCTCTAGTAAAATGTTTATACGCTTAACACGTGTACAATTCTGTTCAAAAATATTGTCTAATTTTAAACACTCTGTTTTTGACGTGACAGATCTCCACTATTTTGTTAAAATAAACCACATCTTAACTAAGACAGGATACCTGAGTAACTAAGTGAGCAATGTCTATGTGTGCGTTTGCTCGAGCGCGCTTTTATGTAGATTGATTTCTGTACCCATCTGTTTTGTGTTTACAGTCTGTGGGCTCTCAGATTGCAATTCTGGTTTGGGTGAAAACTGAGAGGTTCTTATCTGAATCGTGAAAGAGCGAGTGAGACAGATATCAAAAGGTAATCGCATTATGTCAGCTCACTGTAATATCATGTTGATGCTCTGGCGGGATCAAGTGATAGATACTTTTCGATTCCGCTAAGGCAAGATGTTAAAGCAAAATCGTTTGAATGAATTTATAGATGAAATTTTTAAACAGGCAAAGTTACTATAAATCTGTTATAAAAATACGAATGAGTTATGTAAGTAGGTAACTAAATAACGTCTTGGTGAAGATAAATTACCATCAAAACAACTATATTGCTTTGCCAATCCGCGATACAACAACTTGCCAATAAATCAGTGTCAACCCGCCACTGGCACGTTGTAACGCGGATTGGCAAAGCAATGTTTTTATAATATTATTAAGCCTATCGTGAGACATCTTTAATCATGATAAAAATGGTTTACACTAACATAAAAATTGTCAGTAACGACCCGATATGTTTCGAACTCATATGGAGCTCTTCATCAGGGACATTTATCATATGAGTTCGAAACATGTTGTTATTTAGATTAATGTGGATTTCCGCAAAATAACGCCTGATTTAATTGTTCACATAAATAACCATTTTGTGAATATATCTTTAAAGTAATGTATTTCTGCAATATTAATTGAAGGCGATAATGTATGAATTTAGCCGTTTGTGATAAAATATTTAACTATGTCATTCTTAGTCATAAATTCATAATTATAATATGAGGCGTTAGGAAATTTCCAAACTGGGGATTGTTATAGATATTTTAAGCCTCCAAAGAACACTATTCCCTTAGGGACTTAGATATAAACATTTGTAAGTAATTCCTTAAATTTTCATCGTAGATTGTTCTTCTCCTTCAAGTAAATTATATAAAAAAGCCTTGTTCATACTAGTTTAAGTTAACAATAATTAAAGTACCTATAGAATAGTAGATCAAAAGAACAATACATTATATTAGATGTTTCACTTTTCCAAGTCATTTTAGTGGCTGTAATTTTTAAAACTTATTAAAGTATTTCTTACAATTTTATCGTTGGACTTTTAAATATATACCTAAATAATGTACACTGGAAATTGTATGAAATAGTGATTATTATGTAATAAATTGTGCGCTTTTTTCATCCGTATTTTTTAATATCCCCTTTTATTGTGCTTTTTCTATGTCAATAAGTTTGATACAAAAAATAAAGCAAAAAAGGTTTTTTCTAATACGTAACCTAGCGGAAGAGTCCGGGAATCGAACCCGGTACCAATGAATTAGCGGTCCAGCGTGCCAACCACTCTACCACCCCAACTTGACATTGTCTGGAACTCTTTATTTTTCCCTCATGCTTTGTGAGTTGATGTATGGATTGTTTATTTGAAAGGTTTTACACCTCATCATTGTATCAATGGCCCAATAAAAATGAAACATTATAGTTGTGTTCCGCAAATTTATAAAGTCATAGAAATGTTTATACAAAAAGCGAATAATTTAATAATTTCATGTTTTGAGCGGGATTTAAACCCACGTCCCCACGGTTTTCCTGGCCAGACAGGTGAATTGCCAATTGTTCTATTAAAGCTACTAGATCAAGCATCGACTTCGCAGACGTTACTAATTCAATAAAAAAATATAAGTCATACAAAATTTATAAAAACGAGTTCGGTACAAAAACAACCAATATTTTTAAACTATTTATTTCATTCACATTATTACAGTAGGCAATAACATAGCTCGCGTCTTTCAGCAAAGTAGGCACAATATCCAAGTGGCAGATCTTATATAACTAAATTATAATATTAATACTTATATTAAAAAAAAAAGAATCAAGTTCCTCAACACTAAAAAATGAGCTTGAACCTATATGACGTACTGCTCAATAAAAAATAAAGGCCTCTTTAATTTTACCCACCATATATTTTTTTTTAATCCCACGACAACTACGTTATGGTCATCATGTTTTTTTAAGGTATTAAAGGAGTTTAAAATCGGCATGAAAAATTATTTATTCAAATTATTTTACTGTTTTGTATAGTCTGTAAAAGACTAAAAGGCTATTGATTGATATATACACATATTTAGGCCGTCTCTTTTAACTTTATTTATACTTGTGTCGTTTTATTAATTTTTACAAACGCCTCCAATCAATCAATAACGGTAAATGTTAATACACATTTTAAATGGTAACGACTTAAGTGATGTGACATGACTAGAAAAAAAATATCTTCGTATCTTCTGTGCAACAAAAATTAAACATAATAAAATCCACAGTTTAAACTAGTTATTACGATGTCAAACTGTAAGTAAGTACTACTATGTAATAATTATTGCACGATACACCTTCAATGTCGATTATGTATAAAAGCAAATTATTATGATAAACTTAATTGTACATTTTAAAAGTAGGTAGTTCGTCATACATAATTATAATAACTGAATTAAGTATTTTGAATCAC
The DNA here is from genome assembly GCA_932273695.1 of Apotomis betuletana. NCBI lineage: Eukaryota > Metazoa > Arthropoda > Insecta > Lepidoptera > Tortricidae > Apotomis > Apotomis betuletana. Next base: position 1,414,588 of record OW026300.1, read on the forward strand.
ATTCAAGGCACTTAGTTTTGAGCAATAAATACTGATCAATCTAATTCTAATAATACTAGAATATTTTTGGAATTTCAATTAAAATATTGACATTAAAGTTGGTAAGTATATTAACTTTGACCAATATACGTAAAAGTCACATTATACGACATCGATCTTCCATGTGCAATTGTGCATTGATGTCCAATAATTTTCATAAAAAATATAGTAATTTCTTATTATATTACATTTCACTGCCTTAAATTCATCTATTCAGGCCATACCGGCGAATCATCATGTTTCAATAGTATTTTGACAATACAAATTATTTTAAAACTAAAAAAATAATCACACATAAACATTAAACATAGATGAAGCTAAAAAGTAATGGCAACCTGCAGGTAACTTAAGAATCAATAAGGTATATTATAATTTAAAACATACGTAGTATTTCATCACAATTAATATCGGAATACATTTGTGTCATATTTTTTTATAAAATCCTTACACATTTGTTCGATACATTGATATCAATAACACCGAAGGTTTTTAAATTCATCGGTACAGTAAAATAATCCATGAAAGAACTTTCTACAACTTTTTCATCCAACTACAACTTTTCATCCGAATTCTTTCTTATAACTAGAGGTTTTAGCCTACTCCGCAACTTTACTAACCGCTTGCTTACCTTACCAGTTGAGGTGGGGTTCCTCAAGTCAGGCATGGACTTGCTCTCGTGTACCGGAACGGGTTCCGTCGATATCGCAACTCCAAAATACCTGGGCATGCTTAAATCTTCTTGCAGCATAAGTGCTGACTTCTGCTTAATACTTTGCAAGCTAGTCTCTCCTTTATATTCAAGGAGTGAAGGACTATCAACGAAGAATCTTGGCAAGTTATTACTCTTTATTATTGGAGTGTCTGGTAATCTACTTAATTTTATATCTTGCTCCAAAGATGTTACACCGATGGTGGACTTGCTTTTAGTTAATGGAGGCTTTTCTGGGATCAAGTGTTCTGGTATGTTTAAGAATGATGCACTTCTATACGGCACCCTAGATAATACTTTGTTCATCTTGACTGGATCTATGTTTTTAAGACTATCGACTCTGCTAAGGGTTGGCCTTGCTAATTTACTACCGCTGTCCACTCTTTCTAATGTTTTTGCACTAAAGCTTCTAGGTATACTTTCACCCTTTAATCTAAGAATACCTTTCACACTTTCAACCCTTGGTAAAGACAAAGACGATGGCAAGCCTACTATTGACACAGGATCGTACTTATAAATCGAACTTTGAGTAGTTATCTTCGTTTCGTCTTTGACTGTAACCGTGCTGGGTTTGATAACGTCCTGTTTCTTTACTTCTACATTCATAACTAGTCCATCTTCAGTATCTTGACTTTTGCTGTCACTTTCCTCTTCTTCTTCTATTTTAAACATGTCGTGGCCTGCCAATAGTTCATCTTTGAACATAATTTCAAAGTCAGTAACTGGGGAATCCACTTCGTCTTCGAAATATACTTTGGTTCTGTTTGGTTTGTCAAAGAGATCTGGTTCAGATTTCGTTTCAATATCGTCTAAAGAATCATTGCTGCCTTTCGATTTAAGCTCGTGCTCGTCTCTGAATATCATGGATTTGGAGAAAACCTGAAAAAACATGAATTAAATATTTATTTGATTCATTTAAACAGCACAAAAATGTATAGATTTTGTTAATAAATTTTAATGGCGGAGACGAGTCGAGAACAATGCCAATAACTTTACTGATGACCATTCAGTCGTTCTTAGTGTAAAATGCACTTGCAAACAGAAATGAACAGACATAAATTGATTCTCTTTCTTTCAGTGTAAATTGGGTGAGTCTAATGTATAAAACTCTGATAGACAGGGACACCCGTGTGAGTGCACTCTTTCAGTCACTCACTGATAAAGTACTACCTATCTAACCTCCTAACCTCCCTTACGCCTCCAAAATATACATAGCAAATATTACCTAGGTACACAACATTGTTACTCTTACGAGCAGTAAGAATGACGCACCTCGTTACCGTCTAATTTACCAGCGTAACAATAGTACGTACTCATTGCAATGCATTGGTTGTGCACTTATATCGTAAAGTACTAAAATTTGGCTAGTGCTTCTTTGAAAAAAGAAAATCTTTATTGGAGCGGAGCGAGCGAAGCTCCCATGGATCGACTCGAATGGACTTTGTAACAATGCGCAGATCTCAGCGAGTTCTCAACCGATTTTGGAAATTTTTGTTTTAAAATGTACAAATTAAATTTCGCTAGGTCGTGACGAAGAGAAAATTTCGAAAAAAAAAAAAAAAACTCCGCTCCAATCTATGGTGCAAGCTTAGCCGGTGGCTGACTCTGCATCGACCTAGTCTTATCTTACTTCGATCTGGCTAAGTTTGCTTTTTACTTAACTGTCCCTTAGAGCGGAAATAGAAGCCCCACAACGTCAAATAGCTCTCAAAATTACAAACAAAATGCCAATAGTTTACGATATACCCCGATATATCACGATTTGGAGAATTATACGATCGGGCGACGATAGAAATTATTATGAACTAACCTAAAGGGGCGTTCCCGCTGGCGCGGATCTGGGTGAAGTGGAGCGGCCCACGTTTTATCAGTCACGGATATGCCATGACTTTTAGTGCAGTCATTGAAGCGAAAAATACGGTCTTACCTCCGAATTTTTTTACGGTGAACCGATTTGCATGAAATTTTGGAATTAGGCTCATCTTACCCTTAACTTCAAAAGTGAAAATGATTTGAACTCCGCAACCACCCTGGGGGTGGTTGCCACCCCTTCTCGGGGGTGAATTTTTTTTTTAAATTACCTCGGATATCGATAGAAGGCCTAATTTTAAGCAAAAAATCATCTATAAAGTTTAAAAAAAAATCCAATACTTTTCAAGTTATTGGCAATTGAAAATTCGCAATTTTTTCACGTTTTTCATGTGTTTTTTGCAAATATCTCCAAAAATATACGTTTTATCGAAAATTTTATAAAGAACAAAATTGTAGCAGGTAAAACAATGAACAATTTGATTTTTTATAAAGTATTCTAAGTGCAATATTAAGCTAGATATTATCAAAGCCGTTTTTTATTATGTCTGAAATTTAATCGATGTGGTCAATGCCGGTTCAAAAAAAAATAATTCACCCCCGAGAAGGGGTGGCAACCACCCCCAGGGTGGTTGCGGAGTTCAAATCATTTTCACTTTTGAAGTTAAGGGTAAGATGAACCTAATTCCAAAATTGTATGCAATTCGGTTCACCGTAAAAAAAATCGGAGCCATAATGCTTCAATGACTGCACTATTTGCGCGACCAGCGACGCAGCGAGCGGTTGAGCGAGAGAGCGTGGCGGCCATACGAGAGAGCGAGACACGTGACGCGCAAAATCGTAGCATCTCCGTCACAGTGCTCGAAATCACGCGTCCTTCATTGGATGTGAAGGATCGAATGACAGTCCACTCCATTCAGTTCCGCGACAGTGAAAAGTCACATTATCACGGGCCGTTTTGATACGATCAAAAGAGTAACTTCCTGTAATTACGCTATTATCTTTACTATGCTACTAATACCAGTATTTACCTCATACAGCTTATCGGCGTGAATAGGCAACTCGTTGAGCACGCGACCAGCGCCATCTCTCGGCTGCAGGTGGTTGTTGTTGATGGGTTGCTCTGTCACCACGCTGTCGAGGCTGGCGCCCATGTTGGCGTACCCGTTGGAGTAGACGTTCGTGTACTCATCTTCTAATCTGAAGTTACAAAATTGAGGAGGTCAAACCAGATGAAAAACGTGTTACAAAATGTCAACAGCAGATGATTCGAATCGCAAAACAAAACAAAGTCAAATACACAATGTTGTTAGCTATACATTATAGCCATAAATAAAATGTTGTCCTTTTCCTCAGAGCCAAAAACAATTTGCTTTAAGCTTTAAAGTATGTTTCCAATGGCGAGGACTTGAAGGAGCACATCGTAAATTGACCAATCATAGTGTTCGAAATCCCCATTCCGAGCCTGTGAAATGGTGATGCGAAGGAGAGCTGAGCGGATTTTCAAATATTCACTTAGCGCACCGCTCTAGCTCCTTTTTTTTTTGAGACGTGTTTTGAACTTTATCAGGGCTGGTTAGCCGTCACTACCAGTAGTCTGACTTTGTGTGTGAGTCTAACCCGCTAATGGGATTATCTCCGCGCCACAGGGGTAATTTGGGTTGGGTTGACGCGGGCGCACTAGACGCATGGACTGCGTCGTGAATAGACTGAACCGAATCAGTCTGAGTTAGTGCGGGAGGAGAGTGGAAAGATAATCGGGTTATGATAAAGAGAAACGCGAACCAACCGCTCCAACTCCGCGACAGTGGAAACGTACGCTGTCGTTACATACCAGACCGTCTAGCACAACTACGCTCCGCGACTCTTGTCGCCTGTCACTCTCTCACAGTTCAGTTAAGCAAGAGATAAGTGATATATCTCGCGCGAGAAAGAGTCGCGAGTCACAAAGGAGCAGGTATTTCTTGCTGCATCGATTCAATTATGTAGCTAGCGAGACAAATTACATTAATTGTTGTCATGATAAATTAGTTCTCAGTAACGGGTAAATTGACACTATCTACAATGCACTGTCCTATCAGCTAGTAGATTTATAGTTGCAGCTTGATATAGAGATCAAAGTTTAAAGAAAAATGGAAATGAGTTACCTGGTGAAAGAGACTGGGAATCGAACCCGGTACCTCTGGATGGCCGGTCCAGCGCGTTAACCTTTCCGCCACCCTAACTCCCAAGCATCCTTGAGCTTTGTGTGTCAATCTTTGCACTGTTTATTTTGAAAGGGTTTACACCTTACATTTGTATTAATGGTTTAATATAAAAATTGTGGTGTGTGGGTACATAAAAAAAAATGAAACATTACATATTTCATAACAAACAAACAAAGCAATGTGTTAACTGTCGATTTCTTAACACAACTTAAGACGATGGTGCCGAATATACATAATCTTTACGGTAGATGGCGCTACAATGCCGACCTAAGGCATGTAGAAATGAAACAACTGGTTGAAAAATTCGACGCTTTGGCTCGTGGCTTTCATAGCTTAATTGGTAATGCACCCGTCTGGATCGGAAAGCTGTGGAGACGTGGGTTCCAATCCCGCTCAAAGTACCTATTTAATTTTTAATTTTTCGCTATAAACAAATTAACTACAAATATACCTAGAACTTTATATTTAAACAAATTAATTACATATAGAACGCGCAGCGTAGAGTTTTGAGGGATCAATTCATTATTAATTTAGTTATTATGCAGTGTTATAATAATTACAGATCTACTTACTTGTATGTGGCGATTTTCTTGTCGAAACAAAACTTTTCTTCGCAGCATTTCCAGTACATCGTCTCCAGGCAGCTGTAACAGACAATATTTTTTTTTTATTGTTTATAGGCATTATTTTTACATTGTATGATTCCTATTCTGTGTTACTGTTAACCAACGACTTACGAAAGGTTACCATAATCCCCAATTTTTGTTTCCCCGCTGTAACGTGTCGCCGACAACAAACCTAACCTAAATGGGTTATTTAAAATGATATTTATAAAATCCTGACAATATTACGGGTTTCAGTAAAAATTCGGCGCGAAACGATACAGGGGGGGGGGGAACAATGTTTCGAAGTTATGAATGAATGAATGAATGAATGAATGAATATTTATTTGCATTAATCATGGTACAATAAATTGGCCTTAATATTGATTTACAAGGTTAGTTTCACACGATTAGCCACATAGTGGCGTGCAATATTTTACTTAAAACTAGAATATGATCTGATCAAAAATCGGACCCGAGTTAAATTATACTAGCTAACAGTTTTCTTACATAACTATTTCGTTAACGCTATAAAAATTATTTTCAGTCATTCATAAAGCTTGAGTGCTTTGGCATTTAAAGTTTTGAGTTCCTGAGGCATCTTATTAAAAAGCTTGATACTCATTTTTAGGCAGCTTTTGCTGTATCGTGCCGATTTTGGAATAACATCCAGCACAAGCCTGTTTGGGTCTCTACGAGAACGTTGATCTGAGTCACCTACTTTTTTGAACAAATTGTAATTCTTACTAACAAATATACAAACTTCATACATATATAGCGATGGTAGAGGTAATAAACCAAGTTCTTTAAATAAAGGTTTACAGCTTTCTCGGGGCGGCAAGGCGCAAATTGCTCGTATACACTTTTTTTGTGCTATAAACACTCTATCTTTGTCAGTACTATTTCCCCAGGCGAGCAAATCGTATCGCAAAGTGGACTCTACATATGCACGATATGCCGCAACCGCAGTAGTCACGTTTGTAACTTTTCTCAAATTCCTAAGAGCATACACAAATTTATTCACTTTGCTGCATACTGTTTGGATGTGTTTCTTCCAATTCAAATCTTCGTCTATAGTCACACCTAAAAATTTGGTGTCGGTTACTTTGTCTATTTTAACGATATTCAAATTAGGAACATCTTTGTTAAATTGTATATATTTCGACTTACTTAAATTAATGTCTAGATTATTCATATGGAGCCATTTTGTTATACTTGCAATTGTATGATTAATTTCAGACTCATATTCTAATATTCTTCTGCTATTGATTTTATCATTTTTAGATGTGACAATTATAGATATATCATCAGCAAAGAGTATACACTCATACTTAGTAATGTCAGTTATATCATTAATGTATAGTAGGAAAAGTATTGGGCCCAATATACTTCCCTGAGGCACTCCATTTTTATTTGGTCTATATTCGGAAAAGTATTTCCTCTTGTCCCTCTTATCATCTATTCTTGTGATTTCTACACATTGTAACCTGTTTCTCAGGTACGATTCTAGCCATTTGAGTGGAAGCCCTCTTATTCCGTGTTTTTCAAAATTTTTTAATAATAAGTCATGAGAGACAAGATCAAAGGCCTTTGATAAGTCAAAAAATAACCCAGTGGTTATGTTATTTTTATTTATATTTGTTAATATTGATTTTATTAGGGAAAATACTGCCAATGTAGTTGACTTCTCCTTTTGAAAGCCGAATTGCTGTGTTTTAATAATTCGGTATCTTTCGCAGAAGTCTGTTAATCTTTTATGCATACATTTTTCTAATATTTTTGACAGAATTGGTATTAAAGTAATAGGCCGATAATTATTTATGTCATCCCTATCGCTCTTTTTGTATAATGGTTTTACGATCGATAACTTTAACGCGTCTGGGAATGTACCTGAACTAAATGAAAAATTTATTAAGTAGGTTATGATATGTACAATTTCATTCACACAAGACTTAATTATTTTTGTGTTTATTTCGTCGTAACCCTCGGCATTTGTGTCATTTAAGGACATAATTTCGAATCTGACTTCATCCTCTGTCATTGGCTTCAGGAACATAGAGTTTGCTCTCGATATACTTAAGGTGCTGGTTGAGGCGGTAGTACGTTTTTTATCATTAGAGTCAATATAATGATTATTAAATGCAGAAGCCATTGATGTAGGATTTGATAAAATATCTTGACCAACTTTAATATGATCTATATCATCATTGGGCGTTTTTGACAAAACATGTTTTTTTATGACTAACCATGACGCTCTACATTAAATTTGTTCTTACTCCTATTTATAAATCGAATATTTGCTCTTTTTTTGAGTTAAAGATACAGCGTTTTAGCACACTAGAATAAGTCATATACTTTGCTTTGTTGCGTGTATTCTTATCTTTATAATATTTATATCGTAGGTCACGTTTAGTTTTACAACTGTTTTTCAAGCCTTTGCTTATCCAATTTTGTTTCCATTTGTTTGTCGTGTGAACTTTCGACCTTATCTTAGGAAAGCATAAATTATAGAAAAGACAAAAAAGGTCATGAAACGTTGTAAAAGCTATATTAAATATAGGCTCCATATAAACATCCATCCATGATAGGTTGCACAAACATTCTTTAAATTTATTTATATTATCTTGGTTTAGGTCACGCTTATAGATAAAATAAGGGTTTATACAGTTAACATTTTCCTCTACTGGAAAGCTTAAAAGTTGTGATGTATCGTGATCTGAAAGATATAGAGGTAATACTGTTGCATTTGCATGTGAGATGTTGCTTAGAATATGATCAATACATGTGGTTTCCGCGTAGGCTTATTAACATGAATTTTCAAGTGATAATTCTGACAGAGCTCTTGAAATTCACTAGTAACTTTGTTTTTTATTAGTGTGTTAATGTTTAGGTCGCCAGCTAGGACAATCCTTGAGGATTTATATTTTTCCTGTAAATCATGTAACATTTCATCTAATTTGCTTAAAAATAGGGTGGCGTTAGAGGACGGCGTTCTGTAGAGGCAGGTTACCCTTACGAAAGCCATAAATATACTGTAGGTGACGACCGCGTCCGTCGATGTTCTACACTGGTGACTCCGAAGCTCAGGGATGAGCTATACGGAGCGAACGGATTGTATAGGTGATAGGCGTAAACTAAGCTAACACGGACGAGTAACGGAAGGAAAAACGACGTAGATCAAACGAAAATAAATATTTAGCACAAATTAACAACAATGAACGGATCGGAGTAACTCATTTGTTTTCGTCTACGAATGGAAAGTTTACGATGAGTCATCTTTGTTATGATTTTATTTACTATGATGAGAGCTCTTCTACATTAAATGATTATACAAGGGAAAATAAGCGGTGACCTCTTTTATGGGCGACGATCTTAATCCTAGTTTTTTTTATAATGTTTATTTATTCATTTTTCTTAAAGACTAAACGTTTCCTGGTGCTAGCTGTCCGTAACATATAAATATTGAACAATTCGATGCTTTAGCTAATGGCTTTGATAACATTTCATATTTTTAAGACTACAAATACTCACTGTTTTTATATTATTCTTCTTACGGTTCAAGACTTAGAAATAATCCTGTGACAGACTTATGCACAGGCAGTGCAGGCTTGCTGGCTCAGTCAGTTAAAAAAAATATATATACTCGTAATAAGTACATAATATTATTATTTTCTTTTTAAAATTTATCACTATTCATCATTATTTAGTATTCTTACGCGATTAAGGGCCGATTGTTCAATCACCAGATAAAACATATCTGTCAGATAAATGTTGGCTGTCACTTTTCTTTTATATGACGGGAGAAAAGGATAGCAATAATTTTAACTGGCAGATAAATTTATCTGGTGATGGAACAATCGGCCCTAACTGTATCGGGTATCTTTTCTATCAGATTGTGATAATGCATGAATGCAATACTTGAATGCCAATGAAGTTTTGTCATCAGTATAATTTTTTTTATGAATCCCTAAAATAACCTAAATTAAAAATTTAAAACCACCTAGGTACCAAATTCAAACATTAATTTTAACTACTCCGCTACCTAAAGGGTGTCTGGAAGAGATCGCTATTTAGTAATAAGACCGCCTGTTGTTTACCTCTGCCTGTTATTTTAATGTATCTCACGCTGTGTTGTCTATTCCTTGATGTTTTAGGTGGGCAATAAAGAGTATTTGTACAGTCCGACCAAAAAAGTAGAAATTAAAAGTGGCAATAGGTACTGTTGTGTCGTCCCTGTCCCTGTTTTCTTATATTGATTGTATATTATTATTAATTATTTGAACTGACGTTTCGGTAACTTTCCAGTTACCGTTGTCAAAGACTGACTGAGAAAAAAGATATATAAGTTTCTTAACCAGTTTCTTGCACTACCTTTTTAAAATGTATCCTCCGACTTTTTCTGCTACCCAAAGGTTGTCTGGAAGAGATCGCTCTTTAGCGATAAGACCGCCTGTTGTTACCCTATGTATCGTTGCTTTATTTCTTTGTTATGAATCTTTTTCATGTGGTGCACAATAAAGGATATTATTATTATTATATTATTATTATAAATATAATATACGCGATATAATAGTTGTATTAAAACGGTTTTTTATTTAAATAAATAAATATCGGCCAACCTCACACAAATCGATCTAGTCCCAAATTAAGCTCAAGAAGGCTTGTGCTTTGGGTACTAGACGACGGTTTACGTACTTATATAGATAAATATATACTTAAATACATAGAACAACCATGACCCAAGCACAAATATTCGAGTTCATCACACAAATATTTGCCCTGGCCGGGATTCGAACCCAGGACCGCCGGCTCAGTAGGCTGCACTACAAACCGAGCCAACCGCGTTGTCTATATAATAATATTGACTGAGATCTTATTACAGGTTCCAATTCAAGGTGAATATCTTGGGAACTACTGGTCCTCTTCCACCAAACATAGCTAAGAACTATCCCGACGACGGACAAGTCGATTTAAAAAATCTGCACTCAAATTGGTCCTTCTGTTTGGGAGCTATGATGTTACAGACAGACGCACAAATACAGAAATACACAGGTTACTTATAACAATCTCTTTTTTGGAGGGGTTAAACTAACGTTCTTTATACAGGTTCTTTTTAAGTGGGAGAAAGCATGCAAGGACCAAGAAAAGTGTTTATGTCCATGACTTAAGATTTACCCCGTACAACTAAACTAGGTATCTAACAAGGTAACTTACAGAACGCCAATAATCACCGCCAATATAATTACCAGGAACCACATTTCTTACACCGAAGTTAAAAAAAACACTCGCAAATACTTAGTTAAGTCAGAAAAATCGAGAACTTAGTTACATCTTACGCTGAAACAGCTAAACTTTACAGGTAATGAAACTAGATGAAAAACCACTTCATGAAACACAATATAAACTGAATTTCTCTAAAATAAAAATACTTATTTATGCACTTGTATGATTACTTTTTTGGACACGAACTTAAATAAGTTTCTTAAACAAATCCGATTTAGGAAAATTTAATTTATTTGAACTTTTCATCAAAGCAAAGTTATGCTCTGCTTCTACCCGCATCTGACAAACTCAAGAGTAAGACTATTTTCAGACTCCAATAATACAAAATTACGCATGCCAGTGGCCAAAACTAAAACTTCAACATCCACATACAAAACCAACTTGTACTGAAGAACAGTAGCGACACTGTCAACGGCAGAGATAAGGTTGCAACGCAAACTGTTGTTCTTTTTACAAACATACATATACTGGTGGATTCATCTTTTTATCCACTCGCAAATTTGTAAGATCCTATCTTCTCAAACATACGCAAGTAAAACACGCACTTGTGAACTAGTACACTGAGTTCAAAAATGTTGTTTCTACGCTACAGAAATGCGACTAGTACACTGGTTTGCAGTATAAAGGGTGAATAAGCGATCATGTGAGCTGCTTTTGTAAATTTGTACTGTATAGTGGTAATCTCAAGTCATAAATGTCGTAAGTCTCTATAAACCTAAAGGATACTTAGTGCATTTTTCCTTGGAAAGAGAGCATACCATGACTTATCTTGACAGCTGACAGTTACAGGTTTATCACGGCGTGACTGAACTTGGAAGTGTGTAGATTATACACGGTGTCTTGGCGATGAACAAATGGCATTTATTCCTTGCAATTAATTCAGTTCATCGGATATTTAACTCTTAAAGCCATGGGCACAAATTAATAAGGTATTTACGTACACAAAATCATATCGGCAAAACCAGGAAAAAATATTTTCTAAAACGTAATTGTTTGAAATTTCGTAATTTCGGTCGCGCCATACTTATTGCGACATCATCACGTGATATGATGTATTGTATGGCGCGACCGAAATTACGCGACTCAAAACTCAAAGAATTACGCTCGTCTGACTTCGCCCTTATGTATCCACTCAATTGCTTCGAATTTTGAGTTGGACTCTATTTATATAATAAAATAAGAGCGGTGACAGGTAGCCGTAGTTACCAAAAGCAATCTAGTGGGTATATTCTAGAAAAGGGTTCAGGATGTCTTTTGGATTAAAAAATGCAGAAGCAACTTTTAAAATAATTAAATAATAACTCAAAATGGTATACTTATGGATTGTATAATTATACCATTTTGAAGCTAATGACTGTAACTATCTGTATTTTTTTATGGAAACAATTTAAAGGACCCAAATCGTTCTCATGTATGGATCCGTAACTAGTTTTTTTCTTAACTGGATCTGTTTATGAATCATGCAAAATAAATCAAACAAACAATTTGAACAGATTATATCGCATATAATCATTTTTGAGCCTCCTTAACGTTTCAATACCTTGAACATAAAACATAATTTTCCTCTGTGAAACTTTGATTATGCAGACTTAACTAGACCCTTAGAATAAATAAATACGTTTAGCTTTTTTGTATGTGCGAGCGGCGCCATCGCCATGCCAGTATGGCGCCATCCTGTTTTCATAATTTCCTTTGTCGCCGAAACGGCTGCACAAATTTGGGTACAAGGATGGACATCCAATATAGTTATAGGATACTTTTTACCCGACTACGGTATAATAATAAAGAAGGTACTTACTACTGGCATGATTTGCAGATGGTTAGCAACATCGTGACAACTGTTTACATGTCGTGTAACATGTGTGTTTGCATGATCACTCTTCTCTCCTGAACAGTCGAGACGTCAGCATGCCTGTAACAAAAAAGAATCACGATTACGTAAACATTCATTAAAGGATCACGAATTATTTAGCAGAATATGGCAGTTTAGAATTTTCGTTTTATTATTTACTGTTTAAAAATAACGGTTTACCCTTATTTTATGGACAAATGTAAAATATCATTTCGTAAAAAAATCATTTCATCGAAAGCATTTCTTTATTTTGGAATGTTTCAAACCAAAAACTAACCTAATCTAATATATAGGTTGTCTTTTTCAAGATTTCTGAAATAAATATGATTCCGAAGATAATTTTGTCTGTGAAATGAAAATATATGAAATAATTCATTTGGTGAAGTGTTTTTGAATAAAAGAAGAGGATACAAAATAAAAATAAAGGAACTCTTTTAGAATTACACACTTTTAAAATGGATTTTTTTATCATAAATTGGAATATTCTCGAAAATTTAATAATGTAATAATATCATATTTTTTATCCGTTATTTGATTATATCGAAAAAAACCTGCTTAAGAAAATTAAATGTTGTCAATTGTATGTATGTTTTTTCATTAACAGGCCCACCTTAACATTATTGTCACCATATGCGACCATTTTCCATTAGAAGGTTGCCGACCGATTCTATACAAGCATTGCTTGTTCCATACCAGCCATACTGACAATCTAACCGCCATATGCCACCCATTGTATGTAAATACAATCTTAACCCAGTTGCAAAGGGCAAGGCTCAGGACACAGAAAGAACTATCTGATAAGAAAATGTCACTAATCCCCGCCCTTTTGGAACTAGGACAGATAAAGGGCGATTAAGATCATTAAGCACTTATAGCTGTCATTATTAATTGCAGACATTTAAGATGTGGTGAATGTTTATGGTAACCTTATGACCGCCAATTGTGAGATATGTCGACGGTTTGTGTCGCGGACGACGGGGTGTCACCCTCCACACCCGACTGACGATCGAGATACAGAACATTATTTAATATTTGCACATTATTATTTATATTACGGTCAAAACCGCCAAATTTTGCCCTAGCGGGTAAATATCCATATTGCCTTAAAGTATAAAATAAATAAAAATGTTCGAATTATGTCATAAGCAAATAGATGAACGTATTTACAATTAACTTCAAAGTGAATCCATAACCTATTTCAATATATATTTAAAACCGCAGGGATATTTACCAGTTAGAGTGGACGGTTTCACGGTACCAAAATAATGTATAAGTAATTCTACTTAGTTTCTGAAGCAGTTTAAAGATTTTAATGTCATCTGCTTGGTGTATATCTTACATTAATATACATTATTTGCATTTCGGATAAATTGTCGAAAAGACTCTGCGTTTTGGCTTCGGTTCCCAAAAGTCCAACACATTATTGTCCAGTGAGGTCCAACGGGTCCTTAATACAATATTTACTGTTCATTAAAATGCAATGAAAAAGGTTTTGGCGAAGAATCTTACGTATACCATGGACAGTTACAACGAACTATTAATAACTCCATTCTTGACCAACTAAAGAACAAAAGGCTATCCTCAATCTGTTACCAACTAGTCCTAAGTTACTGAAGCCAGATTGCCCGGAGACAACCAGATACCTTTGACAAACTGGTGGAAGTACGGATAGGCGCTGGGAAAAGACCACGTGAGCGATCACCTACCCGCTGGTCAGACCAAATTGAAAAAATAACGGAAGTTACTATCAGATACAGTGGCATGGAAACAACTCGTCAACAAGGCTGTCAAAGTGTTTCAGGACGACCTTCAGTAATTAAGAAAATTAAGGGTGAAGCCAGACAAGCGTAATTTCGGTCGCGCCATATGTGTGACGTGATCACGTGACGTGATGTATGGCGCGACCGAAATTACGCTTGCCTGGCTTCACCCTTAGAAGAAAAAGATATATTGCAATCTAGGTCAGTCACACGTCTAATTAGTTTTCAGAAAGTTAATTATTGGGTTCTAAAAGTTACTTAATTACATCGCAATCTGAATTATGACAAATATAATAGGTACCTAATTATCAATTAGTAGTTCATGATCATTATTTACGTCCTTACAATATTATCTTGGAAGTGTTTATGCTATTAATATACACATTACGTTTATAATTACATACACATAAATAGTAAACGAGTTCATTGTTTTCCTATATACAACTTCCTCTATGCAACAATGGCATGTCTGAATGTCGCGTGCGTTGCCTGTTAAATTTGTTGTCGACACAATATTTATACACATTGGCTTCTGATAGTTCAGAGTCCCTTAGCGAGAATATTTACCCCACGCATGATACAAAGATGGGACTAGATTATTGGGTACTAGGAGGGGCCCAAAACTTCCACCACCACATATTTAAGAGCTAAGCTCTTATCGGTGGAGTAATCCTTCTCTTTTACATCTTTATACAATGAAACATTTATTTTTTCCTTTATTTGCTCCATATATGTCCTTCTCGGTCTTCCCCTCTTCCTTTTCCCTTTTCCCGAAACTTCAAACGCGTATATTTTTTTCTCAACCGTAGACGGGTAAAAAGTATCTTATAACCATCTTTGGATGTCCAGCTATCCCTGTACCGAATTTGGTTAAAATTTGTCCAGCCGTTTTGGCGTGATGAGAGGACAAAGGAAATTATGAAAATGGATGTCGCCAGGCTGGTATGGCGCCGCGCGCCCGTACAAAAGAAATGACGATCCTGCATCGCGCTATTAAGATTTTTCTTGAAATCATGACCCTACTCTATAAAAAAATGATTTTTATACATATCTAGACAAATCTAATAGTATAGGTACTTGATAACGTAATAATCAGAATCAGAAATCGTTAAGGCCATCACACATACATTTTTCGAGCGAATTTTGTATGAAGGCGATCACGCGCTTATTTTTATAGAAAACTTTGGCCCTTAAGGTGTCACATTTTCGATATTGAACCAAAAATGCTGGTGTACAAATATTTTGGCTTGCAAGCTTAACAAGCATTAAGTTACATGAGATTATGTTAGTAGTAAGTCTGTAATTATTTAAGTACAATAGTTCCCATTTCATAACCACAAACACATTTACATTACAAATTATTACCATAAATATAAGTATGCTATAAATAGCTTTTTTGGTAGAAATGGGACGGCAATTTCAAGTCTTATCATCATCATAGCAGGGGTCTATAATGGTTGCGTTTATCACGTGATAAATAAGTGACAAAGCATCCGTCACTTACACTCGCGTTTTGACAAAAGTGATGGATGCTTTGTCACTTATTTATCGCGTGACAAAAGCAACCATCCATCCATCATAGTCCCCCAGGTGTCGGTATCCGTCCTAACAACAAATTATAATTAAAATAAAATTAAGTAAAAAACGTGATAATGAGCGTACGGACAGTTGGTGGCATTATGGGCAGAGACGGCAATGGAGTCGCCTAGGTATATTTTATGATTGAATGAATAACGATTAAATAATTGATTTCCCTAAAACATGCCACTTCTTATTCAAGTAGTGACAATGAAGTTTTTAGAATGAAAATATTGATTTATTTTTCATATTATTTTTAAATTTCATCATCATAAAATTCAAACGCAGGCAAAAATAGAGCTGAAAATTTTAGCCCGGGGTCTAACGGAGAAAAGAGGGGAGTCCTTTACCCAAAAGTGGGACACTCAATAGGCTACATAAAAAATAATCATAAAATTCTACTGTTCATTAATACTACCTACATGTTTATCATTAGGAAACTCATGTAACTACTATTACAGTCAAAAATAACTTTAAGTATTAAGATTACAAATATAATAAACAGTTGTCTAAATTGACAACATCAAATTATATTGTCATATCAATAATTTATGTAGTTTTTTGCCAGTATTGAAGGTTGTATATGGTTAGGAAGTATAATCGATTAAGTGTGAGAATTGTAAAATAGATGGAATAGCATATATTTAACATAACATTGCCGTCATAGTATTTGATTCTATAAGTAATGTCATACACATTTTGAATTTATTCATTCAATCATAAAAAGTTTGTAGATAATATCGACTCCATTTTCCTCTCTGTTCGTTCAGATTGCTACCGTATGTCCGTACGCTAGTGATAATACTACGTGTCGGTGTTTATTACTGATTCATTTACGCGGATAATTTGTAGCAGTAAAGAATGCTAGCATTCTGACGTAATCGGAATAATTATAATACTACCAACTACGGATGTGCGAGGTGGATTACTTATTGCAAATTAACCTTTAATGTCACGGTTAAGCCCGAATACAAAAACATCTATTCACACTTACAAACAAAACTGATCGCAAGAACTTAAACACTTGAGAATAATAAAGCTTTTTGCAACGTCTTAATGGTCTACTAAATAATGACAAAAATAATGGTTTCGTGTGACCTTGAATACGTTCGCATTAGCATTATACAAATATCAAAAGAAATATCTGGTATACGAGAGACATTTCACAAAGAGAGACCTGAAATAGATTTAGAAGTTTTATTTTCAAATATGTATTTTTGTATCATATTATTTATTTTGACCACGCGGTTAACACAGTTTGTAGTGAACCTGACTACTGAGCCGGCGGTCCCGGGTTCGAATTCCGGCCAGGGCAAATTTTCGGGTGATGGACTCGGATATTTGTACTTGGGCCATGGTTGATGAAATTCAAAATTAATAATGTATATTAAACTATTGATACAAAGATATCAAAGCTCAAAGAAAAATTGAAATGAGTTACCTGGGTGACGAGACCGGGAATCGAACCGGGTACCTCTGGATTGCCGGTCCAGTGCGTTAACCACTTCGCTACCCGAACTCCAACCAACCTTTCGATTTTTTCCTTATGCTTTGTGTGTCGATTTTTGCATTGTTTATTTGAAAGGTTTTTACACCTTAGCGTCCTCGCCTCCCAATTTTTCTTTATTAAACTTACAAAGATTTTGTAGGTATGTGGTGTGTAAAAAAATGAGACATTAGGTACACGTTTCATAAAAATAATAATTTATTTCAAAATGCAATTGTGTGTTATGGAATGATTGTTTAATGTGGGTAAATTAACACCACTTTTTATTACTATATCGATACAAAGACCAACGAACAAAGAAAAAATAAATTAGAGCAATGTAATATTTCTTTGCGTGTTTGATCTGTGTATCTACATAATTAAATGCTAATTAAACGTGCATAATATTGCAAAAGGGAATTTGGCAAGGACTGATAAGAGATAAATGATAAGATAATCACTCTGTCCCTAGGCTGCGTGAGATTAGAAGAACAATGTAGATAATGGATATCTCTTATAGGCAGAATATCTTTATCGTATAAAAGTTGGAGGTAATTCAATTATCGTAGCCCGTATTTTGCCTTTATATTTTTTGCTGCAATTTTACCATACTGTTAATGTTATACTTAAATTTGATACTCTTAGTCGATCTAATTCTACTCAATTTAATTGAAAACCAATTAGTCGGGTAAACAGTATCCTATAACCAGTAGGATTTTAGGATGACCAGGCACCAAAATTGTTTTAAAAATATGTCCAGCCGATTCGGCGTGATCAGAGGACGAACAAATTATGGCCAACAGATGACGACAGACTGGCATGGCGCCGCGCGCCCATACAAAACAAAAGATGATCCTGCATCGCGCTAATTTTTTTTCCTGAAAACATTGCATCTCTTCATAGAAAACTATTTTCAATACAGATCTAGAACTATATTATAAAATGCATATAGATATGCAGTGCTTATTGCTCAACAGGTTTTATTAATAGCCACAAAAAGACATCGAGGACATCTTATACCCGTCCCACTTAGAATCATTTTTACATCGATCTAGTCCCAAATTAAGCTTAAGAAGACTAGTTTGTGTTATGAGTACCAGACGAGGATATACATACTCATATAGATAAATATATACTTAAATACATAGAACAACCTATGCCCCAAGCACAAATATTCGAGTTCATCACACAAATAATTTGCCCTGGCCGTGATTCCAACTCGGGGCTGCCGGTTCAGTAGGCAGGAATCATAATAAAATACGTATAGAATAATGCAACAAATAATCCGCCTGCCGCGAGTCACGTAAACCACAGAATAGTAATGATCGTGAAAATGAGTTTCCAAACCGGTTCTGGATAATAAAATAACTTATGTCATGGGACTAATCTGTGACCAATTTTCTTATTAATGTTTATATTCTGATTGTTGTGAGGTATATGTTTATTGTTGTATATTAATGTTATTTGAATATTAACTATTGTAAAAAACGGGACTTAATCGCTCCAAGAAGATGTTTATTACCTCGATATTTCGGATGTTATTCGACTATTACGACGGACGGTACTAGTCTATTTGTACCTAATAAGGACTATTATTAAACTAGCGACCCACCCCGGCTTCGCACGGATGCAATGCTGGTAAATTATGCATGTATTATACATATAAACCTTCCTCTTGAATTACTCTATTAAAAAAACGCATCAAAATCCGTTGCGTAATTTTAAAGATCTAAGCATACATAGGGACAGAAAGACAGACAGCCAGCAGGAAGCGACTTTGTTTTATACTATGTAGTATACATATCAAGATAGAATTTAATGAAAAACACGCTACTTAACAAAAAATAAAACAACTTAAGTAGGAACCGTTTTTCTTCGGTTTCCGCGACTGTCACACATAAAGAAAAAAACTTAAACGAAAACTAAAAAGATTTATGTATGTATGTAAACACTTTATTGTACATAAAAACAAGAAAAACACATTACAAAAGAATAAGCATGTACAAAGGCGAACTTAAGATTTAAACGGATTATATCGCGTATATTATTATTAATTATTTGAACTGACGTTTCGGTAACTTTCTAGTTACCGTTGTCAAAGACTGACTGAGAAAAAAGGTATATAATTATAATATACGCGATATAATCCGTTTAAATCGTTGTATTAAAACGGTTTTTTATTTAAATAAATATCGGACAACCTCACATAAATCGATCTAGTCCGAAATTAAGCTCAAGAAGGCTTGTGTTATGTGGTACTAGACGACGGTATACGTACTTATATAGATAAATATATACTTAAATACATAGAGCAACCATGACCCAAGCACAAATATTCGAGTTCATCACACAAATATTTGTCCTTGCCGAGATTCGAACCTGGGACCGCCGGCTCAGTAGGCAGGTGTCTACAAACCGAGCCAACGCGTCGTCAGTCTTTCAGTTTTTTTTATTTGATAGCAAGATTTTTATTCGAACGACGGGAAACTGTAACATCTCATGATTTAATCATTTCTCGCAATCACAATGCCGTTACTGTGACAAAGTTCTACAGAGATTTACAATTCAAATTGAATAGAAATCTGTTGAATTGGAAATAGACGTGATACGACAACAGACTACACAAACAAAATATACCTACTGTTTTTAAATATCCAACGTTACTGTTTATGGAAAAATATCTGGAACGGTAAATGAATGAATGAATGAAAACATTTATTTCAGGCAATTGTGGCCCATAGATACATATCTTAAAACTAACATACATATCAAATACAAAATAATAAAAACATAAGTAACTAAACTAGGTCACGTTTTTCAACAACGACGTCGTTTTACTCCTCCCCTCCCCCGTCTTAAAGGGCTGATTTGATTGACAAAAGCAATTGAGTTGGTAAAAAAAAGTCTGTAAAAGGTTTTGTAATAAACTAAAACTATCCATAAAACTATGATTACTAATAAGTAAAAAAATATGTGACTAAAAGGATTATTTATTTATTTAAACTTTATTGCACAAAATACACAAGTAAAAGTACAAATGGCGGACTTAATACTATAAGACATTCTCCACCAGTCAAGACTAAACAGAAACGTTTGTAAGGTGCAGGGTGTTTTTACTGCTCGGTCTCAAGTCACTTAAAATAGAAGCGGAGAAGAGGGCCATCGAGCAATGGTACAGAATGAAAGCATGTAAGGAATGGAGAGGAAGTTGTGTGGACAAGGGACATGCACTCATTCAGAGGGAAGCATGTTCGAAGATGGGGATGATCACCCAAAACAACGACCTTATAAAGAGACGAGAAATGTTCGATAAGAAATATAGGAGACAGGGATAACTGGAAAATAGAGGTAGAACACCCCGTGACTGTCTGTTTTACGGATGGTTCTCGGCGGGAATCGACGAAACTGGCAGGAGCCGGTGTAGTGATACCGAAGCTGGGGAAGAAGGTACACATTTCAGGCAGAGGTATGTGGCATAATGAGATGTGTGCAAATAATAGATGAATGCTCGCAGAGAGAGGGATCTGTCGTCATATACACAGATAGCCATGCTGCGCTAAAAGCGTTAGACAAGCCGACGGTAAGCTCATCCTTGGTAATGGAATGTAGGGAAGCCCTAAACAAACTTGGAGAGCACACAAGGATTACGGTAGCATGGGTACCGGGACATCAGGGTGTGATAGGGAATGAAAGGGCAGACGAGATGGCAAGACTAGGGGCAGAAAGGGAACTCATGGGACCTGAACCTGCACTGCCAATATCGGCAGAAGTCACGAAAGGAGTTATAGCCAGACTAATGGAGGAAGAGGCCAACATACAATGGCGTGAGACAACGGACTGTCGACAATCGAAGATGATCCTAGGAGGCATAAACAGGAAAAGGACCAGGTATCTCCTGGAACTAGGTAAGAAAAACCTCAGATTATTAACAGGTATAATCTCGGGTCATAATAGCCTTAACAGGCACCTAAACGTCATGGGTGTAGTAAGTGACCCAAGCTGCTCATATTGTGGCCATGAGGAGACAAGTAAGCATGTTATAGCAGAGTGTGGCATGTATGCGATAGTACGCTATAGCATCTTCGGGAAAGATAAACTAGAAGAGGAGGAGCTGAGGGACATTAACCTTAAAGATGTTCTTTCCTTCTGCAGGAGAACAAGAAGATTCGAGGAAGAAGGCTGTATGGGAGCGCTGCCGGGACAGTAACCGTTGGCTCCAACTGGGAACTGGGCTGAATGAACGCATCCAAGCGATCGACAGCCCGCCTGTCTCCGGCCGGGCGTCCCTACACCAAATCATCATCATCATCAAGGTGCAGGGTCTTTTATTTAATCAATTACATGAACATACAACAATCTGTTACATAGGGTTCTATGAACCTTAATAATAAGTAAAAAAAAACTAAAAGGGTTTACTATGAACCGTTCCAGAAGGTACAGTCAACCAATTTGATTCCTAGGCCATTTCCTACCTTGTCACAGTGAACGCCAGTATAAAGCCGCTTGAGATCTCATATCATTGTCATTGTGACAAGGTTCTATAGTGGCCTAGAAATCAAATTGGTTGACTGTACCTGGCTCAAAGATCCCTAGAATATTAGCGGAGTTGCGCTGTATCGCCAGGGATGTCCTTTGAGCCAAGTACTCGACGGAGCGGGGGTCCACCTCACCCTCCTCAGTCACTCAGTCTTCGCCATTGAGTGATTAGATGTAAATATACCACATTACATATTCGCATAGGTTAAATAACAATGTTTAAAAATATATCTTATGTAAAACTTATTATAAATGATCAATATAAAGCAATAAAACAAGTTCTTAAAATAAACCTTACAGTAAAAAAATCCACATCACTATATCGGACAGATATTATCATAAACGTCGAATTTATCCCAGGACTACCACGTGTTGAATATTAATTAATATGGTTATTTAATAATTTTTCCCACGCGAAAAAAACAGTTTCGAACCAGTTTGGGTTTTTTATTGAGCAATCTTTACGTAACACAATATTTTGCTACGTCATATCATATCTCATAAACGTGCGTAGCTGGGAGTTGCCAAAAATACGTTTTCCGGTTTGTAGACTCTTAAAGGAGGAAAAATTGTAATGCTCGTAGTACCTATTTTAGGAGTTGCTAAAATTCTATTTTGACAGAGACACCCAATAGGTGCGGATAATCAGATAAGTTCGTATTTAACTTCCGTTCCCATAGTTAATTTTTAAAGCGATTAAATCAACAAAATACGACGAAAAATATTATCACTCAACTAGGAAGGCGTCCGTATTATTGGACAGTTTGACGGCGAGGAAGAAAAGTCATGACCATCTTTTTCGCTTGACCGTGGTCGGATAAAAAGTATTTCTAAATTGCATGTGTTTACTCGTAGCCGTGTATCAATCAGTTTACATCAGTTTCTCAAGAAGTCTGTACAAAATTAAAACGTTAATAATGTGCCTACAACTATATTTTGCTACCAATTTTCTTTGCGATTTCCAATACATTGATTTCAGATTATACAGCGTGTATATTTGGTATAACCGCAAAGTCCGCAAACTTTACGGGGTCTTAGTATCATGCACTTATTAATATATTAATCCGTAAATTATAAAAAAAAATGGAACTCGTTTTTCCATATAAAATAATTCAGCACGCAAGGTATTTGTTTGTTGTTGTTTGTTGTCACTTAACATCGTGATGTCACAACTGTCTCTATATAACTACGCCATACATTGCTGCTCAGAAAAAATAGAAAAATTGATTACGCTATGGCAGTTAATGCTAAATTAATAATTGTTATAAATATCAGATTATAGCACTAAAATCTACGTTTGGCTACAATTTTCAGTTATATCAAATATACACGCTGTATATCATTAAATAACTATAAGCTTAGCAGAACCTTAATTATCCAACATAGCTATAATATTGATATAAAATTACTAAAATAAGTGGTAACAAAATAGGAAAATTATATAGAACTTTAATTTTGAATTTTAATATTGTAAAAACTTTTTGAGAAATTCTCTAAGTCGTTTTCGCGTGATGAGTCGGCAAAGATAGTGGCAAGGCATTATTCATTTCAACTGTATTTATTCCTTATATTATTTATGTAGTATCTGTACACTTACAGGTAATAAAAGTGTATTTATTTAACGCTGTATAAGGAAATCCGTGGTGCATTCAGCTATATAAATAACTGTACTGTTTTAGCCAAGGTCAAAGGAAAATCGTCTAAAAATTTGCTTACTCATATGTACACTGGGGACCGAAGACTCTTTGGGGACACAAAATAAAGACACGAACCGAACATGTACCTATACTTATATAAATACACTTTCTTTTTCACATCTGTTTTATTTTGTAACTTCCCATTCTCTGGAACCAAAAACTTTTCCGGCAATATTCAGTTGTGTAGAACCCAGAAAAACTTTATTAGAGCTTATTCGTTATTAAAGCCATCATTCGAATCACATTGGGCCCCGGCCCAGCCTAGTAATTAACTACTAAATATTAAGGGACAATCTTACTCAAATCAACCTAGTCCCAAACTAAGCAAAGCTTGTACCATAGGTAATGGGTACTAGATGACGATATACATACATAATATAATAAAAATAAATAATAATAAATATCGGACAACCTCACACACTGGCAAATTCGTCTCAGCGTATCGGTCTTCGGATGAATTTGGATAAAACCAAAGTTATGTTCAATGAACATATCGATCCGGGACCGGTCGCCGTAAATGGAGTCTCCATCGAAGTTGTTTCCGAATACGTATACCTAGGGCAAATGCTCCAACTAGGTAGAGGCAACTTCGACAAGGAGGCTAAGAGGCGAATACAACTGGGCTGGGCAGCGTTCGGAAAACTGCGTCGAGTCTTCACGTCGCCCATACCTCAAAGTCTAAAAACTAAAGTTTTTAATCAGTGCGTCTTACCTGTTATGACCTACGGAGCCGAGACGTGGCCACTCACCATACGACTAGTCCACCAATTCAAAGTCGCTCAGCGAGCCATGGAAAGAGCTATGCTTGGTGTGTCTCTTAGGGATCAGATCCGAAACGAAGTAATTCGACAGAGAACCAAAGTTACCGACATAGCACAGCGGATAAGCAAGTTGAAGTGGCAGTGGGCTGGTCATATCTGCCGTAGAGCCGATGACCACTGGGGCAAACGAGTCCTGGAGTGGAGGCCACGAATCGGTAAACGTAGTGTAGGGCGCCCTGTAACAAGGTGGAGCGACGACATTCGTAGGACAGCGGGTAGTAACTGGAGGACGAGAGCTGAAAATCGAGCTCAGTGGCGTGCCATGGGAGAGGCCTATGTCCAGCAGTGGACTGAAACAGGCTGATGATGATGATGATGATGAACCTCACACAAATCAATCTAATCCCACAGTAAGCTCTAGTAGGCTTATGTTATGGACACTAGACGACGATAAACATACTTATATAGATAAATACATACTTAAATACAAATAACATCCATGATCCAGGTACAAATATTCGAGTTCATCACACAAATATTTGCCCTTGCCGGGCTTCGAACCCAGGAGTGTCGGCTCAGTAGACAGTTGCTTAACCACTGCGCCAAGCGCGTCGTAATATAAAAATACATATAGATAACATCCATGCCCCAGGAACAAATGTTCGAGTTCATCACACAAATATTTGCCCTTGCCGGGGTTCGAACCCAGGACTGTCGGCTCAGTAGACAGTTGCTTAACCACTGCGCCAACCGCGTCGTAATATATATAAATACATATATAGATAACATCCATGCCCCAGGAACAAATATTCGAGTTCATCACACAAATATTTTCCCTGGCCGGAATTCGAACCCTGGACCGCCGGCTTAGTCGGCAGCTACTTTACAAACTGAGCCAACTGCGTCGTCAAATTTCTTTTTGTTCAGGGGTTTTTGATACCCTACTACGCAGCTGTGTAAAATAGTCATTGTATTTAACATAAAGGGTCAATGTTTTTATAATATACATATTAAAATGAAAACATTGACCCTTACTGATGTAACTTGATGAGTGATGACGAATCTGGCATTTTATTTCCACAACTCTGAGATAAGTTGTGAAGCACACTTGTAACTGTTTGACTCACCGTATCGTCATCACTTTGAAAGGGTAAACCCTCCTCAATCGGTTCCTCAATGCTGAGGCACGTGACTCTGTCCACGTAGTCTAGCAAGGATTCCTCTCATGAAGCTCAATTGGTTTCCTGATGAAGGGCTGCACTAACCGGCATGTCGACCCACTCCCAACCACGACGTAAAACCAATAGGAAGATCTTTTAGGGTGCTAGTTTTTTTCAGGGTGCACCAGGAACCATGTGGCCCATAATACGGTGTTTGACCATAGTGAATATAAATTGTGCCATTGAAACCACTAAACACACATTAAATTATACGCGGAACCAAATAAACTATCACTTACTTTTAGTCATTACACTATTTTTAAATGTACAATAACTAAAAAGAAGACGTGTTTTGACTACTGCTTTTTATGACGTCACATGCCTGTATCATCATAGAAGCTTTCATACTAACAGATCGTTTTTGACATTTAATAAAGAGTAGCTGATTTGAGCTGTCATCAAAATACCGTATTATATATTTGGTAGATCAGGTCAAGAGGGTTTATCTTTAGAGGGGGAGCTTCTCTATTTCAGCTTTGCTATAATTTCTTTCGTATATCCAAATGTTTAGATGTCCGGATTGCCGGCTGTTCTGGCTTATAGGCCACACTTTTCATGAAATTGTGAGAAAGTTCGATAATTGATAGATTTTTGTCGATTGAGTCATTCGTTTTTTTTTCAAAATGGATCAAATATGAGGGTTGAAAACGTACCTAAAGAAATATATATTTAATTGAGCCATTTTGAAATAAATTCACGAGGTCTACAGGTCACAGAGCCACTGCTTTTATTATTATTATAATTTTATTAGTATCATTAACCTGCTTGGTAAAGATTTAGGTACGTACGTACACTTATTAATTAACTCGTAAAGGTAATAGTTATGATTATGATATGTGCGCAAGTATAATTAGGATATTTGTTTACTTTCTACAGAGTTCGTCAATATAGAAAGTGGCGCCATGCTATTTAAAGTGGTCGGTATACTCATCAGATCATAATACTTAATGATCGTTTACGAAATGTTTTTTTATTTTATCAGGGATCGTAAAATGCGAACAAAATCAATTGAAATAAGATTTTTTAAAGATAAACAGCGACTGTGAGTATCGTTTTATTGAATTATTTTATAAAGCTTTTAGTTAATAGGTAAAAAAAAATACTGTGTATAAGATACCTAGATAATTTAAAGTATGTTTGTGCATACTTTTAGCACTACCTCCCAATTATCGTTTAGTATGAATGACTCCTTATTAAAAAATCAATCTAAATAAAAGGAATAATATTGATGTCTCTTTACTACTCATACAATCCTATTCTGGATAATACATTAGGGCGAATATACAAAAGTTGGGTAACTTTTCGGGATATTTTGTTTATGATAGTTTTTTAATCAAAATGCTACAAATTCGGGTATATAAGATAGGTAATGTAATGAATATATTGCTCCAGATTGGGCCAGTCACTTTTTTAAGTAGAACCGGAGAAATTTCGGTTTTTCTGAATTTGACTGCCAGGGGACTGACGAGGCTGACAAAGTACTGACAAAATACACAACTTCATAACATATGCTTGATATTTATTAAAATTTAGAAATAAATCTCTTAGGAACTAATCTATCTATTAGCCACAGACGTCCACTGCTGAACATAGGCCTCCCTCATGACTCGACACAAAGTGCGATCCCGTGCAGACCGCATCCATTGATTCCCCGCTACCCTCAGGTCATCCGTCCATCTAGTCGGGGGCCTTCCCACGCTGCGCTTTCCTATACGTGGTCGCCACTCTACGACTTTGCTGCTCCAACTGCCGTTCATTTACCGGGCTACATGGCCTGCGCATTGCCATTTCAACCGTGCAATCCTGTAAGCTGTGTCGGTTACCCTGGTTCTACTGCGGATATCCTCATTTCTGATTCTTTCGCGCACAGAAACTTCGAGCATAGCCTTTATTGAAGAACTACAGGACCATCTCACTGCTGAGCCATGTTCATCAGCTGTTCTTCAGAGTCATTACCAATCGTCTCACGCACAGTCGATTTCCAACCTCCCGAACAATCCGGATTCCGAAAAGCTTTAGCACCATAGACCAAATTCATACACTGCGGCAGGTTGTACAGAAGAGAAAGGAGTATAACCGACCACTATGTTTGTGAACTATGAAAAAGCCTTTGATTCGATCGAGACATGGGCTGTGCTTCAATCTCTCCAGCGGTGCCGTATCGACTATCGATACATCAAAGTGCTGAAGTGTTTGTACTGTAGCACCACCATGTCAGTCCGAATCCAAGACCAGAGTCTATCCAACTGCAGCGAGGAGTAAGACAGGGAGACGTAATTTCTCCAAAACTGTTTACTGCTGCACTGGAAGATGCTTTCAAGCTACTGGAATGGAACAGACTTGGCATCAACATTAACGGCGAGTACCTCACTTACTTCGATTTGCAGACGGTAGAAACTATTTTTAGTCTTATTCTTATGTTTTTAGTCTTATTCTTAGTCTTCATTCACTGAAGTAATAATTGAAAAAACTGTTTAACGTGTAATACTGTGAGAAAGATCTATCTCCACTATTCAAACAGCTTTTTAATTGGCTTTACTACTTTGAGGTAGTTTAACAGTATACATTTTCTAAGTAAGCATCCCTGTTTTTTTATAAGTCACTGCTATTTTTGGTATTCTCTATAATTTTGTATTTGTTGTAGCTTATTCGAACTTTTTTTTATCTCTTTATGTAGTTTCTTTTAATTTAATTATATAACACTTCCGAAAAGGCCCTTCTTCACTGTTTCCTTCTTTTCCTTTTAGTAATATCTTCACTCATTACTCCAATTCTGGTTTATGGAGTTTCTTCCACAGATTTTACAACTTACTTAGACTGCTTTTTGACTCCCCTATATTTTGGTCGATGATTTTTCAGTCTAGTTCTCAGTTTTGAAACCATTGCTTGGTTCAATATTTTTTAATTGCCTATTACTGGACTTATTCTGTCTTTCGCTTCATTTGCTCTTTGGTCGTCGTTTATAATAGGTCATTTGTTCACCATCTATTGATTATGCTTCGTGGTCAGTAGTTCTGGCGAACAAAGATATAAGTAGTATCATTCAGAAGTTGTTTTTTTTTTGCGTGTACTCAGATGATTTTTTTCTTTTTTTTGTGGCTAATCGTTGCTCCCAAGGTGTTATTTCCTTAACAAATGTCTTTACCCCTGTTCCTTCTTTTTTTAACAGGCGGCACGATGGTTTAAACTGAAATAAGTAACAATATACAGCTTCAACACGCTACAAATGTCAGTACCCTGGAAACCCGTCAGTCCTTTGGCGCAATATAACACAAAGGACTGACGCCAACGGACTGATGAAAAAGACATGAATTTGGGGTTATCTTTAGAATCAACATTTAATTTGATATTTTCGAACATCAACTAGCTACATTTTAACAAAACAAAGTTGACTGTGTATAAATTCAAGTATAACACAGATTTACAAGGAAATAACGACTTACCATAGGACTGACTTTTTGACTGGATTGGCACGTGTTCACATGACAACCACAACTCTGGTACAAACTCAGTAATAGTGGCCATAAAATGGCTCGACCTGCAGCTAACTTTACTATCAACCTTGAAATTCAACGCGGATTTGAATTTGAGTCGCCGATATTTAGCGCGAAATTCCAATTCGAACAACAGACAGCGGACTGACGAATAAAACTGAACACAAAGTTTCTTATATTTTTTACAACAACAGTGAGAATATTATATTATGAAAGTAGTGTTATACATTATTAAATACATCATAGATTGTATTGAAACAGTAAGTTTTCTTACATTAGAGGTAATATTTAATATACAGCCATTTGATTGCCCACTTTTGAGGTTGTGACATGCCAAAGTACTGACTTTTTAAGGATAAATTGTGGAGTTTCACAAATTTGTATTTAAAATGAATAGCTGAAATTGGGTGACCAAATAAAAGGCTTTTAGTAGTATTCAAATAAAATGAAAAATATAAACAAAATATAACAAAACAATATTTTATTGCCCTGTGACATCGAGTTACCCATTTTTTGTAGAATCACCCATTAGCATTTTTTGATTATGCGTAAACAACTTAACACATTACAGAGACGATTTTTGCTTTAAGTATTAAGTTTTAAGGCGTATAATTTATTTAACTCTAGAGATTTTAATAATTAATAATCATTACAGGTTTGCTCGTTTAAATTAGTTTGTTTCTTAATGACATATACAGCAGGTATTTTCAAAGAGGGTAGGTAAACCTGCATTTTATATGTTTTATATACTTACAAGTGTGTGTCAACACCATCCTACAATTTCATTGATAAAACATGCTTACCACGTTACACTAATGATTGGTTATGCATCGTCAATGGTGTGAAATTTTCATAAAATTACAACTTGTTTCACAACTCAACAGAGGGCTTACTCGCATTTCGATTGACTAGAAGAGATCCCTTATTGGAATAAGTTCGCCGTTGTGTATATTTATTCAATCAATCAAATCAATCTAAACAAAACCAAAATAAATGTAACAATAAAAACATTGATTTGTACGAACCTGATCAAATGTATAAGTGACCAATCCAAACAAACACGCACCTTTTTTATTCACATTAATTTACCACTAAAAATTGTGTTTTTCAACGCCAGCTTCAAAGTCCACTTTTTGCTTTATAAATCACTTTTAGTAATCTTTGTTTACTTGACTAAACACTTGTTCCGTGTCACTCGCCCGGAGTTTGGGATACGACTGGCAAGAGTAGTGATTCATTGACTCTTGATGGCTTCGCTGCAAACGACGAGCGGAGAGCGGTAATCCCTACTAGGTACGTAGCGTAGCACGTTCATTTGATCGACTGTCCTAGGCCGCGACTCGCCCGGTGTTTCGGATACGACTAGCAATTGAAGTATTAATTGAGTATTAATGGCCGAAACGTAAAGGACGAATGAAAAGCGACTATTCCTTTCACGCACGATGTTTTGTTTTCGGTTGAGGGCCA
This sequence comes from Apotomis betuletana, assembly GCA_932273695.1. Lineage (NCBI taxonomy): Eukaryota > Metazoa > Arthropoda > Insecta > Lepidoptera > Tortricidae > Apotomis > Apotomis betuletana. Next base: position 1,445,088 of record OW026300.1, read on the forward strand.
ATGGGCCTAAGAACTGCCAGCTGTTAAAGTTTGTATCGTACGGTCTCGCTCATTATACAAAATATTGTTTGACAGGCGATACGAATGGCGCTCATGTGCGTCCCGCCCGACTTTCCTGATTTAAACCACACCTCATGTTACAAGTACCACTTATAGTGAGTGTACTAATTATTATTGGGAATTCCCTCGCGCTATAATTATGTTCTAATTGCGACTCATCACCATAATTAATCGGGAGAAAGTGCTGGTATTTTTATAAATAAATGCCACAAATCGTTCGTCTCGTGTTATTTTACCTACAGGTTGTCGCGATTTGCTAATTTTAATCAACACTAGCTGTGCCCCGCGGTGTTACCCGCTCATCCCACGGGAACAATAAATTTATTCGGGATGAAAAGTATCCTATGTCCTTTCCCGGGTGTCAAACTATCTCCATACCAAATTTCATCTAAGTCGGTTCAGCGGTTTAAGCGTGAAGAGGTAACAGACAGACACTTTCGCATTTATAATATTAGTATGGATTGAGTGATTATTTGAGCGTTTTAACCGTCTCATTAATGTGTCCGTAATAATATCGACGGCCTCCGTGTGAACTGAGGCGCCATTTTCGGTTGTCTTGTAGAAGTCGCCGATTTTCACAATTCTCATCAAAATGATGTTGATTGCTTTTATGAATTGGCCAATATTGTGGACATATTAATGAGACGGTTTAAATGCTCAAATAATCACCCTTCTAAACTAAGTAACATGAACATAAACCATCGTACTGCTCGCCATTGGCAGGGTGTTCATCCTCACACAGCCTAAGTCGAGAACTGTGCGGTTCCAGAGGAATTTCCTACCGCAGACGCTTCGCATGTGGAATGAGCTCCCTGCCGAGGTTTTCGCCGGGGGCTACAGTATGCGGTTCTTCAAGAGGAGAGTAAATAGGTTCTTACATGGTCGGCAACACGCGTGTGATGCTCCTGGCGTCGCAAGCGCCCATAGGCAGCGGTAACTGCTTAACATCAGGTGGGCCGGATGGTTATTTGCCACCATCGTAGTATATAAAAAACAGGCTATATGTAACGTGGCATTTATTTATAAAAATACCACTTCTTCCCGTATAGGTGCGTCATCAGGGGGGCTAGCATATCTAGATGTGTTTCGCTTGTCGCGCGACTACGCGTTCCCTGTCTTACTCGCACAGTATTGAGAGGAAAGCGACAGGTAGTATTTGTCGCGTGTCACAATTATGCGAGACGTGCTGATCTCTCTTTGTCGGTTTCACTCTTGGCAGAGTGTTGATGGTCCTCATTTCAGATGTTGGTGGCAAGCTTCACGACACGCCGCAATTCTTCCCCGATAGCCGCCTTCCTCGTGCATTCATGTGAGGATGAGCTATTCAATACAGCTTTTATTTTGTCCATCTCATAGGCGAACTTCCTCGTGGCTTAGTACCCTCAACCTTCCTTTGTGGGTGCTGGTCTAGTTGAGAAAAAAGTTTTGAATTTTGAACTGGGTTCATTTTGTTTTTGGTATCATTGCAAAGTTTACTTGTTGATTATCTTTATCCATCAAGCTGGTTCTTGTTTTGCGATTCATTTAATTTTGATCATCATTTACACCACGATATAATACCACAGTTTATCTCTTATCGGGTAAGTGATGGATTACCGTTCTATATTTAGGTTGTCGAGACAATGAAGTAATATTATAGCTACCTATCCTATGTATTATAATCTCATCGCTGTTCACACTATCAGCAGTGCTTGCCGTGGTGTATAAGTAAATATATTTTTTTTTTTTAGTTTGGGACTTATCGGTGTACTTAAATGGCGTCCAGAAATTCCTTAATCTTTACAAATAGTGTCAAACTTAGTTTTAGCGATAATATCGCCGTTAGTGTTTTTTGTTCTGATTGTTGTAAGTAGGTACTCGTATTTTATTTTGTACTTTAGTTTATTTTGGTCTGAAATAAACTTAATACTTAATGTTAACATAAATTCGTTACTCCATTACTATGTAGGATGTAATTATCAAGAAACTGTTTCTCATTTTTGTACACCTACCTAATATGGGTAAATAGTATGATTCATAAAACAACCGTTATTCCGGAAGTTTTTTGTCGTAATCTACATTGTACTTATACCGACACAATCGAAAATACCAGGAAAAGTTCAATCGTGTACACAATTGTATCTGCATCTTATTTCTCCGAATGTCATCAAACCACGAAAGTGTCCAGGCAAAACGTGACCTTATCACAGGAAAATAGGTTACATAACCGCATGAGAGGTAGCACAACAACGGCCCAGATCTGTTTTGGTAAGTAACTGTCGATCATTGCATTGCCCAAGTGCCCAACGGTAAGTAGGTATAGGCCTGCCGCATACTAACGACTATTCATAGGACGGCTGGACTAGGTGTGATGAGGTTTCAGGGCTGGAATAGAAAAAAAACCCGGCCAAGTGCGAGTTGGACTCGCGCACCGAGGGTTCCGTACAAACACTTCCCATCTTAAATGGCCGGGTTAAGTTAAGTTTGCACCTGTTATGTATGGCGCCGCCTAAAAATGAGGTGCAAAGTTAACGCAACCGATCACGTTTGTTGTATGGGAGCCCCACTTAAATATTTATTTTATTCTGTTTTCAGTATTTGATGTTATAACGGCAACAGAAATACATTATCTGTGAAAATTTCAACCTTCTAGCTATCACGGGTCGGACTGGTGACAGACGGACAGACGGACCGACGGACAGCGGAGTCATAGCGTCCCGGTTCCTGTGGACCACGACCCGTCCGAGGTCTTCTGTCTTCTTTCACTCTCCCTGCGGGAGAATGGAGATGCTATTATCTTTGCTTCGCATACTTAAGCTGCTCACTGAGGCACGTTCTCAGGAATCTTCTTACGTTATCCCTAGTGTGGAAGTCACTGTTTAATTATGAAGTAACTTTTCTTTTGGTAAATAAATTATTCTTATTCTTTAATTATTCTTATTTTTAATCATCATCATCATCATCATTTCAGCCATAGGACGCCCACTGCTGGACACAGGCCTCCTCAATAGATTTCCACATGGGCCGGATAGCAGCGACCCGCATCCAGCGAGTCCCCGCAACTCTAACCAGGTCGTCCGACCACCTTGCGGGTGGTCGTCCTACACTGCGCTTGCCGGTACGTGGTCTCCACTCGAGAACTTTTCTGCCCCAACGGCCATCGGTCCTTCGAGCTATGTGCCCCGCCCATTGCCACTTCAGCTTGCTTACCCGGTTTGCTATGTCGATGACCTTGGTTCGTCTACGAATCTCCTCATTTCTGATTCGATCTCGTAGACAAATCCCGAGCATAGCTCTTTCCATAGCTCGCTTGTTATTTTTAATGTAATTGATATTTTACAGGTTTTTGTTTATACTAGATTGCAAATACGGCAACTACGTAAAAACGTTTATCCAACACCTGCACACGCGACTCTTTCTCCCGCGAGATATGCTACCTATCCCTTTCTGCACAGTATCGTGAGAAAGTGACAGCTATGTCGCTCGAAATGAGTCGCGAACCATAATAAAATTGTGCTAGACAGGCGTGTCTAACGTTTGCGGCCGCTCTAACAGCGATTGATACATCGCTAGCCATCACAAGGGCGCGTGCGCATGCGCACATCGAAACGCGTCCAATACGGTTCGTCGGCCTTTGGTATACCCATGTCGGTTACAAAATCGAGCACTGGCCGATAGGGTATGGACGCAACTTATGAATAACAAAAATGTATTTAACCAGGCATGTACAATTTTTAAAACTAACCTAACCTACAAAAAATAACTTCGCAGCAAAATTTTTAGTAAGTTGCTATATCGCCTAGCAATAACCAAAGCTCACTAAAATTTCTGTCATATATGTACATACATACATAAAATATATATATGTCGGGGAGGGGTACGGATGGCCGGTGTGGTGTGTGGCACATTAGATGAGCTATTCGACATAGTTGTGGACGAGGAGGTAGTTGTGAGTAAGATGAAACACTACGGATGCAATTAACTTGATTTATTCCTTATACACTGAAGCACAAAATAACAGTTCCTGGCACAGAGGTCTGTAAGCTAGGTTATCAAACTCTCACAATAGTCTTTATTAAATTAACACTGTATTGTTGAGTTATAACGTTTCACTGATTCTAACTTGGTATAGCACAACGAAACGGGACAGTTCCAAGGCAGTAGTGCACTCAACGGCGACCCAGAGTGAAGTGTCGGTGGGCGTTCGCTGAGTGAACCGCCAAGACTCTGTCTAGCGCGCCAAAACAGGTTCAAGGGGGCGCTACTGTCGCCTTCCGATGGCGCGCTGGCTTCGTTGAGCTTCCATACTCATGACCGTCTCCGACACGGCCATCCTGCGATGACACACGTCCTCGTGTGTTGCTCTGAAACAATCAACAACCAAAACAGTATCCACTCGGTCACTCCTGACAAACACGTCAAAATGGTAAGACAAAACAAAAACTTCATCTTTCCTTTCGCATCAAATAGTTACTGACACCAAAACAAAAAAAAATATCACAAAAATAATTTTGACAACTAAGTGAAAGTTTTTGTTTTATAACCGCAATATTTCAAAAGATACAAATCGAATTCTGGTATCTTACAACCAACTACCAATTGTAACATTACTTATTCCTTCAATAGTGCAATACGTTTTAAATGAGATTGTACTACAATGTTGCTTGTTGTGAAACAAACTAGCTATTTACCACTTCTACCTTAGAAAACACATTAGGAACTATGTACCACCATATCATTCCCTTTTGGTTCGCCTTATTGACAATATCAAAACATTTAAATCAACAAAAATCCGTTCAACAAAACAGGTATCTCATTCGTGGCCTAGGGCTAATTTAGCCACCCAATACGCGCATCCCTACGGGATCGCCGAGTCAACCCTATGACTCTACGGTCTCTGCGAGAGAGACCCGACCTCCGCCAGCACCTACCGCGCACCGCGTATCCACGGACTGCTTAGAGCAGATGCCGACTTCTACCGGACTACGGCTACGATGAAGTGACTGGTATGGTCGACCAGCCGAACTGAGAACCTCCCTACCAGTCTCACTATATTTTTTTTTTCGTCTACTTCAAATGGTACGTAGCTCCCGGGCATTTCCCTCAACCTATCGTGCAAGTACGCGCATGTTTGGAAGTCAAGTTTATGGCAAATGGTCTTGCAATTTACAATACTACATGTCAACATTTCTAATAGGCTCGCTTCAGTAACTTTATTTATTGCACAGTACTAACAATTTTAGTTAGACTGATACAAGTCATACATAGTCACTGAATTATACAAGCAATTGCCATGGAACTTATTGGAAATCAACTCTTCCATAAGCGATCACTCGGCAACCGAATCACAATAAAATGAGAACTCCTCACCAGATTTCCTCATATGGTGTGGTGTGGTGACGTCACACGTCAACCCTCTTCCCCGTGGTTGAAGGCGCTCTGTCGCTCGCCTTCGCGCAGTTCTTTACGCGATGTCTTGTACCGTGGCAGCCGAAGTAGACGGCTCATGGTTTAGCTATTAGCTGCTAAGTCCGCGAATCTTTTCCTGAAACAAAAACTTCAAGCACAGTATCACAAAGCTCGGTAATTCTAACCTTAAATTTAACAAACTCAACTTCAATTCAACAACAACTGAAATTGGATTTGTAATTACTTATAGTCAAATGAATTGTTTCTTTTGTTATCTGAAATAACATGCCATACTAATAATAATAATCCAACTAAAAAAAAAGGAAACTCAAATCAATCTAGCAAAGTAGGTAGGTACACTGAAATTATGATTCGTTAATGTGAACAAATAATCTACGACGTAGATGCAAGAAAAGATTTAAATCAAATCATTATTTGCATTTTAATAACAAACTTTACTTTGAATGATAACCTTTGGATTACCAAGGCTTTACCGATTATGAAACATTAATGATAAAAATCAAACCTCAATTTCAAATTCTTGTTCTAATATTTTCCTAATCCTATTAGTGTCTCCAGTTTAAATATTTTAGGCTATAGCGATCACCACAGTTAAAAGTAAACATTAGGATCGTTTAAACAAATCTCAAGCTCACCAGTTCTACGAAAGTTATAGACGCTAAACTATACACCAGCTAATGTACACCGAGTAAGAAACTATTCAAGATGTCAACAAATTCAATTCTACAGAACAATTGGAAAATCATGAACAGAGGGTAGATTATTATTACCGCAGCCGCTCCTACTACTAAGTACTGTGTATGATTAATGCACCCTCACAGCGAAATTTTTAAATGATTAACTTTAATAATGGTAGGTAAACTGCGTAGTGGTCATTTTAATCAACACTAAATCTCTGTAGAAACATTTCGCGTTTAGTCATATTATATCGCTACGAAAACAATCGTTACAAAACGTGCAATAAACTTTGTTTCAAATGATTATTAATTTCTATCACGCAATATTCAACTTTTACTTGGAGTGTTGCTTTTACCAGTACCCATTAGTACTTTTTTTTACAAATACCCACTAAACTGAACAAGTGCGACTCAAGTCTACCCCAGAATATAGCTACACTTTTATTTGTGAACAAAATATCGGAATCGTAGTGAAAAGTTAACGACTGACCTGATGTGTTTTTAAAATCTGTCGGTGGGGCCATGGTGCCTACGTCCACGCGTCGCTCGTAGTTGACCGTCGCTTCTGGGTCACTTCTACTGGTGCAACAACTGACGATGTGTCCCGCTGTTCTTGAAGTAAACAATGAATTTCGATGTAGTTTGTATTGTGACTGCTGGCTTTTGTCGCCGAGGTGGTAAGTTGTAGTTTTCTTTTATACGAAGTAAGCAATCGAATTTTTCATGTCCGTTTCTCTCGCAATGAAAACAATTTAAACAGTGCAATCTTCATTTGTTTTCATACGGTTTTGTAGGTCTCCGTGACGGTGTTAGCTTGAGTTTCAATAACGGAAACGCTTGTAGCTCCTGTTCCTTGATTTAGTGATGTCAAGTTCGTTGTATTTCAAAGAGTAACCACAAACTTTTTTTTTTCTTCCGTTTTATTCGCTTCGTGTTCCATGATTCTTCGTGTTCGCTCATGGGCCCGTAGATACTATCCCAACTTCTGATGTCGGGGAGGGGTACGGATGGCCGGTGTGGTGTGTGGCACATTAGATGAGCTATTCGACATAGTTGTGGACGAGGAGGTAGTTGTGAGTAAGATGAAACACTACGGATGCAATTAACTTGATTTATTCCTTATACACTGAAGCACAAAATAACAGTTCCTGGCACAGAGGTCTGTAAGCTAGGTTATCAAACTCTCACAATAGTCTTTATTAAATTAACACTGTATTGTTGAGTTATAACGTTTCACTGATTCTAACTTGGTATAGCACAACGAAACGGGACAGTTCCAAGGCAGTAGTGCACTCAACGGCGACCCAGAGTGAAGTGTCGGTGGGCGTTCGCTGAGTGAACCGCCAAGACTCTGTCTAGCGCGCCAAAACAGGTTCAAGGGGGCGCTACTGTCGCCTTCCGATGGCGCGCTGGCTTCGTTGAGCTTCCATACTCATGACCGTCTCCGACATATAAAATATAATTTTATAATATCTAGTAAAAATTTTATTTTAATTCTTTAACTGTGCAAGCTATTTTATTGGAAATGGAACTCGCTTCCGCTGGATCTAAGACTAGCTAAATCTTTGGCAATTTTGAAATATAGACTAAAAGATCATTTTCACCGTAGCCTACCTAATCCTTTTATAATTCTATGCTGTCGAGTTTCAAAGTCATATGTTAGCTGTGATATTCTTTTCATTCTTCCTTTTTGTATGTTTGTACGTTTATGTTTATATATAAAGATTTATCGGTGCACGTGTATGACCTATCTATCTGTAATATTTTGTATGACATTTATTTATTACTTCTCATATTACTTAAGTTCTTATCTCACCACCTACTATTTTCTGTTTAATTTTGTTTTCTCCGCTACCCAAAGGTACGAAATAATAAACTGTTTATCAACGGAATAGAGTTTACGCCTTCAAACGTTTCAGTCTCAAATATTGATCAGACCCCCTACTCAGCGTTACAATCTGATCAGACCCTCTACTCATCGTCACAATCTGATAACAATGGCCTAGCTCCAAGTAGTAATGCAGCATCAATATCAGATTCCAGCTTTAAAGAGAATGAAAACCAACACAACTGTAATTTTTTTCGACAATAACCTCAACGTACTCTACCAAAATATACGAAGTATTCAAAATAAACGTCACCTAATTGAAGCTATAACTGAAGAGAACCCAAATCTACATGCGCTTTGCTTGGTGGAAACCTGGATATCGCCGTCTAAATTGGATCTTTTACGCGTCGAAGACTACCAACTAGCATCGTTTTTCTGCCGTCAAAACCACGAAGGGGGAGGAGTATGTATATTCATAAAACAGGGGATTGACTACATAGAATGCAAGGACATAGCAGACATGTCAGTTGAAACCTTGTTTGAAGTATGCGCAATAGAACTTCCGGTACTAAATAAAGTTTTAGTTAATTTATACTGGCCTGATAGTCGAAGATTGCCTGATAGTTTCTTTGCCAAATTTGAACTTCTTTTAAAGCACTTACATAAAAAATATCTAAGGAGAGATATATCGTTTGGAGTTGATTTTAATGTAAATGTAAGCGAAAATACGAACTGTACAAAAACCCTCATAAATCTAATGTCGAGGTACAATTATAAACAAAATGTAAAAGAGTCAACTAGAGTAACAGCTACAAGTGCCACTTGCATCGACTTAATATTCACAAACTTTTCGTCTAAGAATGTGAAAGTAAATGTGAATGAGTATGGTCTGTCTGACCACATGGGAATTTTAATCAGCATTCCATCAATTATACTAAGTACTCGAACCACTTGGATAACACAAAAGCGGCGATTCAATCCGAAAAATATTGAAAAGTTTAAAACAGAACTAGGCAATATAAATTTCTCAAACATGGTAACAAGAGAAAATACTGTAAATGAGAATTATAATATAATACATAATACACTGATAAATATATTAGATCGATGCATTCCGAAAGTTAAAACGAAGATAAAAACTATGAATAAAAATAAAAAATGGCTGACGCCCGGTATAAAAGTATCATGTCGACATAAACGTCAGTTTAAAGTATTCATATCCCGAATCAACAACCCCATCTAAACCAAAAATTATAAACAATATGAAAAGTTACTGAAAAAGACAGTCATTGTGTCAAAAAAACTTCTAAATATTAGAAAAATTAAAACGTCATCAAATGTAGTAAAATCAATGTGGCATATTGTCAAAGAACAAACAAATAAACTCGCAATAAAACAAAGAACAAATATTAAATTAAACATAAATAATGAACAATCTGAAGATCCAACAAAAATTGCTAATCACTTTAATACATTTTTTTTCTTCCGTGGGCGCTGTTAGCGCCGGTACCATACCTCCCCAAGGACGACCATAAACTCTCCGTTTACAAAATTCAATATTTTTAACCCCTGTCACCCCTGACGAAATCTTCAAAATAATCAAGGGATTAAAAAACAAACGAAGTTTTGGTCACGACGAACTTCCACCTTTCTTGATTAGAGAATGTGCTGAAGAATTAGTCTACCCCTTAACCTTTTCTATTAATCAGTCGTTTTCTGAGGGCATCGTACCAGATTTATTGAAAATTTCGATTATTAAACCTCTGTATAAAAAAGGGAAAAAGAGCGACTGTAATAATTATCGCCCAATAGCTCGATTACCAACAATTTCAAAAATCTTCGAAACTGCAATGTCAAACCGTTTATATTCATTTTGCGAGAAATTTAATATATTTAGCGACTCTCAGTACGGTTTTAGAAAAAATCGATCAACGACGTTAGCCGTCTTTAAATACATGAAAGAAGTGTTGAATATATTAAACAGTAAAAATTATGCCGTCGGGATACTGCTTGACATGAGTAAAGCTTACGATCGAGTCCTGTATGAGATTCTGCTACAAAAGCTACGCGAAATAGGAGTGAGAGGAACCGCCTACGATTGGTTTGTGTCCTATCTAGGGAATGCTACCCGGGTACCCGAAAACCCGGGTACCCGGGTACCCGACTACATTTGGAGTCGGGTAAAAACCCGGGTTTTCAACTCATAAACCGGGTTTTACCCGAAATAAAGAAATGTTAAGAAAAAATTGTGAAATCATAAATAACTTACAACAAAATGGCTTACGGCTGTAACCCTGTAACCCTAACATACTGCATTGTAACTTAGTTAGCTTTGCCCGCGGCTCCGCCCGCGTTGAAATTGGCCTGTGTAAGTAAGCGGCAAATTCACCCCTAATTTTCTCTCCCTATCCCCTGGAAGCAGAAGTTTAAGTTAACAGATGGATACAATAGTGGACTGTAGTCGAGATCCGCCCGGCGCCCCGTCATAATCTGACGAGGATTCGCTGATGAGGTTTCGCTGCATCTGCTCTCACAAACCCAAGAAATCTCACGTCCCGTCATCTGGCTCAGGTCTCCGTATACGCTCCGAATGAGGTCTTCAACGGACGGAAATATCCTGCATTACGTGTCTGGTAATCTAACCAGGCTGTTGGTTTCCTCCAGATTCTCCAGAAGTCTTTTTCCAACCTGAAGCAGTACCCGGGCGAATTCTTGGACATGTGAGCTTCCTCCTTGTTGGACTCGCATATTTTCAGCCAGGCGCAGCTTCTGTTCTGTAGAACTCTGGTTTTATCAGATTTCCTTGATACACCGACGACTGGAGTTGTCCTAATCTATTGGGCTCTTTAAAGTTGTGTGAGCCGTTTTTCCACCAGGCAGTATAACGTAGCAGTGATTAGTCAATTATACATTTGTTGTTATCCTGCAAAATCCTTCCTCAGTGGCTTATTCATGTCACAACGAATAAATTTCAGCGTCATCTGTTAGTTTATCCGGGTACTCAACAATCGTAACACATGTTTGAAAAGAAGTTAGCACCTCTTTCCTAAGTAGCGCCATAAGATTCAAAGTCTGGAATCGTAATAAAACATGCTTTTCATTCTTAAATACCCGTAAAAACCATGAAACTCAATATTTAATACTTTTTGTTTAAGTCCGGGTATTACCCGGGTACCCGGGTTTTGAAAATCAAGGTCGGGTAATACCCGGGTAACAAAAATGGCCGGGTATTGCATTCCCTAGTCCTATCTCACAAATCGTATGCAGTATGTTGAAGTAGATCATCATAATTATATAACAGGCCTTATACATACCATCAAATCACAGACAACTAAAGTCACTCAATCAATACCTCAAGGCAGCGTTCTCGGATGTACCCTATTTCTACTTTACATTAATGACTTGCCCAATATAATAGATTGCCCATGCACCCTATTTGCGGATGACATATTTTTAGTGATTCCTTGCAAAGATGATTCAAATTTAGAAAAACACCTCCATGATACGATATTAAATATAGTGACATGGTTAAATGAACATAATCTTGAAATTAATTTTGCTAAAACGAAACTCATAGAGTTTAGACCTCGCCAAAAACGTAGTATGAATGTAAATTATAGCTATGATGACATAAAATTAGAATTCGTAAATACTTTTTCACTTTTAGGAATACACATTGACTGCAAAATAAATTGGAAAGAACATATAAATCAAATATCAATAAAATTAAGTAGATTTACTTACGCCTTAAACGAATTAAAAAAATGTACCGACCTGAAAACCGCTATTTGTGCCTACTACGCTTACGCCCACGCCTGGCTCCAATATGGTATAGTACTATGGGGGAACAGTACAGACGTCGCACACCTATTCAAACTCCAAAAACGCTGCATAAGAATATTAGTAAATATAGATGACATGATAAGTTGCAAACCATATTTCATCAAACATAGTATCCTAACCCTGACATCTATATAAATATTCTGCAAGTAGGTATTTTTGTGAAAAATAACTCCGAACTTTTCCCGCAATACTCACACGCGCCTAACTTGCGACCCAGAAATAGACTGGCTCTACCTGACTCAAAAATGAAAATGGTTCACTCTAATTCTCTTGGCATGTGCATCCAAATATATAATAAAATCCCTAAGGCAATCAAGGATCATAATAACTTAATCCAATTTAAGAAAAATCTTAAAAAGTTCTTAACACACAAGGCTTACTACACTGTCCAAGAATTCCTTGATGAAAATGAAATTGATATAGAAAATGCTGACTCATAAGACTAATTTAATGATCTCAAATTTAAATATTGTTGTTATTAAATGTATTAAATTATTATTATCTCATTATCTTAATTTTTTAATTATTTTTTTTGTATAAATCTTAATAGTAATCAAGTTTGTAATTGACATAATGTTTGTAATTGATATTCCATTTTAGTTGTAAGATATTGCTCTGCCCGACAGGGCTCATGTTTTGAACGTACCTAGTATGTGCTAGTATTTAAGATCTTTTATGTACAACATGAATCGCAATAAACTGAATTTGAATTTGAAGAGATCTGTTGTCTGGAAGAGATCGCTCTTTAGTGATCAAACCACCTATTATTTAATTTAACCACTACCATTGTTTAATTTAAGATTTCTCATGTAATATTTTTCTTGTTGGTGTGCAATAAAGAATACTTGATTTTATACATATTTATAAATATATTATATTTTTGGCGTGATTTTCAAAAATCACGCCTTTTCCCCAAGGGGGTAGGCAGAGACCGCATCTTTCCACCTGCTGCTACGGTCCTTACATACATCTTTCGCTTCATCAACATTCATTTATCTCCTCATGCACGCTCGTCGGCTTAAAGTACTCTTGACTTGCCCTTTTTTCACTACTCTTGAAAACCTCGTATTTAGTAAATAGATTGACGCTGAGATACGAGCTCAGTGAGTTTAGGTTGTCAACGGACGATATATCCCCTGAGTATCTATGCGCTAATTTATGACAAAACTGAGCTAAATAATCTGATCTTGATATTAATGCAAGCCAAGCGTAAGATATGAATGATAATGCTCTTAATAATCACCGGCGCAGTCGGACGGACAACAAACAAGACTTTACCGCCCGCGTGCAGTAATAAGTTTTAAACTCTATTTACTACCTTTTAAATAGAGATTTTAATGGGCTTATTACGTCGCTTAATGCGGCAGGTGTAGGTGGCAATGATCTTTATTGAGGACACGGTTTTACCTTGACTTTGCGCGGATTTCGTTTCCTCCGGAAATGACTAAGTTCGATGCTACCGGTGATAATACAGTTTTTCGTCGCCATTTTCGGACTCGCCAAATGGTTAATGGTGTAATGTAATGAAGATTACTGTTCGCTTCATTGATAGAAATGAGCTTGGAAATTAAAATCTTTAAAATCAGATGCATTTGGTATAACTTTATAAGTTTTAATCTTGCAGAGATTAGGAAAATATGTCATGTTGTAAAAAGTATAAGAAAGTTTTTTTTTCTTTATGTAAATAAATTGTGGGTGAACCCAGACGGGATTTTTTCGTGTCGATATATTCAGGTCATGTATTTTTAATAAGTAATTGTATTTAGATCGCTACGTTGAGCCTTAATTTAATTTAGTTACCTATAAACTTAAATGGTTTGTCAGAAAAAAAAAACCCGCCCAGAATCTTATTATGGTGGCTTATTCTATACCCATTTAAAATTAAAGAATCCTCTGATATGGATTTGTTGAATATAAACTTCATTCTAATGACATTCTTTATGTTTTTTATTCCTATAAATCGGAGGCGTCGTAAGTGGCGAGGACGGTACGAGTACGTTGAGTGACAGACGGTATGAGTGACAGTGCAGGCACCTCTAGCACAACCGTGATAAGTGATAAAACCGACTCTTTCTCATGCTAGATATTTACCTACCTCTTTCTTCACTGTACTGTGAGAGAGTGGTGCTATGTTGACTCTCGTCGGGAAGCGTATTAGTTGTGTTAGACAGGCTGAAATTACTTAGGTATTTACATCTTACTTTTTTATGTGACAAGTTCGTATTTACACATTGGCCATACGATCTTGCGAATAAAATAAACAAACCGTACCTACGTCTATCATTATTGACAATTTGCAAGCAATCAGTAATGTGAATGTTGTTTGAAATCGTTGCAGATGTGTCATTGTTAGTAATGAAAAACCTTATGATGTCATCTCTTTTAAATATGAGATGTCTTAGAACTTTATGCTGTTAGTATTATTTGTTGCACTTAAGTAAACCTCATTAAATACACCAATAAACTTAACTGTTTAATTTATTAATAATAAGTAGTCGATTGTTTGATAAGGGGCTAAAATAAGCCATTATGACACGAGGAAGTATTTGGACGAGTGAACGAAGTGAGTGAGGACTATAATATGTCTTAGTGTCATTCCGGCTGATTTTGGATAATATATGCCTAATATTATCCGAAATGTATTTAAAGTAATGATATTTACTATTTCTAATAATAGAGCAAACAAATGTACCTAACAAAGAATACACTTCTTAACTAGAGTTTTAGTTTATTTTCAAATAAAATAAGAGCATACCTTAAAATTTTGTCTTTTGATCATCATGGATATAATGAATTTTATAAAATGTAGACAATTCACTAATGCGAACTAACAGGTTTCTCTATAATTTTCCCGAATTTCATATGCCATAATATATAACATGCTATAATATTAATTTATTTTAAATGTTTCAATGGCGATTGTTATAACTTAACCTGTCTTTGCCCAGCAATGGGACACAAATAGGTACAGGCTAGTAAAAAAAACAAAAACTTAACCTTACGATTTGTGTTTATGAAATAAAAAGCTTATGCCAAAAGAAAATTATCGCAAGTGATAAATTTTATGGCAAATGAAAGTATCCGGAATTAACTTGATGTAACTGATGTAAGGTTCCATTTATTGCGCATTAAGTGAATTACCGGAATTACGAGAAACCGACATCAGAATAAGTTAAAAATATTTAATGACTTCCATTCCATATCATAAAACTTAATTAAAACAATTAAACTATCTTACTTCAATCAATGACGCAACTAATGACTTTATTCTCAAATTAAATAGAACCTAAGAAAATAAGCCTATCCCTTTTGTCTTTTAGTAAAATTTAATCATATTAACTTAATCAAGTTAAGCCATGTCGGCCTTCATTGACCTAAAAGTATAGTTACCTACCTACATTAATCTAATCCTATTACTACGTCTCAACATGACCGTATAAGTGAGACATATCTTTATTAATCCATTTCCATATATTGACCACACCTTCATTGGCGTATCTAACATTATTTTTTAGGGGGGGCCTGGGGGTGGGCCTGGCCATGGCCTATGAGATGAAACCATGAATTTCTATCGGTAACCCAAAATCCTGGGGTGGGCACTAGACCATACTGGGGTGGGCACGGCCCACCCGGCCACCCCCCTATATACGCCAATGCACACCTTTACTACCAATATGTAGTGTAAATTGTCGCGCTCAGTCTTGGGTTCCGTACCCTTATCTACCTTGAGTTAAAATGACCGTACTCGCCAGCGACAGCGTAAATGATTTGTATGGAGAATAGTACAGCGCACCTAGTGGTTACTTTGTAGAACTACAGTTCTCCATACAAATCCTTCTTCTTCTTCTTCTTTGTCGTTTTCACTCTTGGCAGAGTGGTCGTGGTCATCATTTCAGATGTTGGTGGCAAGCTTCACAACACGCCGCCATTCTTCTCTGATAGCCGCCTTCCTCGTACATTCGTGTAGTGACGATGAGCCATTTATTGCAGCTTTTATTTGATCTGTCCATCTCATAGGCGATCTGCCTACATACATATCCTTAATGATGATGACATGATACAAATCCTTAAGAGGCCTTATTCTTTTTAGAATTTATTTTTTTCATTTTATGACCAATCCATACTAATAAACTTGCAGAATAAAGTTCATTATTTCATTATTTCATTATTATTAATATTATAAATGCGAAAGTGTGTCTGTCTGTCTGTCTGTCTGTCTGTTACCTCTTCACGCTTAAACCGCTGAACCGATTTAGATGAAATTTGGTATATAGATAGTTTCAGTCCCGGGGAAGGACATAGGATACTTTTCATCCCGAATAAATGTAGTGTTCCCGTGGGATGAGCGGGTAACACCGCGGGGGCACAGCTAGTATATTGATAATTTCAACCAACTTTTTGAAGTGAATAATACTTTTCCCCGATTTCTAGGTAGTAACATAGCTATTTCATGCTTTCATTGCATGCAGTCGAAAATAAGTTGAAAAAACCAATTTTCCGCGTGATTTTTGTCAATTTCGAGTAGCTTTTGAAACAAAAATAATCAATGAAAAACTTAAACTGTAGGTTTCAAATATATACCAATAAATCCCAATAGCCCTGTTCTAGGTAGTAACATCAATAATATCTTAAGAAACATGTTTGATCATAGAGAAAATGTCTAAAGCAATCAGCATTTTAAAAGGAATAAGGCCTCTTAAGCAGTCGCTAGCGAGTAGGTACTATCACTGTAGTAAACTCATGCTAAGGGTACCGTACTACCATGCGCAAACAACGTGGTTAATTGGTTATGTTAAAACACAGACAACCCCCACTAGACGGAGCATGTAAGGCACATGTAAGGCGACCCGCGCGCACCAACGATATGGTACGGCAGAACATTAAAGTATCAACACGGCGGCCACCGTTTAGTTGCGTCCTTGTTTATGAAGTCTCTCTACACCACTTAACACTACAATTTACCATGTTATTTATTCAATTTCTTTTTTCGTTGACGTACGCATGGATCATAAACAAGGACGCAACTAAACGGTGGCCGCCGTGTTGATACTTTAATGTTCTGCCGTACCATATCGTTGGTGCGCGCGGGTCGCCTTACATGCTCCGTCTAGTGGGGGTTGTCTGTGTGTTAAAACGATTCCCTCATTGAGAGCGAGAAGCATCTCCATTTCAGTTTCACACAAAATACTTTCGTGTATCCGAATTCCGGATGTTCAGATTCACGGCTGCTTTCGCCTACAGGTCCAATTTCTCAATCGATTCTCGTGAAATTTTGTGAGCAGGATTTGATAATTATACAGATTTATTAACCCCCGACAAAAAAGGGTGTTATAAGTACCTATAACATGTGTATCTGTGTGTCTATCTGTGGCACCATAGGTCTCAAACGAAAGATTTGTCTGTCCATATGGTTCTTAGCTGTTTGGTTGCGTCGAAGGTATTTTTTATTTTGAATTTAGGTTTTTAGCTTCCATATTTCTATTAAAATCGAATCAATTATTTCTGATTCAGTTGGCAGTGTTGGCACGAAAGTCGTAGAAGTTGGAAAAATGTAAAAAATACATATTACACCCATTTCAAAAAATTTTGCTAGGTTTGAGCTGCAAAACTCAAAAGTAACTTTATTTAATATTCGTTCTTTTAGTTACTATAATAAATACAGGCTTTGTAAAAAGTTATAAAGATATAGGTAGATATTCAGTAATCAGCGATCACAATGCGCAGAGGTATGAGTTCGCTGTGGAACATAGTCACGGCCACAGTAATACCACGGAACATGCTGTAAAACGTCGGATATTTAACCAGGAATCTATTCGTTTATTTTATTTAGACATAGAAAATTATGATTTTAGTTTTATTGACAATGATACTCATGACATTAATTCTAAATTTAGTAAATTATTTAATATATTGACATTTTACATTGATATACATTTCCCAGTAAAATCGTTGAAACTCAAAAATAATAAGAATAATTTATCCTGGATGAATGACGAGCTGTCCGAGTACATACGCAAACACAACGACCTCCAAGAAATACGACGCCAATACCCTGACTGCACCATAATATCCGAGTGTATTGCCCATTATTCTCAGCTGATCAAAACCGCAACTTTGCAGGCACGACGGGAGCACATACAACAGAAGCTAAGAGAAAGCAAAAATCCAGTTAATGAAATTTGGAGGGTCATTAATGATGAAATTGGTACTAAAACAAAGTCCCAACAAATATGCCTAAACGACCCAATTTCAAATACCAAACTGCCAGACAGCGAAGTCCCTAACAATTTCAATTCCCATTTTTTAAATATTGTTGCTAAATATGTCATACCAAGTGATGAGTCGATTTCCACGCAATACTTACGACAGCACCTCTGTGGATCGGATATGCCGACATTTACTCTCCCAAAAATAACACATGAACTCTTAAACACAACAATACAATCAATGTTAAAAACACGTACTACCGTGGACGCATATGATATGTCGCATCTTGATTATATTAATAAATGAGATGTTCACTGCCGGTATATACCCTGACGTGCTTAAGAGTACTAGGGTATGTCCTGTCTACAAAGGGAAGGGCGATAGGACAGATGTAAACAACTACAGGCCCATAACCATAGTACCGACCATCTCTAAAATTGTTGAATCATTGTTGTCATCTAGCTTAATGACTCACCTAGAGGCGAACGACCTGTTAACACCAAATCAGTTTGCATATCGGCGGAACATGTCTACGACCACTGCAGCCCACAAGATTTTTGATTGTATCATTACAGGTCTAGATGACAGACACAAGATGGCCGGCATTATGTGCGACTTATCGAAAGCCTTTGATATAATAAGTCACAAACTACTTTTGAACAAATTGCGTCATTATGGTGTAGGGGACCCAGCCCATCGGTTGTTTACGTCATTTTTGTCGGGCCGTAGGCAAGTAGTAAAACTGTCCACAAATGGCGAAAATTACGAGTCTGACGTTGGCCATATCACATCAGGAATTCCCCAAGGATCAGCCCTGGGAAATACGTTGTTTCTGACCTTCGTTAATGATCTCCCATCCGCCATAACAACTGGTTTATCCGTGCTGTTCGCAGATGACACGACGGTCATAGTTAGTGCGCGAACGTACGAGCAGCTCGGCGAGGGCATAAGCGAGGTGTGTGGAAAGTTACAACGATGGTTTTCCGCAAACGGGTTGCTCCTAAATGTAACAAAATCCAACATAATGGTCTTTTCGGGACGGCATATCTCATTGCCTCCTTGTTTATGCGATCTCCCGATGCCGTTATGCACCGAAACCAGGTTCCTAGGTTTCACGTTAGACTCTAATCTTAACTGGAAGTGCCATGTCGATTCGCTGTGCGACAGACTGAGTGGTGCGGCTTTTGCGTTGCGGAAACTGAAACCCCTAATATCGGAAGTTTCATTAAGATCGGTTTATTTTGCTCACTTCCACTCCTTGATGTCATATGGCATACTCCTCTGGGGAAACTCTACGGATGCCAATCGAGTATTTATCATTCAGAAGCGAGCATTACGTACTCTTGCCGGTGTGAAACCACGACATCCATGTAGGGACCTTTTCGTAACGCATCGAATTATGACGCACTACTCAGTATACATGTTCGAAGTGTTGCTGTTCGTAAGAAATAATTTGTCAATGTTTAAGCGTGTCGAGGTTTGTGGTAAGCAGATTCGATCGACGGGGAGACTTAGAACCGTCCCGCGACGAATGGCACTTGCAGGTAAGAACCCGCGAGTCATCGGTCCGACATACTATGAACGCCTACCCGCCGATCTTCGGAATGAACCATCTGACATGGTATTCAAGTGTAAACTGAGAAACCTTTTATTGGAAAATCCTTTGTACACGGTTGAAGATTATCTTGACATGTTTAGATGAAATTGTTTTGTATTATAGTGTACCATAAGTGACGATCCTTTGTGGTTGACATTTAATTTGTATGATAAGTGAATTTATTGTCATATTTATTTTACATTATTTAAATTGTTATATTACGTATTTAAAAATTTTTGACATTGTTTTTTCTTAACTATCTATTGAATTATGACATGCTGAATTTGTTTATTTTGTTTATTATGTTGACGATCACCGTAGAGATTCGTGTAAATTGACTATGTGTAATTTATAATGTATCCCTATATGTGTGAAATAAATATAATCTAATCTAATCTATTAACCAGACTTACAAAATATTACGCGGAAAACTTGGATATTTAGGTTGTACGGGTACATCGTCGAATTTACCTACGCGTAGGTACAAGATACAACCTTTCAATAGAAAAAACTTGTTTGCTTTTTGCCTAGTTTCATAAACCATAGCAAGGAGACGCTTGCTAGTGTGCGATACGAGTTATCTGCAATAACGGTATTCTGAACACAAATGGATACTTTGTTCCAAAAAAAGATTATCTCAGTGCCAGAACCCTTCCTATGTTCGTTCGACTTGGACTTGACCAGTTTTTTCAACGTATTGTGCACTAATTGACAAATGGTCAACCAAACATTTTGTCAGCATACTTCTAAATTACCGCCAATGAAGCCGAGAGCCAAACAAGTCGCTAGTTCTTAATTGGTATCGTTTATGGTATAAACGCGGCGGAGTAGGTTAATGTGGCGATACTTCGGGACAGTTCTCGTATATGCGGTTTAGTTTATCTTAATTGGTTTATTTACTGGTCTTAAAACCTAATTAGTATACTAACCTTGGTATTTACCTCTACTCCTTGGTAGCCATCTAACCATGTAGGTACTAAACTTTTCATATTACTTAATACGAAATATATGAATGATATATGAGTGTTATATAATTTATTTTATCAAAGCCATTACTTCACTTACACCAATATTTTCAGAGGTGCGCATTTTTATTTATTTATTTAAACTTTATTGCACAAAACAGAAAAAGTACAAATGGCGGACTTTAATGCCTTTAGGTATTCTCTACCAGTCAACCACTGGGTCAATTTTTTACATAACGATTGATTGTCATAACGTATTGTTTGTCATAAAATAGTTAGCCATAACTTTGAAATCATTTCACTTTAAAAGAGTTATGAGAGTAAAACCCATTAGCTTAGGTTAGGTTAGGCAGGTTGAAATTATGAATTATGACAATTATGAATAAGAAATGTGTGACATTTATGAGAGCCAGTATGGATCCTATTTTTGGATAACAATGAGTGCATATAAAACAAAACTAACCTAATCAGTTATGAAAATGTATAACTACAGAAGAATAAAAATACTGCAATTTTTTTTGCCGTAATTAAACATTCGACGAAATAAGTTTCTAGGAGTCAAAGGCCTCCCATCTTTTATCTTCCGAGAAAAAACATAATATACTTGTAATATGTAAGGTAGGTATGTTTGTTTTTTGAACTGACAATGACCCGTATGTTGCATGTAATCTATGTTCATAGTCGGTATTTTATGCAACAATGACAATAATATCATTGTGTGTATTTGGGCGCTCTCGGTCATATGACAGCAATGAAGGCCGCATTTGCAATTATAATGTGAACCAGATTACAATATGATGCCTAAATACATCTATAAATACATACCTAATAGTTTTGGTTGGCTGTCACTTTAAATTTAAAGCTTTCGTTTTAAATCTGGAACAAACGTTATGCAGCTGTGGCCTATGATGATTACGTTTAACACGTGATAAATGAGAGACGAAAGCATCCGACACTCACTCGCATTTTGTCAGAATGTGACGGATGCTTTGTCACTTATCCATTGCGAGATAAAAGCGACGTTTCGGTGTAAACGTAATTTCTGAACAGGCCCTTTGCCACGCCGTCAAATGAGGTTTGACTTAACATCAGGCGAAAAATGTAGTACGTACTCATAAGATACAAATTTGACCCACCTTAGTACCTAAGTTGGGTATTTTTTATGTTAGGTACCATGGCACTTTTTGTAGGTACCTACATATGTAGGTATATAAGAAACTTTACTTGTAAGCAAAAGTTGCAAGAAAAAGTTTATTAAACAATTTTTATCAACAGATTCATCATTCTTGTATGTGCTCTGCCATAAGGACCCTTTTCTACTAAACTTTGAACCCAATTTTAACATAGAAATACTTACCGTACACTAGTGAAACCAAGCTACAAATATACGTTTATCTAGTTTACTATTCTGCATAAAACAAAAAAAAATATAATTTAGAAGTACCTATTTTACTAAAACGCCAAAATCTCCGTAACTATAAACAGCTTTAAGGACCCCTTTCTTACGGATTGCCACATATTGTGGTCCTAAACTCCAGATCACCAATGAGTTGATTCTAAGGACATAATTATTTATACAGAAGCAATGATGAAAATAAAGTAAGCATGTAACCTTCATTATTGGTCTCGTCATTAATGTCCGCCTTAACCCACAAAGAAGGTAATTGCCTGACGTTAATTTCAGTCATCTCTGCGGACGTGACGGATCGTGACATTCGTGACGGTAATCACTCGTGACAGTGACGTCATCGTCACTAAGTGGATTTTAGATCATCCGCGGAAAACTAGCATTGTTTGTTCGCTGAGTGATGATCAGTATTTTTTTACATAAGTACACATAACAATAATGTTGTCCACATGATGGAAAAAGTAATTGCTGAAACTATATTAAAAAATGCGGCACTCCCATCAATCATTGATATTCTTGATTCATAGCTGTGAGCACTCCATCAAGTTCCCCAAATATGATTTTTACAAAAAGGATTACATTTTACTTTAATATTTATTTTATTGTGTTTTTAGTATTTCTTGTTATAGCGGCAACCGAAATACATCATCTGTAAAAGTTTCAACTGTGATAGCTAGATCACAGTTCATGAGGTACAGCCTGGTGACACACAAACGGACGGACGAACAGTGGAGTCTTAGTAATAGGGTCCCGTTTTTACCCTTTGCGTACGGAACCCTAAAAAGAAGAGGGTTGCGGGATCGATAATGCATGGACGAATAAAACTATAGTATTAACCTAATCATAAGAACATTACAAAAATATATAAGTATTCCAAAAAACACAGTCGAGGAGTGTTAATTTTTAAATTAGTTTTATTGCTCCATGTCACATACCACACAAAACAAAAGAGCATTTTTTATAACCAAAACTTGACAGTTACGTCCATTTGTAAGTGCACTAGACTAAACGTATAACAAAACAGCATTTTTTATATAATAAAAGAACCTGTTACTTACGTCTATTTACAAACGCTCATCACATCCTGAACCACATGACAAAAGAGCACTTTTTATAACAGAAAACTGTCACTTACGACCATTTAAAACGCACTTACAACCTGCTCCGCGAGTTTGTTCGTCATGTGACTGCCGTCATGCGATCGATCACTGCGCTTGCGACGCTAAAAGGTTTTGATTAATTGCGTCGACCAGTATCACCTCTGTGATCATTCAATGACTATGACATGTGATTGAGATCGTATAGTCACTGCTGTTTAATGTTTAAGTTTGTGCTTGTTGGTGTGGTTTTTTTTTTCGAGATTTTCTCTTCGTCACGACCTAACAAAATTTAATTTGTGCATTTTAAAACAAAAATTTCTAAAATCGGTTGAGAACTCGCTGAAATCTGCGCATTGTTACAAAGTCCATTCGAGTCGATCCATGGGAGCTTCGCTCGCTCCGCTCCAAACAGAGTTTAAATAATAATTTCTTGACAATAATCTATAGATCTCACACTACGCATTTATTAAAGGCATTGAAAATATAATTAAGAAATAAAGCATATGATAAAATTAGACAAATTTGTTTTTTGACCTCGTGTGTAGGGGACCCGCTCACGCTTACATTTTTTGTTCGCATGCCTCCTTAGATGGCTCAAACTGTAGCTTAATTCAATCCCAACCCATTTTTTTACAAGCCTTTAATTTACTTTGACCTGTCCCGTTGTAATTGAATATTGCAAGTTAAATTTGACCCACTTTCCGGTTTCCGATTGAGTTGAAATTTTGCACAAATATGCAAATCGCGTGACAATGCAATATTATGATGACGTGGAGCTGATATGATGATGGAGCTGGAAGGTGGCCATAGGAACTCCGCTATAAAACCACATAACCCCATCGAGTTTGGGCACGTTTGATTCGTCTTGATGAGTATAATATATCTATATCTTCAGATAGTTTCCAGGGTCTGATAATGGAGCCGGAAGATGGCCCTAGGAACGGAAGCCAGTAATAGTGCAAATCTA
Source organism: Apotomis betuletana (assembly GCA_932273695.1). NCBI lineage: Eukaryota > Metazoa > Arthropoda > Insecta > Lepidoptera > Tortricidae > Apotomis > Apotomis betuletana. The sequence goes on from OW026300.1 coordinate 1,469,149, forward strand.
CCGAGTTTGGGCCTTTTAGAATCGTACCATGATGGTTGTTCAAGAAAAAGTACAGTCAGCTATAAAAGCTTGTCACAAAATGAAATTTTTGACAAAAACTTATTACCGTTTCTTGAGTAGCAAGCTCAAAAAAAGTTACTGGGAAATGCTCGATTCAAGTCAGCGAAAAAATTGTTAAAACTTTGACAGAAAATCTCAAAAAGTTACCGTACGATTTTGGGAATTAAAATACTTAGTAATTTGAAGCCCTCTAATCTCAAGCAGACGCAGATTTTGATACATGACTGACCGAGCAAATGACGGCCGTTTCAGCTTGGACAAAAATGCTTTCTTTTCGTATGTGCGTTTGTTCGGATCTCCCCTCCGTCCACTAAAATCCATTTGGTAGGAACCATTATGGATCCGAGTGGACCTTTTGTGCGTTCAGATCTATCAATGGATTTGAGTAGACTTTAGGGATCCAAATAGATTATGTTGAACTAACGAGTCTCCTAAAATCCATCAATGGATTCATGTAAACTATTTATACCGAGCAATCCATCAATTGAGTCATGTGAACTTTTAATAAACAGGCTGTAAGCTATTAACTTATTAAATATGTATAAATGGAAAATCATAATTTACGATATGTTGGTCTCTGTAAACACTCATTATTTTATACACACATGTAAATCTTAACTATCATCATCATCATCTATATCAGCCTATATATGTCTCACGGCCCGAAGCGGGTTGGGGACTTCACATAGACCGTTAAGTTTCTTCGCGAATGTATGCAGGTTTCCGCACGATATTTTCCTTCACCGAAATTTTCCTTCCGACGCATAATGACCAATAATTTTTAATTTAAAAACGCGTATTGACCAATACGCATTACGACCAATACGCATAATGACTAATACGCATAATGACCAATATTTCTTTCGCAAAACAACCAATTCGCGTATTGACATTCCCTCTGCGCAAAATTTTGTCTGTTGTGTTTGTTTGGAGCTCCATAGAGATTGGAAACAAGGTGTTTTTGTTTACTTTTTATGTTACGTTATTTTTACGCAGATATGAATTTCTATGTTATTAATAAAGTGTTATTTAAAAATATATTAGTTTATTTGTTTATTTCAATAAATAGTTTTAATTTGTTTACCTTCGAATAAAAACCGAAGTAGGTATACGTCGTTCTTAACACCTCATATTTTCCAAGAAAAATCCAACTGACAAACTCACTAAAAGAAATGTGTTTTGTGTATACTAACATAGGTAATAAGAAACATCGGCACGATTTGGTTTCACTCTTTAGATACTTTTGTATGGTGGCTCACTAATGATGTTGAAGCGACATGTTATGTTACTAAAGTGTGCAGATGTTTTTAAAGCTGACTGTACCACTATATCTACAGGGGACAAGAAAAGTGTTATATTTAGAGGGACAATGACAAGTATGACCACCAATACAAGCGTTTTTCACTGGTCATATTAGTATGACATGCCAGTATGACCTCCAAAAAACGGGGGTTTAACCTACATACATAAGAGTAAAACACAAGATAAACACGAAATCAAACAATATGGAAAAATAGTTAGGAACCATTAATTGGTCTTCGTAGGTAAGGTACAGGTAGGTTTTGAAGTCTATCATACTACATTGATGTGGATCTGAGTATAACAAGTGTTTAATAAAATCCATTGATGGATCAGCGTAAATATTGGAGTTTCTCAAATCCATTGATGGATCCAAATGTACAAAAAGTCCACTTCAGCACGTTGTGGATTCTAGTGTCCAATAAATCCGTTCAAATCCATTGATAGATCTGAACGCACAAAAGGTCCACTCGGATCCATAATGGATCCTACCAATTAGATTTTAGTGGACGGAGGGCGGATCTCCAGTCCAAATCTCCGGATGTTCTCGTCTACAGAATCTCATTGCATTTCTCAACCAATCATCGTGTTTAGCGAGCAGCACCTCTAGCATAACTGTGGCACGGAACTCAGTCTCGCGACAAATACCACCTGTCCCTTTCCTTTTAATACCGTACAAGCAAGACAGGTGATGCTGAGTCGCGCGACAAGCAGTCGCAGCAAAATATTTTACTATCGATTCGATTTTCGAAATTTTTTAAAATGGTGGAAATCGGGTGGTTAAAAACTGAAAAGATATACATCAGGCAATTGAATCAGGCGTTAATTTGCGGAAATCCATGTTTATTAAAAAAAAAAATTGCTTACTAGACTCCAGACCGTCAACATCTGAAGCCTCGTAGAGGGGCGAAACACGTGTCGAGTACGTACCTATTGTTATTTTGGTGATGGTTTGTCATACCGCAAAACTACCCAACTATATAGTCCAGTCCTCACAACTATGGTCCAGTTTAATCCGAAAATTACTCGTTAATATTATGAGAATTATGACGAATAAACTCTAAGGTTTAAAACATAATTAAACAAACTTAAATAAAAACGTTTACAATCACTGATAGAAGAAGAATATTGATAAAAATAACCAATTTTTGTTTTGGACCATAGTTGGATGATTGGACTATAGTTGGATAGTTTTGCGGTATTTATTTGCGTATTTATTTTTCTCATCGTGGTGGGAGGGTGGGACTATTAAATGCATGAATGCATGAAAAAATACGCAAGTAAGTATAACGGGTTAGCACAAATTAACTGGCACGTTATTATATCGCGGATTAGCAAAGCAATATTATTTTTTTAATTATACATCAGGCATTTCAAAAAATGATCGCAATGTCTAATACTTAGACATTGTCTATCTACATCTCCCGGAGCTAATTGTTAATATTATAACGTTGCTTTGATGCTAGCTCGATTTCAAAAGATACATCGGAAACAGGCGGTGAAAGGAGCCCGCTGTTCTTCCGCGTTCGGTGCAATGATACACACATACACACAAACCCAACCAGCCGGCCAGCATTATACACGGTGTACACGCACGTAAACATTATTAGGAACGGACATGTTTCGAATTAGGGAGCTCTATATGAGGGGCATCTATCCGTGCCGGTGCGAACACATACACATATGCATAGAAATCCATTCAGCCAATGATGGTGGCGTTTATCATGCGGATGCTTGTCAGATACCGATAGTTTTACAATTATTATAAATGGTTTAAACTCGCGTAATAAGAGTTATCATTATCACGAACGGGCATGTTTCGAACCAGTATGGAGCTCTTCATCAGGGGCACCTATCCGTACCGTTGCGAGCGGTCCATGGTTATTACGTGAGTTTATAATGTTCTTCAGTAAGATGAGTAGTTAGTAAAGAACACATACCTACGTTGGACCAATCCTGGGTCTTTGGTAGATTTTCGCCTCCGCCGGTGACGCCCGCGTCTATAGTCATACCACGCAAACTCTTCCAAGCAAATGAACTGTCAAACCATACAAACTGACTCACTTTGTATAGTTTGACAGTTCATTTGCTTGGAGGTTAGCTTGGTTTGACTCTAACGGCCGCTCGGACAGGACGATTGCCCGCAGTGCGATTGTGTTGTAGTTTTACATTGTGGTTTATTAGGTAAAATACTGAGATAAAAACCATAATTAACAGCGGATGATGCCATGGATAAAGTACGGTCAGCATCAAAAGTAGCTGTCAATTTTACTACAGGCGTTTGTCAAATTGCAAATACTAAGGACCGCAGACGTTCGAAATTTTCGTTCGGTTTCCGAACGAAATGACGTCAGCAAGCGAGACATCACCATATGACAGACAGAGACAGAGACACTTCCTACTTCTCCAGAAGGTTTTCTTGTCAAAGGTTGAGTCAATGTTTAACAACGATAACTGGAAAGCTACCGAAACGTCAGGGAAGCTCAAATAATTAGTATAGGTACGCCATTTAATCCGTTTAAATTGTTTTATTTAGATTATATTGGTGTCACAACAGTGAACATTAAACGCTGAAGTTTTCAAACAATACAATAACTATAATTATAAGAAGTTCTGTAAACAGAAAATTACGGACAATAGAATCGCCTCAGTTTCTCTGACATTCTAGATTCCACCGATAATTGCTTTCTAGCCGTTCATTAACCTAATAAGACTGAAGATTACGCCCAGCAAATTATCTAATTATAACAATTTACCTGTTCCGGACATCCAATAAAAAAAAAAACACGATCACAAAAAACAAATCACAAACACAAACACTTTTTAAACAACAAAAACGCCAACACCTTTTTTAAATTTCGAATGAGTCTGTCGAAGTGCCAGTATACGTTTTTCGAATTTGTTCGAATTTCAAAAACTGACGCACCAATCGCGTGCTTTCGACGCGGTAGCGGTATGGAACTGGCGAAGGAGCATCAACATCGGCAAACGTTTTGTTTTTGTGGAAGGAATTGGCGCGTAGAATTTTAACTCTCTGTTGATTATCTAAATAAAGTACGGTACGTGCAGGTGAAAATTGCGTGAAATACTTTCAATTTGCGTCGTATATACAACGATAAGTTAGTCCAAAATCAACACCTATTAGGGATTCAAATTCTAAAAGGAATTGAAATAGTCGTTAGTCGGGGAAATGGCCGAACTGGGAAATGGCTTAGCTGGCAAATGACGAACAAGGTATTTGGGCTGTGGCCAATTGACCACTGGAGAGAATGGCCCTAGGTGACTGGACACACTAGTGTACGTCTGCCGTCCGGCAAAGTGCAATTTGAATTCCTAAAATCGGTAAAAGTTTTTCGCTGACTTGAATAGAGAAGTTCCAAATAACTTTTTTTCAGCTCGCTATTCAAGAAACGGAAAATATCGGATTGAATTAAGCTACAGTTTGAGTCATATTTGGAGGCGGAACGACAAATTTGAGGCCAGAAAACAAAGTCAATATTTTCAATGCCTTTGATTTGATAGTTGCGCGTAGTGTGAAATCTGTACGTAGATTTTTTTCCACCAGCTGGCTATGACTTTGCATGTCGATATCGTTTGCGCATCATTCGTCTCATCACCATTTGTCTATTCATCCTGCTCTACGGCTGCATATGGGTTTGGGCTAGGTACTCTGAAATTCGAAAATTTGTAATGTGCTTAGCTCTCCAGTTAAGCAATATGTGAATGGGAGTCAAAGTAACTCCAGCACCCCTAGTACAGCGTGAGATGCTTATCTATCTCTTTCTGTGGAGTAATGTGAGAGAGTGACAGGTGACAAGAATCACCAAGCATAGTTAACTAGACGGGCAGGGCCAGCCCGTCTAGCACTAGATGGCTTGCGACTTTGGTCGCGCGACATAGCGCTACCCGTCACCCTCTCACATTACTGCACAGAAAGAGACGGGTAATCATCTTGCACTAGAAATAGTCACGTGTGACAGTTGTGCTAGAGGGGCAGACGTAGCTTCGTATTTCGACCGACAAACTTTCTTGCGCGCTACTGGTTGGAAGATGTACAGTTTTATAAAAGACTACAGGAATGTAGTTAATGTCATAAAAAGCGGATCGCTCCATGAAGTCTCCATTCATGATCATGATGGGCTATTAAGCGTCGTCCACACGATCGTTCCGCGCCGTCACGCGATAGCGTGGAAGTCGCGTCACCCAAAACAGGCATTGCACCCAGTACATCAATAGAGTTTTTATTGCACAGAAAGCAATGCATTCGTGGAATCTGTGATGTAACAAAATTTACGTCATGTAAACCTTTATTTAAAAATCTAAAATTATTGACGGTACCATCACTGTACATTTACGAAATATGTATTTTTGTAAAATCTCATCCTGAACTATTTATAAAACAACTAGCGATGTATACATGTTTAATACACGATATCCCAATAATTTATATATGCCCAAGGTAAAAACAAAATTGTTTAGTAATAACTGCTATCCGATGGCCATCAGAATTTTTAATGCACTTCCAAATGAATTTAAAAATCTGTCCATTGTAGAACTTAAGTGCAAACTCTCACAGTGGCTACAAAATGAATGCTTCTACTCGGTGTCAGAATTTCTGAAAAGAAACGAAATTGGCCGAGGCTATTGACATATATATATATTTAAATAAAACTAGTACACATGAAATGAAATGAAATGAAATGAAATAATTTATTCAGTAAGTAGGCCACAAGGGCACTTTTACAAGTCAGATTGTGAATCTACCGGCATTTCGCAAGAGGAGACCGCTGTTGAGAAGAAAGCCGAAAGAAACTCAACAGTAAGTCATTTTTTCGTAAATAATACTTAAAACAATTACATTACATTAGTGTTATAACTAATTATTACATGCGTACACGTATAGGAGATATATAGATACTCCAAATCAATGTTAGGTAGGAATATTAAAATAACACTTTAACTATCAATTTAAAATATTAAATATACCCAGAGATGTATAAAGTCTCTAGGTGTCACAAATGCAATAAAATACAATTACTTAATTAATTTAATTCCAAAGAGATGTATAAGGTCTCTAGGCGTCAACGTGAATAATCTACAATAGAGAATAATTATTAAACCTAAATTTCTTAGAGATGTATAAGGTCTCTAGGCGTCACAATATACAAAAAAGAAAAATAATAATGATAATAATAAATATGATAATAGTTAAATTTCATTCCTCAGAGATGTATAAGGTCTCTGAGCGTCATTGTACAGTACACTAAGTTTATTAGAGATGTATACAGTCTCTAAGTAAAAAATAATAATAATAACTTCAATCGAGTACAGGATGAAGTCTCTCACGTCAATTCAATAAACACTGGTAAGCAGTTACTACACGACTAATTTGGCCCTTGCTAGTATGAACAGACCGGACCCCACAAACGGCACCCGTTCACGAGCATGACGCATATCTCAGCCATCGCCTCCCTCAACCATATTATAGGGAAGGTTGCGACCCGATCAACGACGCCACCGTAAGCAAAGACCTTTAAGCGAGCATGACATGCTCACACTGCCGGGCATTCATCACTATAGCTATTTGCCCGGTGAGAAACAACATAATGTGCTCTCATGTTACATTAAAAACAAACTAATATTACCGATTAAAATAATGCTTATTTTACGTTCACATGACTAAACCACTGGCTTAAAGACATCCCTATCATCTAAAAAGTCATTCACAGTATAATACGCCTTATTTATTAGATGACGTTTTATGTGAGACTTGAATTTGCTGGAAGGTAAACTCACTACCTCGGTAGGTATTTTGTTATAGAAACGTACACAGTTCCCCACGAACGAAGAGCTAACTTTACGGAGACGATGGGCAGGCATAACAAGCTTATTCTTCCTTCTTGTATTATACTGGTGAATGTCACTGTTGAGCTTGAATGCATGTAGATTTTTCCGGACATACATAATATAGTAAAACTGTCGAAAATAGAATTGTATGTACATATATATTTTGCATGTCACCCTGTGACAAAGCATGTGATGCTGATATTATTTAACCGAAGACCTATTAATACGGTGAATATAGACTAAAGTACTATGTGTGACCTTACAAACGGTCCGGTAGTTTTGAATTTTTGATATGTTATCTAGGATGGTTAGTCAGTGTTTAAAATGCAAAATGCACAATTCCCCCCCCTCCGCGCCCGCCGCCATATTGAAAAAACCGGCACTCTCTTCATATTTTTGCTCATATCTTCCTTAAGGAGCATTTTAGCTAGAAAAAAGCTTCAGCAATGTTATAGAGAGTTAAATTTACTACATTTTCCATTTTATATTTTGTTTCTAGGACAGATAGTTACGGAGATATCCACATTTAAAAAAACGTAAAAAATCCCAATTTCCTACTGAAAAACAAACTTCTGGATTATATCTTCGTTTAAGAGCATTTTAGTTATAACAGTGCTTGGGCAATGTTGTAGAGAATTAAATTTACTATAATTTACACTTCAAATTTTGTTTCAAGGACGGTTCGTTACGGAGATATGCACATTTAAAAAACAGGAAAAGTCGAATTTTCCGAAAATTTCTCAAAATTCTTGGTTTAGAACGCTGTCATTCAGTTACGGACTAGTCTAGGACAAATTAAAACATGTAGGAAATATAATTGCTTATAAAACTCATGTCCATTTTTACATACATTTTCGGAAAATGTGACTTTATTTTTTACATATCTCCGTAATTATCTATCCTAGAAACAAAATTTGAAATGTAAATTATAGTAAATTTAATTCTCTACAAAATTACCCAAGCACTGTTCTAGCTAAAATGCTCCTAAACGAAGATACAATCCAGAAGTTTGTTTTTAAGTAGGAAATTGCAATTTCTTAAGGTTTTTTAAATGTGCATATCTCCGTAACTATCATCTGTCCTAGAAACAAAATATAAAATGGAAAATGTAGTAAATTTAACTCTCTATAACATTGTCGAAGCTTTCTTCTAGCTAAAATGCTCCTAAAGGAAGATATGAGCAAAAATATGAAGAGAGTGCCGGTTTGTTCAATATGGCGGCGGGCGCGGAGGGGGGGGAATTGTGCATTTTGCATTTTAAGCACTGACTAACCATCCTAGACAACATATCAAAAATCCAAAACTACCGGACCGTTTGTAAGGTCAAAATCCTTTATTCACTGAATTATATGTAATTACCATGTTTTATGCAAATAAATGAATTATGAATTATGAGTATTTTAACGTGGTCCCAGAAATGCAGTCAATATTATAAAATGTGGATCGCTCTATTAATTAAGTGTTCCGTTCATGATGGCATGATGGGTTATTAAGTTCCGTCCACACGCTCGTTCTGCGCCGCCGCGCGGAATCGCGTGAAGGTCGCGCGTCGCCCAAAACAGGCATTGCACCCAGTAATTCAGTGAATAAAGGATTTTGACCTTACAAACGGTCCGGTAGTTTTGAATTTTTGATATGTGGTCTAGGATGGTTAGTCAGTGCTTAAAATGCAAAATGCACAATTCCCCCCCCTCCGCGCCCGCCGCCATATTGAAAAAACCGGCACTCTCTTCATATTTTTGCTCATATCTTCCTTTAGGAGCATTTTAGCTAGAAGAAAGCTACGACAATATTATAGAGAGTTAAATTTACTACATTTTCCATTTTATATTTTGTTTCTAGGACAGATAGTTACGGAGATATGCACATTAAAAAAAACTTAAGAAATTGCAATTTCCAACTCAAAAACAAACTTCTGGATTATATCTTCGTTTAGGAGCATTTTAGCTAGAACAGTGCTTGGGCAATTTTGTAGAGAATTAAATTTACTATAATTTACATTTCAAATTTTGTTTCTAGGACAGATAATTACGGAGATATGTAAAAAATAAAGTCACGTTTTCCGAAAATGTATGTAAAAATGGACATAAGTTTTATAAGCAATTATATTTCCTACATGTTTTAATTTGTCCTAGACTAGTCCATAACTGAATGACAGCGTTCTAAACCAAGAATTTTGAGAAATTTTCAGAAAATTCGACTTTTCCTGTTTTTTTAATGTGCATATCTCCGTAACTAACCGTCCTTGAAACAAAATTTGAAGTGTAAATTATAGTAAATTTAATTCTCTACAACATTGCCTAAGCTTTGTTGTAGCTAAAATGCTCCTAAACGAAGATATAATCCAGAAGTTTGTTTTTCAGTAGGAAATTGCGATTTTTACGTTTTTTTAAATGTGGATATCTCCGTAACTATCTGTCCTAGAAAAAAAATATAAAATGTAGAATGTAGTAAATTTAACTCTATATAACATTGTCGAAGCTTTCTTCTAGCTAAAATGCTCCTAAAGGAAGATATGAGCAAAAATATGAAGAGAGTGCCGGTTTTTTCAAAATGGCGGCGGGCGCGGAGGGGGGGGAATTGTGCATTTTACATTTTAAGCACTAACTAACCATCCTAGACCACATATCAAAAATTCAAAACTACCGGACCGTTTGTAAGGTCACACATAGTACTTTAGTCTCTATTCACCGTATTACAGTATTTTGACATGAATCTAGTTATTACAGTCAAAAAGGTTGACTGGTAAAGAATGACTCATGGCATTAAGTCCGCCTTTTGTACGATAAGTTTTATTTTGTGCAATAAAGATTAAATAAATAAAGTAAATAAATTACCGAACTACTCACTACTCACCGAAAACATTTCATGTAAAAATGGCGGCCAAGACTCACATGCTCACTTTCGCTTTCGCTGTAAAAAAGTTATCAGATCCCAGGAAAAGCCAAGCCCGGAGCCCTGACTTTATTAACCCTACCTTGGTTTCAAAAGTATGGCTTGGCCGTTTCATAGAGTACCGTAAATAAGACCGCCAAGACGAACAACCGCTGAAAAAAAACGGATCACACTAAAACGGATCGCCCTATGAAGTGCTCCGTACATGATGAGCTATAAAGCACCGTCCTCACAATCGTTCCAATTTCTTGAATCAGTAATTGCATTGCACCCAGTATTTTAAAAAATTTCACGCCATCATCTATAATATCGAAAGTAATCATTCAAATAGGTGTCTTTTGCGGAGCTGAACAGTGAAGAATCGCTTTGATAAAGTAGCTGTGGATGAGACAAATTGCTCGTAGAGCCGTGCAACCGACGGCCGCTGGGATAGGAAGGTTCTCAAGTGGTGAAGTTATCGTACTGTTAATATGTGTACCGTGCACCAGGCATACGTCACGGGCCTGTTTATACTTGTAATTGCTTTGTTTTGAAGAGTATCTGTATTGAGGAACAAACTAGATTTGGTAGGTACAGCAGTTACTCCGATGTTCGAACTTCGTATCGTCCGTCCCGCTCATTCAAATATTGTTTGACGCGAGATCGAGAGGGATGGCGCGGTACATACTTCGAATTTCGATCGGAGTAACCCTTCAAAACGAAACTAAATATCTGTACTTGGCTTGTGTATTTGAATCGCTCACACGACAGTGCCTCAAGTGTACGTTGTCAACAGATTAAAGCAACTCAATCGCGTGTACATTCCTATAAAGACCATTATCGCCAACGGGGTCTGAGACGTTGTTACGATATAAGTAAGCTGACACTAGAGTTTCAGCGAGTTTATTGGCTTATTTTAAAGTCTTTATGCAAAGATATAAATTTTCCGAAAGTCTTGTCTTATTCCTAAGTCTTTTCACACAAAATGCGATACGGGCTATTGTGAACATTGCAAAATAAATAAACATAGCAGGTTACATACCTTTTTATAAGCATCTTCGTGTAGAGTGAATATTAAATGACTCGACATTAATTACAGATATTTTTTATAGAACATACAAGTAGGTTTAAAACAAAATAGTCATAATTTGTCTATAAGGAAATATAATGAGGTATAAAAATTACAAAACTAATTAATGTTAAGAATTAAAAATAAACAAAAGTATAAATGACGAAGTATAATGACGAGATGTAATAAAGACTAACTGATAATGGTCTAAGAGTAAAACTTCGAGAATTGCAATTCCGAAAACCTCCTATTATCGGCGATGTACTACGCCCCTAGGTCTAGGTAGGTTAGGTTCGTTAGTCATCTTCAGATGCCCGCAGGGCAAACTGAAAAGAAATAGGAGCCCCGCGAAATGAAAGTAGTCGCCATACCTCGACTAAATTCTATTTCGTAATTTTTTTCCTCGACCTTATAATTTTTTCCATATCGTCAGTTTTATAAAGCGTTTCTTGACATTTAATACCTCATCATTTCTCCTTATAGACATTAGTATCCTAAAGAGTTAAGGATAAATTTACCTGACCATACTGAATCAAAAGCGTTCAAAGCTTACAAATAACACGCTCAGCCTAGTGTTGAAATATAATTGAACAATAACTCACAGCCACCTTAACGGTAATCGCCACACGTCAACATAACGTGTACTGGCAGCCGTGACATTCTAATCCCTGCAACTAGAACAGCAGTTGTGAAGGTCAGGTAAGGATCTATTATATCCCGTTTACGTGACTTGATCAGATGTGGTGAGCTTTCTTCAAGTGCTTCAGAATACCTTACTTGTACATAGAGATGTGCAGTTCTTTTAGAACTTTTCCCAATTTGTGTGAAGAAAGAGTGTTCTCGAGAACATCTCTACTCGTACCACTAGTTTATTAGTATTATCTCTGCAACTAGAACTGGTCGTAGTTGTAAAAGATGCCCTCGGTAAGGATCTATTATATCCCGTTCACATGATTGGTCAGCTGTCGTGAATTGTGCCTGCAACTAGAACTTATCGCAGTTGCGAAGGTCAGGTAAGGATCTGCTATATCCCTTTCACGTGACTTGATTTGCTGAAGAGAGCTGTCTTCGATTGTTTCAGAACACCTTAGATAGATGCGGTGTAGGGACGCCCGGCTGGAGCCAAGCGGGCTGTCGATGGCTCGGTTGCGTTCATTTCGCCCAGTTCACAGTTGGAGCCAACGGTTACTGTTCCAGCGGCACTTCTTAACAGCCTTCTTCCTAGAATCTTCTTATTCTCCTGCTACAAGAAATGCCATCTTTAAGGTTATTCACTTCATCCCCTCCTCGCTAGTTCATCTTTTCTGAAGATGCTATATGCCTACTTATCTCCTCCTGGTCACAGTGTGAGCAATATGGGGTACTTACTAAACACATAACGTTCAGGTGCCTGTTAAGGCTTCGCTATTTAGGCTAGTATGTCCCGTGATTATGCCTGTTAATAATCTAAGATTTTCTTACCTAATTCCTAAATAAGGAACGTCAAACATCCTCTAGTTTAGTCCCTCCCGGACCTTTTCCCGGTAGTGAACTGTATCTTCATGTGTTTCCATAGTAGATAGATGCATGTAGATAGTTCAGTAGAAACGGCTCTAATTCATGTTCAGCAATCACCGCGAATACGTCGTCCACATAGCGCCACGACCATCTAGGCTTGAAAGTGCAGCCCTCCAGCGCCTTCTCCTCGAAATCCTCCATAAGACGTGCAGCAACCGGCGCAATCGGCGATCCCATTGATACACCTTCATTCTGTCAATGGAACTCCCCCTGCCACACGAAATAGCCATTCGATCGTTTGTCTTATTGGTAATATCTTTTGAATAAGCAATATAATTATTGTAATAAGCGGTTAGCAATCACGTGAAATTGTCAGGAACAGCCCCAAAAAGATAAAGTGACAAAGTTGCCGCGCCTGTGTACGGGTAGCAGTCCTCATGAAGAACTCTATACGAGTTCGAAACATGTCGGCCCGTTCCTGACAATTTCACGTGAGTGTAAACCGCTTAATACAATGTTTAAAGTAAATATATATCAAGTTAATATTTAAAGTAAGATTATTGCTGAACATTCAAATATTGCAAATAAAACTTTTGTGTATGTAAAATAAACATAAATACATCCACAGTATCTCGTATTTTCTTTAGAAATGACGCAAGATCCCAAAGCAAACGCTTAGATTGCGCAAAATACCCAAACAAACAAAGTTCTTTCATCTGTCAGTCGGAATACGTTTACAAAGCAATATTAATGCTAACGAAAACTTACAATATTTATATTTGCCTGAAATACTTTTATCACCTATTGATTTAATTTCAGCGGGAAATTCTAAGGAATTATTCGATAAATAATTCGTCGTATCATTTTCAGTTTATCGCTTCTGTTGGAGTTTTCATTTTGCTCTGTAGTAATATTGCCTCTTTCACAATCACGGCAATAGGATAAGCTTGTTTCTATATAGATCAAATCAGCTACTTTTCATGTAATTTTAAAATGGAGAGTACCAGAAACAATTAACATAAACTATGACGTCATCGTCAATCATATTGATTCCTCTTCTTTTCTGGTTAGAAACAAACTTACAGCCCGTAGTAGTTACCGCAGCCTATGGCATACTCAAGTTTATTCCACTTGGGCCACATAAAGCATCTGTTATACCTTGAGTGCCGCAATAAACTATACCTACACTATAGGTACCAGGTGGGTCCTGTAACAGTAACAGGAGCAAAAAATTAAAACATAGATTTTACTCGTCAAACTGAACCACATCTGTTCAGAAACTTTTTTTTAAAATACTGTTTTCAAATGTTTATTTTTTCAAAAAAAGTAACTAGCATTTTCAATGTACGCCGCCCAACATTGACATCGCCTTAGCATTGACATAGCTGTCACTTTACTAAAATCCCAACCATTTAAAACTGCAAATTATGAAAATGACATTCGCGTTTATATTTACTCACTACTCATCATAACGTCTCCCAACTTATGTTCCCTAATTACCTAACTATCGAATAATTATCCATCATAAACCTTGTGACTAATGCCACGTGGCTAATAAATGGCGAAATTATTGCTTTGAATACATAAACCACTACACGGCAGCCATTACTCTTATTAGATCAACATACATTGCAAGGGAACAACTTTAATAGGTTTCACTTAACAAAGTATTGTTGCATTTTAAACTTTTCTCTTTGGAATTAAGAACTCCGTTTAGGATAATTGATAGCAAGGTTAGTGGTCAATAGCACGTGATATAGAACATTTGATTATAATAATTGCAGGGCGTGGTGATACAGGTGGCAATGCAAGTTTAGCGCTCATACGAGGTCTTCGATACTTTGAAGTACATCAACTTTGTTGCAAAAGATATCGCAAAAAGAGAGCAACATTGGTACATAAACTATACACAGGGTGATCAATCCAAATGGGTCTTAGGGAGAAAACTAACGGTAAACGAAACGGTAGATTATCTTCAACCGATTGAGTTGAAATTTTGTATAACTTCTTAACTTTAATGATAATACAATAATATGGTATCATGGGGCTGGTCTGATGATGGAGTCGGAAGGTGGTCTTAGAAACTCTGTAATAGACACAGCAACCCCTTTTGGGGTCTTTAGCATCGTCTCAGTGGACGGATGTTCAAAGAAATATACAGTCGGCTATAAAAGCTTGTCACAAAAACAAATTTAGTATAATAGTCTAAGATCCCGATATAGAACGACCTTCACCGAGATGTTTATTTGATGAAATGTATTTTATATTTAATTTAATATGTCAATAAATATATTGCATATGAGTTGCCTAACAAATTTTAGTCCAAAGAAAGTTTAATTAATAATTAAAAAAAAAAAAATTTAAACATTTCACCGGTTTGATTAATATAAGATAAATTCTATACCAATCGAAAGTATGAAGCCCATAGAATATGCAAACGTTAGGTTGCCTATTCTTGTCCCGTCACAACTATCGGGTAGCCAGGTATAAACAGGTAAATTTATACCTACTAGCATTTTGCAACGGTCTGATTATTGAATTGAAATTAAATAAAATTAACATTATTTTATCATGAATTTATCTAATAATCAAACCGGTGAAATATTAAAAAAAAAAAAAAAATTTTAACAAAACATACCCTGGACTAAAATTTGTTAGGCAACCCATATGCAATATATTTATTGACATATTAAATTAAATATAAAATACATTTCATCAAATAAACATCTCGGTGAAGGTCGTTCTATATCGGGGTCCTCTACTATAATTTCGTCGCTTACTTCGCTATTTAGGATCATTATAAATGTACCAAGATAAATGTATAACGTGGCGGATCTTACCTTCTCTGATATCAAAGCGCATAACAACATTCCAAATACAGAAAACTATCTGATATATTTCCAGCGATAAATTATTGTACAAAGCGGTAATAACTATGTTCTGCGTATACTGAAATGGCGTGTTTTTGTAGAGAATAGACGTTGGTTATGTCATTTTGGTTTTGATAGGCTGTGTGTCCTTAGGTCTTTTCTTGGGTAAATCGATCATTAAGGTGTACAGGACGCGCGCTTCGGATGCCGGCGCTTGAGCAAGTGCGATTAGCGTTTTTTTAGACATGACTTGAACAGACAGACTGTATCAGGGCTGGTTCGCCCTCACTACCAGTAGTCGGACTTTATTAAATGAGATTATCTCCGCGCCACAGTAATATGCCCTCCCCCCATATTGGGCTGGCACTGGGTGCATGAACTGTGTCGTGAATAGACTGAACCGAATCACTTTGACTTAGGGCGGAGAGGAGACACAGAATCGGATTATGACAGGAAAAAAACGCTGAGACATCGTTCGAAAAGTCCGCGGCAGCCATCGCTTGGATGGTTTCCGTGATCTCATCGTCCGGGTCAGATAGTACATGCTGCGTCGGGACAGACCTCTTTGCAATAACAATCTGTGAGGTAGATCCACAGAGTGATCGGGAGCTCGAGGAAGGTAGTCGGTTGCCTTCCTAATAAGGGGGGTTTTCGTGGTTGGGAGCTATATCGAAGAAGCGCTTAGACGCTTTTTTGACAAAACCAGGAAGTTCCATGTCTTGGTGAAGGCTCAGGTTGGTCACATACCACGGGGTATCTGTCATCCTGCGCAAGAACTTAATTCTGAACGACCTGAAAGGGCTTGAGACGAGACTTAGGCACGTGAGAAAAAGCTACACTAGCGTAAGTCATGATGGGACGGATGCAAGTTTTGTAAAGCGTCAACTTATTTCTAAGTGACATTTTACTCCGCTTGTTAGTCATCGGACTGACCTACTTATAATGTAAATAGCGTGGCCCGCGAACATGATATGATTAGTGAAAATTCTATAGTTAGACTGTTATGGGTAACTTCATAGGAACTGGAACTGGATTAATCCTCTACTTAAATGCTCCTATCTCAGTCCCAATCTACTAACTAAATACGAGGTTTTGAAGAGCAAAATTTTTTGTGAGTTTGGTTGTCGTTGTCACCAGGCGTTTTACTGTTTGTTACAATTATACAAACTAACTAACTTAGTTATAACTGAACCTGATCACACTATTATAAAGGTGAATGTTTGTGAGTGTGTATGTGTGTTTATGTTTATTTTTGTTACTTCTTCAAGCTCAAACGGCGTCATGCCAGCCTGGCGCCATCTATTTTCATAATTTCCTTCGTCCTCGCATCACGCCGAAACGGCTGACAGAAGGATAGCTGGACATCCAAAGATGGTTATAGGATACTGTTTACCCGACTACGGTGTCAAACAAATAACGCCTTCTAGTACCTAATAAAATAAAGCGTGTTAAAAATAAATTCTGGAATAAATGCGAAAAGTATTGTCCTTTTGATCCGTCACATCCTGGCTACGGTGACTAATGCTCCCAACCACGTTATTTATACCGAAGGCCGGGCCCTCGTGGCGTTCTGCCAAGATCACTGCTCCGTTGACTCAGGACATGGAAATGCTTCAAAGTAAACGAAACAGTGCGTATACCGGGTGTGGTCCGTCACAGGAACAGTAAACTAAAACATGCATTCTCTTCAAACTGAATTTGTTTAACAGCTTTTAGGAATAACGTTTATTATTCACTAGTAATGGCCACTGACATAATATACATTATAGACTATAAAAGAAGGAAAGATGGAAGGGAGGAGAAAGAGAGGAAGACCAAGGAGAGCTTACATGGACCAAATGAAGGAGATGGTGAACGTCGTGTCGTAGCAGGCTGTCTAGGAGGCGCAAGAACGAGATGCATGGAAAGTGCACCATTGACAAGAGCCTTGCTCATAAATTTATGATGATGATGACTAGTGGCTCTGTCAGCTGTTGACTTCGCGAGTTTCTTTCAAAATACGAGTAACTGAAATTTGTATTTTTTGACGCTTTCAACCCCCATATCTGCACCAGTTTTTTTTAAACAGAATCGACAAAAGTAACTATACTTCTCCAACCTACTCTTAAAATTTCATCAGAATCGTTGAGAAATGTGACCTCTAGGCGAGAACAGCCCAAATATCCGGATATTTGGACGTTTAGATGCTCTCCGGCATACACAAGAGTATTTTGGGGCAAGCTGAAATGGAGTCACTTCGTTCATTCAGTCGATAAAATATGATAATAACTGTTAAAAATAAAGTTTATTTAAAGCGTAGCGTGATAGATATGCCCATGCTAAATAGATGTAAATATTGAACGGCGTACACTGAAAATACTTTTTAAAATTGTTTGACAATGTGATGAAATCACATGTGAAAGCTGTTTTTTTTTTAAGTTGCTGAACAAATGTATATCACTTTCAAGAGATAAATAACGCTTTATTTTATTGCTCCTGTTATCGGTCACACTCTGTATAATACACGTTCTGCATTACCTTATTTATATCAAAATATTAAAACCAACGGCAATTATTATAAAACTAAAAAGTGTGACAGATGAACGAAGGTAAGGTTCTCAGTGACACAATAAAATGATACTTGATGATACATATCTCATGGAACTTACCAAAGTATTCCAAATTTCAGCTTCGTCAGATACCTGCAAGTCTCTAGTTGAAAAATGGTTTGAATATCTTGATCACGATAGAGGAACTGAAGATCAGATAATGGACTGAGCAATGTGTCTCTGGTTCAGGTTCGCCAAAATTTATTTCGTTTGTCCCACAATCTGTAATGTCCGCCATTTTGAAAAAAAAACGAAAAACTGAATCGACAAAAAAAGCTATTTATGTAGGTACCTACTTATCGAACCTACTCACAATTTTTTCCACAAACCTACATTCACGAGATTTCATGAGAATCGCTCGAGAAATATGGCCTGTAGGCGAGAACAGCCGGAAATCCAAACATCCGGACATACGAAAGACATATTTTGTCGAACTTGAAACAGAGAAGGCTCGATCGCTTCGCTCGCTCGGGCAATTAATTTGTCTCAGTATACCTGATTATATAATATAATTACTACTGTACAATGAGTTTGACATTGCTCTTTTTACTTGAATCCTACTTACGTAAGTTAGTAAGTACTACAATGTTCTCTACTGATAGTTGAACGCAAAACTATGAGATAATCGTTGCAGCAATGATTCGGATTATGAGGGCTTGGCTAGAAAAAATAAAAACTCATTATTTCATTATTAATTTAAAGGTAAGCGTGGCTTAAATAATAAAAATGTATAGTACGCACATGTATACAGTGAGAAAACTTTATTTATAAGCGCCACCTAGTAGCGAATAGTGTAACTACGACGAAACCCTAATGGTTCGAAGCTTTGAAGGATGTTGGCAGTCCATTTGCTTTACACGTGGTTTAGTACAGATAATAAAGATGGCGCTTTTGTTGCCTTAGGGTGGCATCGTAGCGCCATCTATTTTAGGATTCTAATATTCTAATAAATATTTTTTTTTAGTTATATGGAAATCGTAACTGAATGAAACAAAAAAATTTAGGACACTTGTTTTCTAAAAATAAAATGGCTCAATTCTTAATTTTTTCAGGTAATAATTTAAACGTTGAATGCCTTATTTATTACGCCTTAGGTTGGCATCGTAGCGCCATCTATTTTAAGATTCTAATATACTAATTTTTTTTTTCTTCAGTTATAGATATAGAAATCGTAACGAAATGGAACGAAAAATTTTTAGGCCACCTTGTTATAAAAATAAAAATTGATAAATTCTTAATTTTTTCAGGTAATAAACGTTGCGTTTTATACAATACAATACAACAATACTTTATTGCACACCAACAAGAAAAATATTACATGAGAAATCATAAATTACATAAGAACCTAGATATTAAAGACAGAAGTCATGTCTGACGGATGGACAACAATAATAAAATTCATCATCATCATCACCATCATCATATCAGCCGATTGACGTCCACTGCTGGACAAAGGCCTCCCCCAAAGTTCTCCACAACGATCGATCGCGCTGCCCTCATACAATTTCTGCCCCCGGTCCTAACCCTAACCAGGTCGTCGGTCCACCATGTTGGGGGCCTTCCCACGCTGCGTCTTCCGGTCCGCGGTCCCTACTGAGGTTGTTGTTCATTTTGCCGAGGTTTTCCAGGGTCTCAACAATAATTCAATGCATAAAGATTGTTTCTTCTTTTATGCACTCTCTTGAAACAACTGTGTATTTTGCACTCTGCAGGTATACCGGTTGATCAATCCAAATGGGTCAATAGGGATAAATCAGAAACTATAAGAGATAGGGAAAACTGTTCTAGGAACCATGAACTTTAGATTTAATGTAAACTCCATTATTATTTTTTATAAATCTCATATATAATTTCATACATAATCCGGTCAAAACCGCTGTAAAGAATGTTAGAATTTTAACCAGGTTCAATTCCTGGTTATGTAAAAGCATTATAATAAAAAAAGAATAATTGAGTTTAAGTTTTCATTAAATCTAAACTCCACTTCATATTTCCTAAGAACATATTCGACGACGCGGTTGGCGCAGTGGTTAAGCAACTGCCTACTGAGCCGACGGTCCCGGGTTCGAATCCCGGCAAGGGCAAATATTTGTGTGATGAACACGAATATTTGTGCCTGGGTCATGGATGTTCCATGTATTTAAGTATTTATTTATCTATATAAGTATGTATATCGTCGCCTAGTACCCATAACACAAGCCTTCTTGAGCTTAATTTGGGACTAGGATGATTTGTGTGAGGTTGTCTGATATTTATTTATTTATATTTTCCTATCTCTTATTAGTTTTTGTTTACTACTGACCCATTTGGATTGATCTGGGTATCACCCGGTATATTCACAAATAAACAAGAACTTAAAAAACATGTTCAGTAGTTGTTCATCTTATTGCGCAGTGTCATGAGTCTGCATGAGTTTATTATTCAAGAGAAATAACCTGTCATTTAAAAATAAATGGAAGGGTGACGAGAAAGGTAATGTATAGTCGGCCATCTATAATATTAAAAGAAAATATAACTTTTTCTGGGTAGGAAGAAACTGGCAAGAAAACTACAATTTTATCTGTATTCTTCGTAAACAGCAACTTTTTTATTGCATGTTGTGACACCTAGACACTTTATACATCTCTGGGTATATTTAATATTTTTAATTTTTGACCGTTAAAATTTTGTTTTAATGTTCCTACTTCACATTGATATTTTATTTATTTATAATGTAATTGTTTTAAGTAGGAATTATTTACGAAAAAATGACTTACTGTTGATTTTCTTTCGGCTTTCTTCTCAACAGTGGTCTCCTCTTGCGAAATGCCGGTAGATTCATAATCTGACTTGTAAAAGTGCCCTTGTGGCCTACTTACTGAATAAATTATTTCATTTCATTTAAACATCTTTTGCCTTTGCCTTTGTACATGTATTTTTTTTTGTTTTCATGTATTTTTGTTTTTGTGTACAATAAAGTGTTTACATACTATACAGTAGCCGGCAAACAACTTGACCCAAAATGACGGATCTGCGGATGCATATTTGTACGTAAATCGGCTAACTGCGCAGTCAAGGTTATGCTCAAGAAGTTTGCCGGCTACTGTACATAAATCTGTTCCCGGGAAAACCTCGGCAGGAAGCTCTTCATAGCCTGCCCTTACCATAAGGTCCATGAGTTTACAGTGACCGTACTCGCTAGCGAGAATAGTACAACGCCCCTAGCAGTTACTTTGTAGAACTACAATTGTCCATACAAATCGTTTACGCAGTCGCTAGAGAGCACGGACACTGTAAACTCATTGTAAGGGTTCGCAAACATTTAAATTGAATTAAAAGAAACCCCATATACTTAGATAGAACCTTCGTTTTTTGAAGTTAGTTATAAAAACGCAACTGGGTCTGCTAACTCTGGTTCCCATCGAGAAGTAAAGTCTTTGCCCTTTTTGCTTATTGACTTATTTCGTCGAATATTTCATTTCGCCGAAAAATCATTTCGCAGAATTTTTATGCCTCTGTAGCCATAAGGTAAGGTGGGGGAAGATGAAAAAAGGGGAAAGATAAAAAGTATCACATAACTCCCTACATTTTTTATTTTTTTTCATGCTGGTATCATCAATTAAACCGCCATTTTATTAGGATCCGCCAGTCAGTCGCCCGTGACCGCTCGGAGTGCGTAGACGCGTGTTATGTGTTATTTTGTGAAGGTCAGCATTTCGTGGTCAATTCGTCGATTTTCAATCTTACCCCGTGTTTCATAACTTGACTAATAGGGTGTGAATAAAAGTTCTGACTGAATATTTATGTATTATTTTAGATTTTATATTTATTTACTAGTGCAAGGTGTATCTATTACTCTTATATTGTGATTTACGAGAAACTTCAATCTTTCCCCAGTCAATTTCAATGGGGTAACATTGAAATAGTAATGTTTCAATCTTTCCCCGTTTTTGAAAGTCATAGAAAAACAGACAGATTCTCAAACTTTGGACTTAAAAAAATTATTATGGTACACATTTTTTTTCACTGGCCTCGTGATAAGGTAAATATGTATTAATTAGGAAGTACAAATGAAACATATTGTGAGTCTTAAACTTATACTTATAAAAACAATATTTTCTCAGTTTGTGACTAAGTCGATTTGAGTGAAATCGTCAGATCAAAGAGACGTACCCACTCATTGTTCAATAAATATGTAATTTATAATTTGTTGTTTTTGTAATATTTTAAAGATTGAGATAACTCTATGACGCTTTCGTTTGGGAGCACTACTTTCCATTTGAGTAATTCTTATATAATATGTTATTTCATTTAGTTACGAGTAGATTTGCCTTTATGATACCTACTTGTTTTGCGCGTTGAGTTTAATTCAATTCAACAATTGAAGCTGCCTCATACAAATACTTTTGTTGAGTCGTGACCTCTGGATAATCAATAACATTTTTTTTGTTCCCAAAGATGTTTGTTATATTAAGACTTTAACTTAATTTGCTACGCGGATTTTAAATGTATGTCTAATGGAACACAGATTCATATTTCATTTCTTAATATTTTTACATGTATCCGACTTAATTTGTAACAAAATTAATCATGCTGCAAGAAAACACCCAATTTTTTGTATTACTTCATTTCTTTTCTAAAATAAACAATTTATCATCATGCAACCGTTATTTTGATTCCAGATTGATCTTCTTTATATAAAAAAGTGTTTAGTTTTTAAGTGTCCAATTAAAAGTTTGAGAATCACTGTCCTTTTTCCTATATAGTGGGGTAAGAGTGAAATACTTTTTTTTTTCTACTGTCGTTTTCTCGTTAGCTATCAGGAATATTCACGCAACAATCCGCTGTATGTGTTCAGCGTAAGAAACTCTATAGAATAACGAGCAACAGCCACCGTTTGCATTCATTTAAAAGCATTTAGAAACTATGTCAATCTTACCCCTCCACCATTCCATCTTGACCCATCTATTTTTTAGACAAAAGTGTATTTTATTTTATTATTTTTATATATTAGAATAGGCATAGCCGAGTTTTATCAACAGAATACAAAAATATAATCCTTGCCCATGCCTTCCAATTAATACAATTGAAGGGATATAAATAGTTTTTTATTTTATAAGGGTTTTAACACAACACTGTCTATCTCGACAAAAAACCATTCAATCTTCCCCACCTTACCTTACCTACATTTTTGGTAACTCTTGCAAATAAGTATCATCCTATTGATTAGGTTCTAACCTCAAATATTGTTATAGAATCTTTTTGTCGATTAATTTTTTTTTAATGTGGAAATACCTAACCTCAAATAGTTTACGGTTGCAAAGAAAAGTGCTTTCTAGGAAATGATTTTTCGGCGAACAGAAACATTAGACGATAATTAATATAATTCTGGGAGTCATATACATTTTGACGGTGCGGTTGGCTCGGTTTGTGGAGACCTGCCGGCTGAGCCGGCGGTCCCGGGTTCGAATCCCGGCCAGGGCAAATATTTGTGCGATGAACTCGAATATTTGTGCTTGGATCATGGTTGTTCTATGTATTTAAGTATATATTTATCTATATAAGTACGTATATCGTCGTCTAGGACCCATAACAAGCCTTCTTGAGCTTAATTTGGGACTAGATCGATTTGTGTGAGGTTGTCTGATATTTATTTATTTATTTATATACCCGTAAAGTGTACATTGGCTAGTGTCTGGCTGTACTTTAATATAAATATTAAAATCGTGACTGCTGCCATTGCATGCGTCTGTATCTACGTTTTGATTATCAACTCTGCAATATTGCCGTATCTGGAAGGAATATGCACTGTAATTGCATACGTCAGAAAGGTCCATTTTGTTTGTAAATTGAGTTTAGAATGCAGTTTAAAAAGAACAATATACCGTATAATATGTTAAGGGAAAGATTCAATAAAAGATATTGTAGGTATTAGATTAGAATACCTACTTCAAGAATTTAATTTCCAAGTTAGCTACACGTTTCATTTTCATTATGAAAATGAAAGGGGCTTAGCTCCTTTTTCAATGTTTCTTTAAGCTTCGATCTTTGTATTGTTTTCAATAAATAAAAGTACAATTTACATATAAAATTGCAAAGTTACTGTATTTGAAATAGTATGTTTAGATTCCTATGGCCGGCGGAGAGTTTGTATGAAGTCCACGTTGGGTAGTCAACGTATTTTGATTTTTACATTAGTCAGTTGGGTACCTATTCATGAAAAATTTTACCCCCAAAGATTATTATGTGCATGAAGTATTAGCGTAAAGCATGTGAAAGTGCCCTTGTAGCCTACTTATAGAATAAACGTTTTGATTTTGATTTAGAATGAATGAGGGAAAAGCCGATTTCGATTAAATAAATTGTTGTTTTTGGTGGTTACAACCGCTCTTAACTACGCCCTCGCGAAGTTTTAGTAAATAGGAACTACCTAAAATACCTACCTATTCCGAGCTCTGTTGATTTATCTTTATTATGTCAATTTATCAATGCCCCTAACTGTGGCTCGTATACCAAATATAGAAAATAAAATATGACCATGTTACGAACGACACATAGCTCAAAAAAAATACTTAAACCTAAACTCTCGTGAGACATATTTAGTTATTGTATTAAAATTGTCAGAAACGGCCCGAAATGTTGCCACAAGCCACAACAAAGTTGCCGCGCCGGTGTACGGGTAGCAGTCCCTGATGAAGAGCTCTATACGAGTTCGAAACATGTCGGGCCGTTCCTGACAATTTCACGTCAGTGTAAATCGCTTCATAGAATAATGTCAGTGGCCATCGATTTAGCCTAAAGACAAAGTGTATGTCATCTTAATGCCCATGGAAAATCCTCAGAACAGCCTTACGATAATTTCAAAATGTATAGGTACTGTATTCCCCTTTAGTCTCTCGACACCGGTTCCTTGTTAGCTGCCACGCCTTCTGTGTATCTCAATCCCAATATATCAATGCTCAGCACGGTCTTCATGTTATGCAGGTATAGTCAATATCAAAATAAAGTAGTCAAGTCTTATATCCCTTTGCGTGTGAGATTACGAAAAATCGCAAGTTCAAGCGTCTTTTACGACGTAATGAGTAGAAACAAGTATCAGCAGGACTAGCATATATTGCCGCGACTTCGCTTGTCGCGCGACAGTGTCACCTGTCTTGCTCGCACGGTATTGAAAGGAAAGTGACAGGTAGTTTTTGTCGCGCGAAAAAGAGTCGCTTGTCACAGTTATAATGCTAGACGTAGGTGAGGTTTACTAAGGTATTTCCGAATGTCGGGATATTCTGAGAATTCCAAATATCTACTAAACGCAGCAACATTCAATGGACCAATACAGCAAGACTTCTTCGGATGTTCGTTTAACATCATCTAAGGCGCGTTCGTAACACAAATAATGTGAATCGGAATTACCCGAATACACCTTTTTCTTGTAGTTTTCATGAATTTAACCATCTCTGACAATTCATTTACTGTTAGACGAAAAGATTTGTCTTAATCCACGTACGACAGACAGTCGTGTGCTGCCTGCCTACCTGCAAAGCAAACAAGACGCCTAAACATATACGTTACGATAATTTGCTCAATATTTTCTTGAGGCGCATATATCCGTACAATGATAAAGAATCCATCAACTGAATTTACCTACTAAACTTTATTATTATTTTTTACTATTACATAATAAGATAAAAAAGATAAAGATAAAAAGATTCTTTATTGCACAAATAGAACAACAATTAGGTACAGCAAGAAAATGTGTGTAGAAGCGTGCATAACATGTGAAATTCAGAATTACCAGGGGACCCCGCACTAGGCTAAGCCTGTATCGCGGGAGCCAACGATTCAATTAAATGTCATGGCTTAATAGAATACAACATGTTAGCTAACAAACAAACTGAAATGATAAACTAGCTACTCTACTGTGTAACGATAATGAAAATGAAAACAAATACAATAAGAGTACAATTTAACATGGTTACAAACTGGGACAGGTTAAGGAAGTTAAAAGTAATTCTAGGCTCTCTTATCAAGGAGAGACTCAGTTTCGTAGTAGTTCAGGGAACTAACCCATTCAAATAGAAGTGATTTGGCCTTATGCATAGAACTTTGAGGAATGGATACGTTTTGTTTTACAGCACTGTTGTAAATAGTGGAACCAAGGAACTCACCGAAACGCCTACCAAAAGCAGTGTGAACTCTGGGGATAGGCAGCCTGATAATATATCAATACTTCGGTAATACGTTTAAATATGTTAAAGGAGGTCTGTTACCTTTGTGTCTAAACTGCTGAAAGGATAATAACGAGACCAGTAAAAGTGTTTTATCATTATCAGGTAGGGGAAGATCGCAATGAAATATCTACAAAGAGCCGGTGAGATTGCATAAATAGGATTGCAGAGATGATTAAAAAACACAAGTAAGTCCTTTCCGGACGATTTTCTTCCAAAATCAGCAGCAATCATTCTTGTTTCTTGTGGCCGACTGACTCAGCAAATACATCTTATAGTTCCAGTCACAGTAAAACAACAATAAATATTATTTCAAAGTTGCTTGCAGCACTTGTACGCTATCTTAAAATTTATTTTACTCTATCGTCTGATCCAAACTATGGGATGTTGCTTACGGCACTGTTTATTGATGTTTTGGCACCGTAGGGCCTTTTACGTCAGAGCTTGGGCCACTGACCATAGCTACCAGTCGGACTGAACTGCCGAGTGCCACAGTACTGTACAGAAACACAGAAGCGTAGCGGAGAAAATTAACCAATCAGGTATGCTTCGTTACTCTTGTCACGCGAGTAAGAGTCACCCGTCACTCTCTCACAGCACTGCACAGAAAGAGATAGGTAAATATCACGAAAAAGAGTCTTATATCACAGACTAGCTTGTGCCCGCGGCTTCGCTCGCGTTAAGAAGTATTATTATTAATTATGTATAGTTTTTGCGGCTTTACTTTTGTTTAGCGTGTGTAAAAAAATAGGGCCTACAAAACTTCTTTGTACACAATATTCTTGACTAATCTGTCATTAGGCGCTAAAACTATCAAGCTACTGGGTGAACTTACTCGAGAGCAAGCAACATAAAACTGTCCATGAGAGAAGCAATGTTCTCTCAAGTCAATACCCGCAAATTTGAGAGTTTGCCCCTGAGACTTGTTATTCAAGATTGGTTTAATGATTCTAAGCCATGTTATAAGTTACGTCATGTTCTATTGTAAGATATTGAGGTTCTCTTCGTTGATGAATAAAAAATGTATTATTCTGAGCCAGATAAACGTAATTCAGAATTCTGAAATGACTTATTATTGAAAAGCTTGAATGTATTTATTACGGATGCAGGAAGTTTCCCGATCATTACTCATCCCGTCCCAACGCGCCGCCCGCCTATAGGTACCGATTGACGACGATCGAGATGCCACCAAATACTACTTTTTTAATCTATTAGGATAACACGGGTCTCTATCCATACCTCAAAAGCAAAAAAAGAACCCCCTTATAGGATCACGTGTAGCTGTCTTTCAGTCCGTCTGTTACAATCGATTTGCTGCAAAACTACTGGACCTATTAAATTGCAATTTGGCGCAAATGCTTTCAAGAATTTTCATGACCACAAATAAAATTTTAAAATCGGTGGCATTTTCGTAATTTTTTTTTTTTTTTTTTTAATCTTTATTTAAAGAGCTTAGTCGCTGAGGCGACTATGACACTCTGTTAGTATACAATTATTATATATCTTATCTCCTATTTAAACCTATTTTGACAATTTTGTACAATAGTTTAGCTTCATCTGATAAGGGAAGCGCCAAAATCTGGTTGCACCCCCCCACTTCAAAAAAAGTCCCATTCAACACTTCCCTTCTCACATCTTCATTCCGGACACATTCCATAATAATGTGGTATACGTCTTCTACGGTGTTACACTCCTCACAGTTTGGAGTTGGTGCTTTACGCATTAAATGTGCAAATTTATTAAGTGGGATGTGTCCGGAACGCAGCCTTAGCGCCAGCACTATGTCCCGGCGCCTCATACTGCAGTTCTCGAACCATGGACCTCCTGATAATTTTGGCTGAATAGTTTTGTACCAAATAGCTTTCTCTAAGGATCTGACATTGAAATATTCATTCCACGACACTAAACACTGTTTTTTTATCAAATGTATTGCATCCGAGAATGTAGGTATTATATTTAAAGGTATTCCTTCACTGACTGCCTCGTTTGCCAGTGCATCCGCGATATCATTGCCGCTTATACCTACATGGGATGGTATCCACTGCAAGGTGATATTTTTTGCTTGTGATCTTAAGGCACGTAATGATTTCAGCACAGAGTAGGCTATCGGTGCTCCTCGAAAGTTCGAGGTGCATCGAGCCAGGTGCTGCAGAGCGCTCTTGGAGTCTGTTAAAATAACAAATTTGTCCCCATCTATTGATTCGACCCAAGATAACGCCTCTGCAATGGCAACGAGCTCAGTCTGCATAATTGAGACATTCACCGATATTTGAAATCTCATGGAGATATTGTTTTGGGGATCGTAAAAGGCGGCTCCTGACGTTTCTCCTTTTTTTGAGCCATCTGTAAATATTTTATATTGTTTGTCAAATGATTTTTCTATGAATTGTATACATTCGGACTTCAGCTGACGAGTGTTATATGACCTTTTAGCTTGAGTTATGGGTTCTAAATTACTTTTTATGACATCTGATAAATTTATATTACTAGACCATGTATCTAATGTGAACATCTCCAATTGATTCGTCGAGTGAATCGGAATATCATTAAAATGTTCATGTATATCAATTAACAATGGTTTTTTCATTCCGAGTGCTCGAGTTCTGAATTTATCTGCTAACTCTTCAATCGACGTAATGGTAGGGTTGTCTGATAAAGATTTCGACTTAAAGTAAAATTTACCCGCCAAATATCGTCTACGAATGTGTAGTGGTGGAATGAATAATTCGTTTTCCATTACATGAATAGGGGTACTTCGAATAAAGCCACCTATAACTCGCATACATTGATTTTGAGTTTTTTCTAACTTATATAAGTGACACTTTGCACTCGTATCATATAAGAAACATCCAAAATCTAACCGACTACGTATAACAGCTACGTACAAGCGTCTCAGGTGCCTAGGGTGTACGCCCCAGCCTGGACCTGTCAATACTTTAAGAATATTAAGGACTTTAGATACCTTTTGGATCGTTTCATTTATATGCCGATTCCATCTGAAACAGCAATCAAGCCACATCCCTAAATATTTGATATTTTCAACTACCTGTAAAGTATAATCATCAATACGAACATTTACCATTTGATTCCTCAGACGTTTACCAAAAATACATATTTTACTTTTCGAAGCTGAAATTGTTAACCCCTTTTCCTTCAGAAGTATTAATAGCAAATTTAAAGCGGTCTGTATCTCTTCTACGCCGTTATTGATATTATTTACAGTTGTATACAGAACGAAGTCATCAGCGTATTGAGATATTTTCACATTACGTATCTGTTTGCTAATATCGAGGGTAGCTATATTAAATAATAACGGTGAGAGCGGATCTCCCTGTGCCAGACCACGACCCGTGTACCTAGTGGTGCATGACTCACCAGTCACAGATTTAAGTACTCGTTCTTTTAGGTAATTCCATAAATAGTTACATATTTGTGTTCCTACGCCATATTTATCCAACGTCATCAATAAGTAAGAAATGTCAATGTTATTATATGCGTTTTCCAAATCTATGAAACATCCCAGAGTAATACGTCCCTTCGCCCTACCTACTTGTACATCAGTTACAAATCGACTTAGGTTATCTAGACACGAACGAGCCTTCCTAAACCCGGTTGTAACCTCAGCCAGCAATAAATTATTTTCAAAGTGCCATTCAAGTCGTTTGTTTAATATGGAGTGAAAGATTTTACATACGCATGAAATTAGGGAGATTGGCCGAAGTGATGCTGAAGACTGTGGGTCACGACCGGGCTTCGGAATAGGCACAATTTTAATGTCACGCCACTGGTATGGAACAAACCCGTGGCGAAAAAATTCATTGTATAACCACAGTAAGATGTCTTTACCGCAATTGGGTAGGTATTTTAACATTGAATAAGATATATCATCACATCCTGGGGCGGTATCTTTTGATTTTAGGCAATTTTCGAGTTCATGTCGCGATATCTCGGCGCTTAGAAATAGGTTAGTTGAATTAAACCGTGGGGTGGGGGGCGACACGTAATCGGGCGCTAAATTACGCAAGAGTTCGTCGATTTTATCACTATCTATGTATGTTCTGTTCGATTTTATGCCTTTTAACCACTTCATACGCGACCACATATCACTGGAGGAAGTGGCCTCATCCATTGAGGAACAAAACTTTTGCCAATTTTCACTTTTAGCCTGTCTTATTTTAAGTTGAGCCGATTGAATCTTCTCTTTCAATTTGTCAAGGTTTTCTGGGATCGGATTGGCGCGTAATTGAGCCAGGGCCAACCGTCGTTCTGCAACCGCTCTTGACAAGTCCGTGCTCCAATAAGGCTTAGGAATAAATTTATTTGTAGGATTCATATTAATTTTAATTATTGGGATGTGAGTATCCGCAGCTTCATTTACGAGTTTTAAAAATGAATCATATGCCGTTTGCAGATTATCGGGCACCACAAAGTCAGAAAATGTAGTTCTTAGGTCGTTATGGTATTGTTCCCAGTCCGCTCGTTGAAAGTTGCGTTTTTTTATTAATTTTGCGGCACAATTTATACCTACCTTTATTTTGATAACAAGGTGGTCGCTGCCTAAGGACTCATTGGTAACTATCCAGTTTGTTTTTAAGGCCAAGTCGGTTGACGCGAGCGAAATATCTGGGGATGATTTTTGCAGCACATTATTCACGATTTTAAGTCTCGTTGGTTGTCCATTATTTAGTGAGACAAAACTGCTATCTATTAGGCAGTCAAATATTTGCGTCCCTCTCAAGTTACTTTTGCTTGACCAGTTCGTGTGGTGTCCGTTAAAGTCGCCTAAAATCAAGGTTTTGTCCTTGAACAGTGAAAGTAGGTGATCCCAGTTATTTTGCGTCGTGGTAACTCTCGGAGGGCAGTAAACAGCTACAATATTGTTTACCTCGTCACAGTTGTACATTTGAACATGTATTATTTCGATGCCCGGGTTTGTTGTATTTATTTGGCATTGTTGCGCTTGAATAGACTGGTGAGCCAAGATCGTGACGCCTCCGTAGCCGTCGTCCCTGTCCTGGCGGAACACGTTGTAACCACTTATTTTCAGTTCAATGTCAGCATTTAACCAAGTTTCACTAATGACACATATATGTATTTTTTCTTGACACAGTAACACTTCTAGCGACAATATTTTATTCTTTAAACTTTGTGCGTTCCATTGTATAATGTTTAATTGTTTGAATGTAGCAGATAGTTAAGTAATGGTAAGTCCGGCATTTTATGTAGAAAGTACGATACCGTCCACTGTATAAGTTCTTGAATTATGTCACAGAGCTTAGATTTGATTGAGCCATCTTGGGAGAAAAAGATACCTTTTATCCTATTCAGCAGCTGACTAAATGTTATCATACTTTCTTTCTTCCTTTTTGATTCTTCACTTCCTTTATTCTTCGTATTTTGCTTTGTAAGATTCTCGGCCACATACTCTGAGTGCGATCTGTTGTCCCAGTCTTGCATATCATCTGTTACCGGACGCGTTTTTTGTCTCACCTTTTCAGTCATTTTCTTAGGTGGCGGCGGTTGTGCAGTTGATTGGGGCTTATTCTCTCGGTGAATAATTGCTTTCGTTTGTACAATAGTGGCATAAGAGGCGTCTTCGTGCTGAGCAGTCTGTGTGGGCGAGGGGCTTACAGGTTGATTGTCATTTTTAGATTTTTGCTCATTATTTATGATTGATTTATGCCTGTTTTGGTAGGAAGGTCTATGAACAGGGGGAGAGGGTGGTATGTATAATGCAGATGCTTTTTTATAACTATAATTATATTCACTCATTATTTCCCGGATTCTTCGTTCTTTTAGGAAGACTGAACATTTTCTGTCTAGCGCTATATGATTCATGTCGCAATTTACACATTTGTATGACTTGGTGTCGCAATTAGCGTGATTGCCCTTGCATTTTGGGCACGTAATTCTATTAGCAGGGCAAACTTTCGCAGTATGCCCAAACCTCCAACATTTCGAACATTGAGTGACCGGAAAGACATACGGCTCCACCTTTGTTCTTAGATCATGAACATAAACATATTGGGGTAGTTGACTTCCTTTAAAACCTATACGCACTTTTTCGGTTTTGACCCAACCGCTGTCGTGTTCGTCTGACCTACGACTTAGGCGTTTTGCAGATATCATTTCTGTATCACATACTATATTAGTAAGAATATCGTCGTCTGATAATTCTATGTCGATGTCTTTAATTATACCGTATGAGATTCCTACATCCAATGATTTATGGCATCGCCATCCGAGGGAGACAAAGTCCTCCGACTGCATGATTTTTTCCGCATTTGCTACGGTGTCAAATTGTAGGCGCAATTTATAAAGATTTATGTATTTGACGCTGATAATTCCTACTATCCTTTTCTCCTTTAATATCTTAGCCAATGCAATTTGTTTCGGCATCTTTTCCTTGCTGGTAATGCATATTTCTGTATTTTCCGCGACATGTCCTTGTAGAATTGGGCTACTGGAATTTTTTCTGCTAAATCTTTTACTAGCTCGATCAACCTTTGTCCACTCCCCTTCCTCATCTTCTTCCCGAGTTCTTTTTTCGGGTCTTGATGTGTTCTTGCTATCTAAGAATGTTTGGTCTTCCATGGGATTTCTATGATCGAGTTGGTTCATACTGTCTTCTTCCGTGATAATATCCATCTCACTAGATTGTACACTATCAGTCTCTGAAGGTTCTACTATTTCATCTAGCCAGTCTCCTTTATTTTCGTCACCCATTGTAATGACGCTTACGCCTCATTAGGTTCTCGGCACGTAAACAACGCGATAAGATGCGAGCAGGTACCCGTACCCGGCTACCGTGCGCCCGACGCGATAGTAGATTGTTTAACAATGAATATACTATTAGATAAGGCGCAGCCGTAAACACGTCTTGCTGGGACTATGCACTCAGCTGAACTGTGATTTTCGTAATTAACGTCCCAACAAACCATAAAAATTACACCCGTACTCATATTTAGTCATTTCAACCCCATCGCACCCCAAAAGGCGACCCGACCCGATAAACCATTAAAGCATTACCAATGGATTTTCAGACTTTGTCACCACATTTCTCCCTTTTAGGGGTTGAATTAAAAAAAACCTGAAACACGTGTTAACTCATTTATTGTTAGAAATACTCCTGTGAAGTTTCGAATAAAATAGTCTAACTAATCTTCTTTCGCCATACAAACTTTGGACCCCCATTTCACCCCTTTAGGGGGTAAATTTTGAAAAATCCTTTCTTAGCGCACCCCTACACCTTATAAGGAACCTACGTGCCAAATTTGAACTCTCTAGAACCAGCGGTTTAGTATTTAGACATTTCAACCCCATTTCACTCCAACAGGGGAGATGGTAACTCCATCCGCCACGTGGGATTTTAAAATCGTTGCGGTTTTTGTAATCAGCGACCCGATAAACCATAAAAACAATACCCATGCTGATTTTCAGACTTTGTCACCACATTTCTCCCTTTTAGGGGTTGAATTTTCAAAAAACCTGAAACACGGGTTTAAGGTAAGGTGGGGGAAGATGAAAAAAGGGGAAAGATAAAAAGTATCACATAACTCCCTACATTTTTTATTTTTTTTCATGCTGGTATCATCAATTAAACCGCCATTTTATTAGGATCCGCCAGTCAGTCGCCCGTGACCGCTCGGAGTGCGTAGACGCGTGTTATGTGTTATTTTGTGAAGGTCAGCATTTCGTGGTAAATTCGTCGATTTTCAATCTTACCCCGTGTTTCATAACTTGACTAATAGGGTGTGAATAAAAGTTCTGACTGAATATTTATGTATTATTTTAGATTTTATATTTATTTACTAGTGCAAGGTGTATCTATTACTCTTATATTGTGATTTACGAGAAACTTCAATCTTTCCCCAGTCAATTTCAATGGGGTAACATTGAAATAGTAATGTTTCAATCTTTCCCCGTTTTTGAAAGTCATAGAAAAACAGACAGATTCTCAAACTTTGGACTTAAAAAAATTATTATGGTACACATTTTTTTTCACTGGCCTCGTGATAAGGTAAATATGTATTAATTAGGAAGTACAAATGAAACATATTGTGAGTCTTAAACTTATACTTATAAAAACAATATTTTCTCAGTTTGTGACTAAGTCGATTTGAGTGAAATCGTCAGATCAAAGAGACGTACCCACTCATTGTTCAATAAATATGTAATTTATAATTTGTTGTTTTTGTAATATTTTAAAGATTGAGATAACTCTATGACGCTTTCGTTTGGGAGCACTACTTTCCATTTGAGTAATTCTTATATAATATGTTATTTCATTTAGTTACGAGTAGATTTGCCTTTATGATACCTACTTGTTTTGCGCGTTGAGTTTAATTCAATTCAACAATTAAAGCTGCCTCATACAAATACTTTTGTTGAGTCGTGACCTCTGGATAATCAATAACATTTTTTTTGTTCCCAAAGATGTTTGTTATATTAAGACTTTAACTTAATTTGCTACGCGGATTTTAAATGTATGTCTAATGGAACACAGATTCATATTTCATTTCTTAATATTTTTACATGTATCCGACTTAATTTGTAACAAAATTAATCATGCTGCAAGAAAACACCCAATTTTTTGTATTACTTCATTTCTTTTCTAAAATAAACAATTTATCATCATGCAACCGTTATTTTGATTCCAGATTGATCTTCTTTATATAAAAAAGTGTTTAGTTTTTAAGTGTCCAATTAAAAGTTTGAGAATCACTGTCCTTTTTCCTATATAGTGGGGTAAGAGTGAAATACTTTTTTTTTTCTACTGTCGTTTTCTCGTTAGCTATCAGGAATATTCACGCAACAATCCGCTGTATGTGTTCAGCGTAAGAAACTCTATAGAATAACGAGCAACAGCCACCGTTTGCATTCATTTAAAAGCATTTAGAAACTATGTCAATCTTACCCCTCCACCATTCCATCTTGACCCATCTATTTTTTAGACAAAAGTGTATTTTATTTTATTATTTTTATATATTAGAATAGGCATAGCCGAGTTTTATCAACAGAATACAAAAATATAATCCTTGCCCATGCCTTCCAATTAATACAATTGAAGGGATATAAATAGTTTTTTATTTTATAAGGGTTTTAACACAACACTGTCTATCTCGACAAAAAACCATTCAATCTTCCCCCACCTTACCTTACTCATTTATTGTTAGGAATACTCCTGTGAAGTTTCGAATAAAATAGTCTAACTAATCTTGTTTCCCCATACAAACTTTGGACCCCCATTTCACCCCTTTAGGGGGTGAATTTTGAAAAATCCTTTCTTAGCGGATGCCTACGTCATAACATCTACCTGCATGCCAAATTTCAGCCCGATCCGTCCAGTGGTTTGGGCTGTGCGTTGATAGATCACTATGTCAGTCAGTCAGTCAGTCAGTCAGTCACCTTTGAGTTTTATATATATAGATATGCAGCGCTGGTTGCAACATTGCAAAGCCCGATTTGTTTTTTTGTCGAGTGGTGGGCCTGAGTCTTTCGACTGTACTTAGGCGATCTGACTCTGCGGGTGGGTTCACCAGGGGGACGTCCTGTCCCGCAATGTGGTGCAAAGCCCGAAAGGAGTTCATTTGAATTTGTACGCACGCGAACAGTCCGGAGTAAGCAGTGTCAGCACGAAGTTAACTTTTAAAATTCCTCAACTGACACGCAATAATTTGGCCATTTGAGGGCGGAAGAAGGGGCACCTACTCCGTTATCCACAAGTCATTTGTGAATGAACTGACCTCCTTCACATCACAATGATGGCATCAAAATTCACCTCCGACACATATATTCACGCGTCCCTTACGATTCTATCGGCATTGCGCAAAGGAAATGAGCAATTTCGATAACTTACTTACCCAACGTCATATCTAACTGAATCGAGATTTCCAAATGTCAATATTGTTCAATTGACAATAGGGTTCATATATAGAAATAAATGAAGGTTATATTAGAGGAAGAAAAAGCGATATGTTTAGTGTGTAGCGATTGTAATGCAAGGTGCAGAAAATTGCATAGTACAAGTTGCATTCAAATTGAGAGTTTTATAGTTTAGTATTTAAATGACAGCGTTATGATTGCAACACGTCGTGGTTTATGTCAGTCTGATGACTTCAGTATAATGCAGGGTATAATCACAGGAATATACTATGGAATATGGAATTCCCGGCCTGTGTCAAGAGTTTCGTGCTTTTAGTGGTTCTGTGACCTGTATGATCTGTGGAAATATGTATTATTAGGGTTCCGTCCCCAAAGAATAAAAACGGGACCCTATTGCTAAGCCTCCGCTGTCCGTCTGTCCGTCTGTCACCAGGCTGTATCTCATAAACCGTGATAGCTAGACAGTTGAAATTTTCACAGATGATGTATTTTTATTGCCGCTGTAATAACAAATACTAAATACAGAATAAAATAAATATTTAAGTCGGGCTCCCATACAACAAATGTGATCGGTTGCGTTAACTTTGGACCTCATTTGTATGCGGCGCCATACATACCAGGTGCAAATTAAACTTAACCCGGCCAATTAAAACGTTTAAATGATGATACGTCTTTGGAACCCTCGGTGAGCGAGTCTGACTCGCACTTGGCTGGTTTTTTATTTTACTTTTTAACCGACTTCAAAAAAGAGGAGGTTCTCAATTCGAACTAATTTTTTTTTTTTTTTTTTTCTATGTATGTTACTCGATATCTCCGAGAATCGTGAACCGATTTTCAATTATTTTTTTTTAATCGAAAGGGTATAACTCCGAGTTGGTCCCGTTGGCACTAAGTCGGGATCTGATGATGGAATCTTGGAGAAATCGAGGGAACTCTTCAAATGTTATAGGGACATGTACAGCGCTTTCGGTAATTTATTGATAAAGTCAAGAATTTACATTCAGTAAATAGGATTTGGTGTAAGGAAACTGATGAACACACATACGAATCACTAAAAAGCAAAAAAAAAAAATTTTTAACAAAAAAGAGAACCGACTTCAGTAAAACTAAAAAGCCAACAATAACCCGTTCAAGTACAGATTACATTTGACTCACCCTTCGAAGTCGGTGCCAAACCTCGCGTAAACTATAATATATAAATATAAGAACTGAGTGGTTTGGGATCGACTTCGAAGGGTGAGTCAAATGTAATCTGTACTTGAACGGGTTATTGTTGGCTTTTTAGTTTTACTGAAGTCGGTTCTCTTTTTTGTTAAAAATTTTTTTTTATAACACTCATCTGCTCTCCTCCAACAACAGAATCGACAAAAAACCATTTAATTACCGAAGCTGCTCACAAAATTTCACGATGATTGGTTGAGAAATACAAACCATAAGCGAGACCAGCTGTGAGCTAGACATCCGAAGTATTCGTGTATCCGGAATTCTATACGAAAGAAGGGTTACCTATCATAATCCCGAATTTTCATTTGCCCGAAAGCTATTTATTCCAAAACTATATTTCAAA
This sequence comes from Apotomis betuletana, assembly GCA_932273695.1. Taxonomy (NCBI): domain Eukaryota; kingdom Metazoa; phylum Arthropoda; class Insecta; order Lepidoptera; family Tortricidae; genus Apotomis; species Apotomis betuletana. The sequence continues at coordinate 1,506,906 of OW026300.1, forward strand.
ATAATTATAAAACAAACCTAACCTAACGGGTTCTTTACAACGACGTTTATAAAGTCCTGAAAATATTAATTATTTTAGAATAAATAGCTTTCGTGCAAATTAAAATTCGGGATTATGATAGGTTACCCGAAAGAAGTTTTGGCCAAGCAGGAACGGAGACGTAGCTCGTAGGCATGTTAGGATTGCGCTTCTTTCCGATAGTGTTCATCAGGCATGATTGCAATCATATGTAGTCTAGGGCATCCCATTCAAAAAATAACAAAAACAGCGCCCTCTCTAGCTTGCTCGTTCACTACTAAAGTAGTGTGTAAAGCTTTTCAAATAAATAACGCAAAGATCATCACACAAAGCATAAGGTTTTCTGGGCGTTAGGGTGGTGGAATGGTTAACACGATGGACCGGTGATCCAGAGGTACCGGGTTCGAAACCCGGCCTCTTCCACCAGGTTACGCATTTCAATTTTTCTTTAAGCTTTGCTCTTTGTATCCATAGTTCATCCCATTCTAGTTATGAAAATACTAATTGCATTTCATAAAGTTTAAAGACGAAAGGACAAAAGGATCCTTATCGGAACAACGAGGGCTAGATGAACATGAAACTTCAATGCTTTTTACTGAAAATTATCATAAGATAATAATAAATTAACGTACACATGATAGTTAAGTACCTATATAGTACACAGTAAAATGCGCTATAGAGACTTAAAAACACACCATTGTGCATTGTTTTCATTAGTTAAGTAGGACCATAATTATCAAGTGTTTCTTTCGTATCAAATTAACAAACAAAACATTGTTTTAAAATCTGTACGATCAAAGAAAGCGCGACACCACTTAAGAGGCTGAGTGCCATAACCAAAATAGCGCATCGCTATAGAAAATATTTGTTAGTTACGACATTCTTGTTACGAGGGCTAGATGTTATTCGAGATAGTAAACAAAAAAGTTTTGGACAAATTAGCTGTAAGATTATACGGTCTTTGTGGCTTGAGAGCTTTTTCTCTGTAAACAAAATGCATTTAAGCATTATTAAACTTCGCTGGCCCTAAAAACAATAAGAGATTACAAAATATAACAACTTTTGTGTTATGCCTTATGTTTCTAACTTTACAACTGAATTTTGGACGATGGTAAGTCCGAGTTAATAAACGATAATCGTTTGCGATGCTGTCTTCAAAATTAAGACGACATTATTTGTATTAAAATACTTCTATCTCGGTATGCGAGAGCAAGCGAGAGAGGGCAATTTTAGAATTTTATACTAGTACTTACAGAAAAAAAACGCAAAACGATTCTAAGCACAGATTAAAGTTTTTTGTATGACCGTCTAAAAGAGCATCACTCCAATACACAATTAAGCACCCTACCACAAGATACAAACGAATAACTACATTCAAATGAATAACGATACAAGTGTTACAAAACTTCATGACACATACACCTTTTTAGTATTCCGGACAACTCGATACAAAGTTGTGAATGGGTGGATTGACCTACCCTAATAGAGTGGGGTGCGACTATATTTCATTCCATACGTAATTTATTTTAATTTATTCCGCTACTTGTTTTTTTTTTTCTTTGCATTTGTGTATTTCAGAATAACTTACACTTTAAGTAGTGCGCACTTCTATGCCAAACTGCATGGTATTGTAATTGTAAGGGCAGAATGTTAATTAATCAAAGTTAACTGTTTAACTTCTTACGATAGCTACAATAGATACACATTATGCGAAGGTCATATTACCGTAATAGTTGAGTATTAATATATAAAAAAAAAACAACGAAATGTTGAGTTTCTTTCAGCTTTCTTCTCAGCAGCAGTCTCCTCTTGGGAAATGCCGGTAGATTTGTAAAAATGCATTTGTGGCCTACTTTTACAAAAAAGTATTTCATTTCATTTTATATACAAATAATTGACTCCTAAAAACTTATTTAGTCGAAAGTAACATTTCACCGAAAAATTATTTCGCAGAATTTTTATTTCCCTGTCATACATTTTGTTAAGTTTGGTTTGTTTTATAGGTAATAATTTAGGAGTCAACATAGACCCAAGTTTAATAGCTTGCGAATCTTGCAATTACCTACAACTATTTGTAACATAGCTTTTTTTTACTCATCAAAATGTTGATTTAAACTAAAATTAAATAGAACTAGAACAAACATTCTATATTACAATAGGTATTTATGTAGAGACCCACGAGCCACGCTCCCCTGACCTGCAGTAATTCAAGAATGCCATACAAATTCATACAATTAATAACAATAACCCGCAGATTGCAGCACCTGGCACTGGCAAACGCGTGCCCCGCTAGGGGTCCGCAGGCAATGGCAATAGGTTGGTTTCCTCACAGATCAATTCAGGAGCTTATTATGAACTGTGAATCGCTGAGAAACATGAAATTAAAAGGAAATAGTCAAACTATGATGTTGCATAGTCAAATTCAATCTCATTATTACATTTTGTTAATTATTAAATATAAAAAAAAACAATTTTTTGATTATTTTTATGGTCGGTGTCGAACAATCTACCTATTGGGTTTAGGAACTTTTCTATTTTTGCTATCTCATCAGGTGAAACAAACTGTTTGTTTTAACCTATTGACCGCCAGGCGGTCTAGCAATTTACCGTGCCACTGACACCAGAGTAAAAAAAAAAAAACGTGCCCCAAAATCAACAGGGATTGAAAAATACTTGTAGCGGTTAGAATTACAAAGTTTTTGATCATTGAAATTTGGACGGCTGTGGCCGACGTGGCGTCAGGGGCACGATTTTTTGTTGACGGCCACAGCCGACTGTGGCGGTCAAAAGGTTAATAATGCACACATTTCTTTTTTGACTTGTACGTTAAAAATAAATTACATTGAATCCAGCCGTTACCGACATTATCAACTATTTGTATATCAAAAGTGTCAATGGAACTTACTATTGTAGTGTTCACACTGTCCACAAGAAAGATGGCGGTTTACTTTCTAAACTCCGTATGATTCATTATGTGATGAGTATGGTATTTTGATGGTATTTCATTTTTTCTATGTATTAAAAAAATTAAGCAAGGTTAAGCATTTAATTTATACGTTTGCATTTATTTAGCGTTGCTATACAGCGAGGAAATGCTGCCAGCGTCTTCGGCTCTATGCCAAAGGGGTCCGATTTTTTAAGTCTTTTTTAATATTAAATTTAATCTGTTTTAGCCTTTTATTTTAGTTGATGATGATGATTTGGTGTAGGGACGCCCGGCTGGAAACAGGCGGGCTGTCGATCGCTTGGCTGCGTTCATTCAGCCCAATTCCCAATTGGAGCCAACGGTTACTGTCCCGGCGGCGCTCCCATACAGCCTTCTTCCTCGAATCTTCTTGTTCTCCTGCAGAAGGAAAGGACATCTTTAAGGTTAATGTCCCTCAGCTCTTCCTCTTCTAGTTTATCTTTTCTGAAGATGCTATAGCGTACTATCGCATACATGCCACACTCTGCTATAACATGCTTACTCGTCTCCTCCTGGCCACAGTGCACGCAGTATGGATCACTTACTACTCCCATAATGTATAGGTGCCTGTTAAGGCTGTTGTGTCCCGTGATTATGCCTGTTAATAATCTGAGAGTTTTCTTACCTAGTTCCAGTAGATACCTGGTCCTTTTTCTGTTGATTCCTCCTAGGATCATCTTCGATTGTCGACAGTCCGTCGTCTCTTGCCATTGTCTGTTGGCCTCTTCCTCCATTAGCCTAGCTATAACTCCTTTCGTGACTTCTGCCGATATTGGCAGGGCAGGTTCGGGTCCTATGAGTTCCCTTTCTGCTCCTAGCCTTGCCATCTCATCTGCCCTTTCATTTCCTGTCACACCCTGATGTCCCGGTACCCATGCTACCGTAGTCCTTGTGTGTTCTCCAAGTTTGTTCAGGGCTACTCTGCATTCCTTTACCAAGGACGAGCTTACCATCTGTTTGTCTAACGCTTTTAGTGCCGCCTGGCTGTCTGTGTATATAACGACAGATCCCACTTCCTGTGAACATTCATCTATTATTTGTGCACATCTCATTATGCCGCATACCTCTGCCTGAAATACGCTAGCGTACCTCCCCAGAGGTATGTGTACCTTCTTATCCAGCTTTGGTATCACTATGCCGGCTCCTGCTAGTTTCGTGGATTCCCGCCGAGAACCATCCGTAAAGCAGATAGTCACGGGGTGTTCCACCTCTATTTTCCAGTTGTCCCTTTCTCCTATGTGTATCCTATATTTCTTATCGAACATCTCCTGTCTCTTTATGAGGTCGTTGTTTTGGGTAAGCATCCCCATCTTCGAGCCTGCTTCCCTCTGAATAAGTGCGTGTCCCTTGTCCACCAAGCTTCCTCTCCATTCCTTGCATGCTTTCATTCTGTACCATTGTTCCATGGCCTTCTTTTCCGCTTCTATTTTAAGTGACTTGAGACCGAGCATGATCTCCATCGCCTGCGTGGGCGTTGTTCTCATTGCCCCCGTGATCATAAGACATGCCAGTCTTTGTACTTTTGATAGTTCTTTATGGTATTCTTTGATGTTGGCCTTATGCCACCATACTATGGCACCGTATAGTACTCTCGGTAGTACCACCGCCTTGTAAATCCAGTGTATCATAGCTGGTTTCAGGCCCCATTTTCTTCCGACCGCCCTCTTACACTGGTAGAGCGTTCTTATGGCCTTTGCCGACTGTTCTCTTATGTGTGTCTTGAATCTGAGAGTACTGTCTAACGTCACTCCCAGATATTTGAGCTCCTTGACTACCTCCAGTTCTTTGCCTTGAATGCTGATAGGCTTCATTTTCTCTATTTTTCTCTTATTGGTAAATAACATCAGTTTTGTTTTATCAGGGTTTAGATCCAGTCCTCTATCCCTACACCATACTAATATTTCCATCACTTCTCTTCTCATTATGTCTCTGACCACATCTAGTGCCACTCCTCGCACCAGTATGACTCCATCGTCCGAGTACGCTTGCACGTATAGGCCTCCTTTATTTGTCCTCTCGATTAGGGAGTCTAGAAGTAAGCACCACATCAATAATGATAAACATCCTCCTTGTGGAAAGCCCCTTTTCGGTCTTATTTGTCTGACTTCTCCTCCGAGTTTCGCCATTACAGCCCTTCCTCTTAGCATTTTACTTATCCAGGTCCCGATGGTAGGATTTATGCCATCTCTCTTTAGACTTTCTTCCACCGCTTCAAAGGTTGCCTTGTCAAAAGCTCCCTCCACGTCGAAGAAGCATCCCAGTGCGTAGTGTTTTGCTTCCAGTGATCTCTCGATTCTTACTGTCAGATTGTGTAGAGCCGTTTCCGTGGATTTTCCCGCCATATAGGCGTGTTGGTTTCCATGTAGCGGCTTCCCACTATTTCCTATTTGTGTTCTTACGAAACCGTCTATCACCTTCGCCAGTGTTTTCAGTACGAAGGATGATAGGCTTATACTTCTGAATGACTTCGCCTCTTGGTACGTCTTTTTCCCTGGTTTTGGTAGAAAGACGGCACGAACTTTTCTCCATGCTTTCGGGATATGCCCTAGGGCAATACTGCCTTTGAATATTTCCGTCAGATGCTCTTTTATCAGTTCGTAACCCCTCTGGAGTAGTCCTGGAATTACACCGTCTGGGCCCGCGGCCTTAAAAGGAGCGAAGGATTTGACTGCCCAGGCCAGTCTCTCCTCCACTACTACTTCTTCGGCTGTCTTCCAGTCCGGTTCATAATAGCCTGACGGCTCCTCTTCCTCTTCCCTGGCGTCTTCACAGTCTGGGAAGTGCGCCGTCAGCATCACCTCCAAAACCTCTCCCGGGTCCGTGATCAAACCATCGCCTGCCTTCAGACTTCCCAGCTGGCATGCCTTATCGCCTGCTAATAGTTTCACCACCCTTGCCCCCTCCGAGTAGTTATTTATCTCCTCTGTGTATCGTCTCCAGCCTTCCCGGCTACATTTCTCCCTCAGCCTGCCATAAGCATTCCGAGTTGCTCTGTACATGTCCCAGCTCTGAGTGTCATTCCTTTTCATGGCTTGTCTCATCGCCCTGCGTGTTTTCTTCCTTTGCTTTTGGAGCTCCTTGTTCCACCATGGTTGTCCTCTACCAGTCTGAACTGTTTTCTCAGGGCATGCTGTGTGGAATGCCTCCATAATGCTTCGCTCGAGTCCTAATGCAGCCTCTTCCAACTCCTCGATGTCCTTACATCTCCTTGGTTTTGGCGCGTTGGCTTTCAATTCTTCTTCATATATGGCCCAGTCTGTTTTTCGTGGGTTTCTTATCCTCATTTTCTCCATTTGGTAATCTATACTATAGAGTAGTCTCCGGTGGTCCGACATACTGTCCTCCCTGTCGACTGTCCATCCTTTTATCCTTTCGGTAATTCCTCCCATGGCTATTGTTATATCTAATACCTCCTTCCTTACCCTTGTTACGAACGTGGCGGTGTCCCCCTCGTTCAGTATGTCCAGGTCTTTACTTACTATGAACTCTAGTAGTGATTCTCCCCTGCCATTGGTGTCGGTGCTTCCCCACACTTCGTTGTGCGCGTTGGCATCGCAACCTATAAGTAGGGGTACTCTCTTACCTTGATACATCTGTACCGCCTCTTCGAGCTCCTCCGTCGGTGCATTGCCCTCTCCCGGTAGGTAGCAGGACGCCAGCGCCACTCTCCTCCTCTCCCCGTCCTGAGCGATGAAACATGTTTCCACCACTACAAGGTCTCTGTAACATAAGGTCATAACACAACCCATGTTCTCTACATTGTTACTTACAAAAATGCATGCTCTCGGAGGTAGCTCACCATTCCTTTCGTAGTGGAGAGCCCCCCCCAGATGTCCCAGGCCTGTCACTTTATTTCTCCATGCGTAGGGTTCTTGCAGCAGGGCTATTTCAACTTTATTCCTTACAACATACTGTCCTAACTCGGACATTGCATCTTTGCAGTGCTGTAGGTTTACTTGGCATATGCTTATTTGTGTTTGTGTTTTTGTTGTTTGTGTATTTTGTGTGTTGTGTGTTGTGTTCATTGTTATTGTGTGTCTGTGTTGCAGTCTTCCCCTTACTCGGTGGGTGCATCACTGTCGGCATCCGTACCCTCCTCTACCGTCTGGATGTCAACAGATCCTGCTCCCGCCTGTTCAGGTATTAGCTTTCTTAATGGCGGAGTTATTTCATCCGCCATCTGCTTCTCCTTTCTCTCCTCGTTTCCGGACGATTGGGCCCTTATAATCCTGGCCCGGATTTTGGTGCACTGGAAGTAGAGGCTCCTGGTCCCCTCGTTCCCCCAGGTTTCCTCCACCGCCAACGGCACCGACAGGCAGACCTGGGTCCCTGCCTGTTGCCTATCCTAGGATATAAGGGTCCACTCGTCCAACTTCAACTCGGGCTTATCCAGGTTCTGCGCCTTCAGGAACCCCACAAACATCTCCACATTTGTGTTCGTGTCCCCGGGGACCCAGACCTGTACCCTCGTCTGCTGCAGTCTCCTGGTCACCAACTTATGACCACCTACGATGCCAATGTCCCGGGTTAGGAGCCACTCCCTTGACTCCTCCGACACTGGTGTCACAAGGAAGAATCCTTCTGCCACCAGCCCCGAAGTTGCAAACTGAGGGGCTCCTACCCCGGTCTCCCCTGACAGGAATCTCCGCACCTCCGTCTCTATGAGGTTATTGACCCTGTTCCGGATGAGCTTTGCCAGAGCTTCATCCACCAAAACGCCATCCTCTCGGCACACAGCGACGGCGAGATCCCGGTGCGCCCTTGCAACGCTCCGTGGTCCCTCCGCCGTCGCCTTGCCTTGGTTCTGGCGCTTCGCTGGAGGACGCTCTGACTGTCCCTCATCCGTGCTCTGCCTTTTAATCTTAAGACCCCGCTTGTTGGGGGCCAGGCTGTCGGGGGGGTTTACCCCGGATCCGCCAGCCTCTCCCCCACCAAACGCGATCTTGCCTCTTCTTCTTTCTAATTTGGCCCTCCTCTTCTCCGCCTTCGACTGGTACTTGTGGAAAGTACCGGTCCCTTCGTCTGCTGGTGCGTGTGCTCCCGCAGTCTCCTTCGACGGCGGCGACGCGAGCAACTCCTCCTCCCTCAGTGACAGGCCTCCCATTTGCTCGTGGACATCCGGGGTGCCTGTTGCCTCTCTTCCTGCTCCTGACTGGGGTCCTCCTCCACCTGAAGTGCTCGGGTTCCCTCCCGGTCCTTGCTCTGCCACTGGCGTTGCGCCCTTGGCCCTTCTGCCTGCTTCAGTGTTTACTGACATATCTCGTTTAGAATTCATATTTATAAACTGTAATGGGAAGAAAACTATTAGAGTGGCAGCAGTGCTCCCGTACTACCCCCCAGCTACATTTGACGTACGCAGTGAACGCCACCTCCCCTGCGCACAGTCGTTCACGACAGCGATTGTGCCGAGTAAGCCCGCAAGCATGAGGTAGCAGCCCCTGAGTTGCTTTATGTGACAAGTTCGTTCAGCTTCCCAGTCCGGCTCCTCTCCGAGCCTTACTGTTCACCTCCCTTCATCGTCACTCCGAAGTCCGGGTCCACGCATCGTCCGCTTCACCCCGAAGACAGTCACTGGTGACATACCGGGGATCCCCGACCTCCACGCTTCTCCATTCTCCGGATACACCTCAGGTCCTACTCCCCCTCCCCTCGTCCGCTTGCGAGCCCAATCCGCACCAACCCCCCGCTGCCCACAGCCGGCTGTGAGGGCCTTCGGCACGTCCTCCCACCTCTGACCCTGGGGGTTTTGTAGACACATTGCTATACCAGAACTGAGGTCTGATATGTCAATGTGTCCGTTGCACTCCTCTTTTACCCGGGCTTGTGACCGGCTCCATTGCTGGAGGCAGAGTTTTTTATTTTAGTTAGTTAAGTTCTTAGTTTATAGTTAGTATTTTAATTTCTTTAGTATTACATGTTTCAGTATTTGTTAATATTAAATAAAATATTATGTGGGTATTTATACGTATGTGTAACGTTGCATTGTACCCATAACACATCCTTGATATAATGCAAGATAACTCTATATTTGTTAGACCTATATCCAAAGTAAAATGTTATTCCTTACTAATATTTCAGTCCATACTTGTATCAGGGAAATCAATGACATAGAATGTTTCACATAGTGGTAGGATTATCTACAGAACCACGGCCACATATTCCAACTCGGCAGTGTTTTTTTAATGAAACCCTATTTATAACCCGGATTAAGAGCTATTGACGGCCATATTTACAATGCCGTGATAATATTTATTTTCTTTGAATAGGGTGAAAGCAACTGTCTGTTTTTTTCTAGGGGATTAAGTCAACTATCTATTAAAAAAGTATAAGTAACTAAACTGCCCCTGCAACTTTTTCGCGTAACTAAAAAAAACATAAAGCTCTATTTGCCATCGTCAGAAATAAACTATCCGTCTATTATCCAAATTAGTTATTAAAATCCGCCTATTTCAAGTCTATTTAAACAATTTGCTGAGGCCTCGGGTTTCAAATCAATGAACAGTTTTCAAAGTACTGACGATTGAAAATCTAAATAATTCTTAAATAAATACCCAGCAAAAACATATGTATGTATAAAAATAGTTAACTGAGAAAAACTAAGTTTAAATTCTTATGTTTACGATTTGGTTCTTAAAGTAAATGAAAATGTGTTTGAGGCCAATAACGGATAGTCGTACCTAATATGCTTACTTAATCGTAGTGTAGCAATTTAAGCGCGGCGCGGAACATTTTCAGTGCTATTTTAAATCATTCTAATTGCACCGTTTTTGACTATCATAGTTGTCTAATTGGAGTTAAACCCATACAAAATATTCACCCTACAAAAAATAGGATTGTTTCACTAGAGATAGTATAACACAAAGTCGATTCCTGCTGTCTGTCTGTCTGTCCCTAATGTCCCTATGTGTGCTTAGATCTTTAAAACTACGCAACGGATTTTGATGCGGTTTTTTTAATAGATCGAGTGATTCAAGAGATAGGTCCATATGTATACTACATGCATAATTGATCAGCATTGCACCCATGCAAAGCTGGGGCGGGTCGCTAGTTACATATTATAAAAGATATATATGTAAGCAGTAATCATGCCTTTAGTTTACAAACCAGAACGTGAGAATATCTAAAATAACTATCACCCGTGATTCATATGGGAAATGTAACAAGGTTACAAATATTACGACTTCACTTTCCAGGTTACCCGGTGGCGTCAAATGGCTGCCGAGCCCCCAGCCATACAAAACCCGACCTCATACACATTGTATGACAGTCCAATTGGAGTTGTATGGGATCAGACAGGGGTTAGCAAGAGTCGAATTCGCGGCCCACTTTCTCTGTTCCGTTGGAAATGAGAGCGATCGCTCGTTAATGCGCGGATAATGTGATTTTCAGTAGTGTTAGGGTTACAGGATGTTTTCGGGATATATCTGAAGATAAGCGACACCTGAGTGCGACTTGTTTGCGTGGCGATGGGCGGCTGTGCGTTTGTGAATGCTTGAGATTCTGTGAGGCGATGGTTGCTAGGTGCTCAAATGTTCCAATTTAATTTGTTTGGTACTCACTATCGTGACATTATATTTTTAAATTGTTATATAGGTTTCGTGACGCATTAGCATTTGCTGAAATGTCATGTAAATGTACATTCGAACCTCATAGAAGACAAAAAGAATCCCAAATTAAATATTAATATGAAATAACTGTTGTTGATTAAAAAAAACGCCCCCCTTTTGGCAATAGGTATACATTACATACAGGCAATAACAGAACTCTCCAGTTTATACAAAAAAAAATATGAGTTTCTACACACATACCTGTCTTAGCATAATTATTATCGTAACGTATGACCATTGTGTATTTTTTTATTATTATTCTTAAACTGAAACGTATTTAAGTGGCTACGGGGTCAATGTAGCTCGCCGGTTCGGTAATCCTATTCATTCATACCTTGAAGAGACCCTAATTATAGTTTTCTGGAAATACACACGATTTTAATAAATATCTCGAGCTCTATCTCCGGACTGGTTACCCCGCGGCCTCGTATCGGCGCAGTGATATAGGTCAAGTGGACTGTCGCCAATCGCCCCTACATCATGCAGCGGAAGCGTCGATAAGCTTGCTGCAACTTGTCTAACATAGAGGAAAACCCCATAGATAGGGTAACCCATTGGTACCAGTTGACAACATCTCATATTTCTAACAGGTGGAAATTAATACAGAAATCAAGAGAGCTTTGCATCGTGTGCACCCTAAAAAATATTTGAATTTATTTTTCTGTATGTAACGAAATATAAGAAAATACATAAAAGTAGTCTTCGACCTATCGGCGGAAAAAATAGGCTGTCAATGTCAAGCTGAATGCCATTTTTTTTTTAATTAGTACCAGACTAAAAGTAACCTTTCCATTGTGTCTTAGTTTTGGAGTTACTACTTTTTAGAATGAGTAAATTTTAATAAATAAACAATAAAAGTACATTTGTACTTTTTTTTTGTATTGTGTAATAAAGTTTAAATAAGTACCTAAATAAATAAAATAACTATAGTAATCAAAAAAATATGAAAACAGTGATTACGTCCTCTTTCTAAGCGGAATACGGAAAGGTAATAAAATTGTAGTCTTAAAAATAGGAAATGATGTCAATTGTACCAAACATTGGTTTTATTGTGGGTTTTCAAACTGAAAGTTTCGCAATTTGCTCTCCTGTTTATGTGTGGGCCTGCCTGTGGTATTGTAAGTAACTCTTAATTGACTGTTGATAGCATTTTTTCTGTTTAACAGGTTTCTTGGTCAAGCTATCAATCAAGAAACTCATTTCAGCAATTTGAGCTAAATCTCAAGTGTAAGTTTCCAACGTAACTAAAGGCGCGAACTAGTTTGACGACGCGGTTGGCGCAGTTTGTAGTCTAGCAACTGCCTACTGAGCCGGCGGTCCTGGGTTTGAATCCCGGCAAGGGCAAATATTTGTGAGATGAACTAGAATATTTGTTCCTGGTCCATGGCTGTTGTCTATATTATGTATATCCTCGTCTAGTACCCGTAGTACACGCGTTGCTTAGTTTGGGACTAAGTCGATTTGTGTAAGCTTGTCCTTTGATATTTATTTTCTACTACTACTAAATTTTTCCATAGCGTTTAGGTTTTCTGTACGTTATTTATTAATAACATTGTCAAAAGCGTGGTTTTTGTGTTAAAAACAACTTACACTACCGTATTAGGTTCCTTAGATGTGTCAGAAGTTTTATATGTATAGTTTCAGCGATGACAAATTTCTGTAATAGTAATTTTGTTCATTAAGTATTTTCAGTACCCTGAATCAACCTGAATCAAGTTCCAAACGGGTTTATTACACTCTTCTCCAAATGTGCGTAACCACGTTAACGCACGTCCTTTTATTTATCCATTTCCAAAGCAAAATATTTATTAAAAGATTAGGTTTCGACAAAAACTCCCTCGATAAGCGGCGCGGCGGGGGAGCGATTTGTCAAACGTTGTCGCCTAAACAAACATATCGTTCGATTCCGTGCAACACATGAGCTGGCAGCACCCGCAACGGTTGGGGTAAAAAATGTTTGTTTGATGCATAATAAATATATTCTTCTTATTAGTAATTTCACTCTTTACGTGCTATAAGCTTAAAACCCGCGAGTTATAGGACCAGCCTAGTACGTTCCGAGGAAACGTTTAAGTTTCCTATCTCTTATAAAAAAGATACACAATTTCCATACAAACTTTCAACCCCAATTTGACCCCCTTGGGGGATGAGTTTTGAAATATCCCTTCTTAGTACTTACCTACGTCATATATAGACCAGTTGTAAAAGTTTTAAGTTCCTGGTTCTAAGTTTTAGGTTCAGTAGTTTCGGCTTTACGTTGACGAGTGAGTCAGTCAGTCAAAAATTTTCCGTTTATATGTATCGAAGATTATTTCCCCCTCATATCGGCTGTAACCGGACGGATATGTTTGCGTTCGGAGCAACGTTTATTATGAACATAACAACTATGAGCCACCACCATACATGTCTTGAATGTTGAATTAAAAAGTTTGTATGGGCTCAGGGAAAGGTATACTCCTTGCTATCTGTCTATCCAGATCAGCCACGGACGTGTACTGCTCAACATACAGTCTGATTATTTTTAAACACACATTTGACAGTTCTCTGTTGATGTTTATAGTTATGTAGCAAAGACATATTAATGTAGCAAATCATAACTGTATTAGGGCTGGTTAGCCTTCACTACCAGTAATCGGACTTTGTGTGGGAGTATTAACCCGCTAAAGGGATTATCTCCGCGCCACAGGAGTAATTTTGGGTTGGGTGACGCGGGCGCACTGGGCGCATGGACTGCGTCGTGAATAGACTGAACCGAATCAGTCTGACTTAGGGCGGGAGGAGAGGGGAAAGAGACGATTTTCTTTCCCCTCTCCTCCCGCCCTAAGTCAGAGGCTATGACAAAGAAAAAACGCGAACTAAGTAGCGGTATTACCCCGCCGGCGGGGTCGAAATACCCTGACTATATATGTATATACTGATGGTTCGAAACTCAAAAACGGTGCAAGTTTGGCAATTTATGATCCACAGACAATGGCTGTATAAAGCTGCAATTAAATAATAATATTTCTGTTATGCACATAGAATTAGTGGCGCTTGCAGAGACGGTTGCTTATATAGATTTTTACTTTGTTAAGAGAAGAGTAGTGTTAGGTATCCTGCGTTTACACGCACCTAGATTACTTCCGAAAAAGTAGAGTCTCTGTTTGGTACTACGGCTATCATTAAAGTAGAACGATTAAAAGCTTTCTTTTGGTATGACTGAGACAGAAAAATTAACAAAATTTTGATGGGAATATAATAATCGTATTATTTACAACAGCAAGTAAATTCATAATCAATACCCAAATAGAGCCATACATATATATACTCCTACAATCCGAACAATAACAGAAGCATTATTTTTCTTTGCTTTTACTGATGTCACTCGGAGAGCTGGACTAAGCTGTTTGAGGCGAGTTATTAACACTTCTTCTATTTCGGTTTAAGCAACTTCACTGTTATCTATGATTTAATTCGGTTCACCGGGAAGCACATTGGCCCATGTCATGCCACGACGTGATCTAGAAATATATAAATCTACCCAAAACTGTATGTAACCGCGCAGATTTTTATTAGTTGTATTATTTTAAAAAATAACAATAAAACGGGTAGAAAGTTACACAGACAACGTTTTCACACCTGTGCGAGCGAAGCCATTATTTCGTGTATTTCAGTTACTTTCGTTCCTCCGCGGATATTCTCATTTCTGAGTCTATATATAGTAATAAAAATCCTAGCATAACACTTTCCATAACTTTGTTATGGCTACCGTAACCAATTGACGGAATTTATGTCACCGAAGTAAAAAGAGTTAGTTCTATTCGAATTGTTTAAAACTACGCTTATTAACTCCATACACCCAAAAACCTTCAATTTGTCACCCCGTAGGGTTCTCAGAAGAAACAACATCATTCATACATTCTTCGTTTCTCAAAAACAATGGGAATCCCTCACAACAATCTTCGTTTGCACATGTGTGACTTTCAGAACTGAAATGCACTAAATCCATTACCAATTCCGTTGAAATTCCTACCTAAAACTCGCATCATTAAAGTCTAGTAAATTAATGTAATAGAAGAAACAGCTAGATGGTTTGCACATGTTCGATACTAATTTACAAAATGTAGTAAGTCCTTTAAAAAGCCCGTTTCACATTGAGCCTAGGTATTTGACTCATAATGTCCAAAATTCTTAGGTATCGCTAGGCCAAGTTGATGATGTTATGTTTTATTGTGATCAACGATATGAGTAACTTCCGTATCTCGTTCCAAGAACGGCGACGACCTGTCTAAGGCTCTTCGATTTCTTGGTATTCAAATAGGCCGCTTATTACAATACTAGATTCCCGCATATAAACATATTTGGATTTCATTTTTTAAAAACAAAAAAAATTACAAAAATTACCCAAACGACTTGACAGCGTGTCCATATAAATACAATACCAGATTGTAGTTGAAAAAGATTAAGAGCTCAAGTTATGTTAAGCAATTAATGAACAAAGTAATCTCTTTTACACACGCCTTGTAATCTAAATGTAACTTGAGTGGTTTAATTGAACCAGTGACATTTATGCGACTGTCAACAAGTTAATCCTTCGCGATTGAGCGATACTATTAAGATTGTCAGTTACGGGTCAGATATAACATCTGTAGGTATTAAATATACAGGTGGAAAAAAGAACAAAAACCTGCCAAGTGCCAGTCGGACTCGCATACCGAGGGTTCCGTACAAATCTGTAGGTATATAAGTAAAAGTAACAATGTATGCTTTTCGCAATTTATCCCTTATCTGCTATAAGACGTTGCTTCGTACCAAATTTCAAGATTCGGAGTTCACGGGAAGTACCCTGTAGGTTTTGATTCCCTTGCGAGTGTCGAAAATTTGCAGCATAAACGGCTGTATCTTTTGATTGCGTTGGTTTAGAAGTTTGATTTTCTCAAAGGAAAAGTAGACCTGAGTATTTCATATGAAGTTCAGCTTGATACCTCCACGTGTAGGTGAGAAAAAGGGTATAATAGACAGACGGACAACTAAGTGATCCTATAAGGGTTCCGTTTTTTTTCCTTTTGAGGTACAGAACCCTAAACATTAATGGAATTGGTTTCTTGCAATAACTAAACCGAATCGAAATAATTACTCTTTTCACGCCTTCCATGATCTCCAAGATCAACCTCGCTGTCTGCATTTTCATCAATTTGGGCCGAATCTGTTACGATTTCTTATTACTTGAATTGGTGATTAAAAAGTGCAGCTTCATACGCGATATAGGATTTAATTTAGTTTCACCTGTATACCAGCACGTGTAGCATAACTGTGACTCGCGATCTTTGTCGCGCGACAAATACTACCTGTCACTTTCCTTTCAATACTGTGCGAGCAAGACAGGTGATGCCGAGTCGCGCGACAAGCGAAGTAACGGCAAGATATGCTAGCCCCGTAGTGTAGGTATATAATATGTATGTCTGCCTCTAATCAAATCTTTCAAGTAAATTTTTACCCACGTCCCGCTTCGAGTAAGCTGAAATTTTGTACACCTACGTAATTTCGATGACAAAAGAATAATATGGTTTGATAGAATCGCCCGCAAATCGCAAGTGTGGTAGGCCCTTAGGATCGTCTTGGCGAGTAGGTAGGTACAGTCTGACCAAAAAGAGTCAGACTGTAGTTAATGCTTAAAGAAAAGTACATGCAGTCAGCAATAAAAACTTTTACTATCACATAATTGTCCGAAAATTATTTGTATTAAAAATTAATATCACATATTTGTCCGAAAATAATTAAGGGCTAAGATATACCGAGATAATCAAGAGATATGTTTCTTAACTTGAGCACGGTCCAAGTTAATAAAGACCACACATTTCGCGGCGCGACCAATCGGGCCCCGCGGCTCCTAATTTGCCATAATCATTGCTTTTAGTCGCAATTTACATTTAAATTGCAGGCTTCACGCGAAACTTCATAATTAGAAGACCACCGAGAATTTTATTGTGAAGTTTTTAATTTTTCGAAGGTGCTGCGAATAAGTAATGCACGAATTCTGTATTAAAGTACATGCAATTACCTTCCATGTCAGCGTGGACCAATAATAGAGGTAGACTTACAATATCATAAGTATACGCTATAAGGATTAGTAAGTATTATTATTGAAGGGAGGAGAAAGAGAGGAAGACCAAGGAGAGTTTACATGGACGAAATAAAGGCGAAGGTGAACTAGGTGTAGAGCATCTATATCCACCGATGACCACGATCCTCAGTCATGAGGGAGCGACCACAAAGAGAGAGAGAGAGAGAGAGAGAGAGAGAGAGAGAGAGAGAGAGAGAGAACGTCGTGTCGTACCAGGCTGTCAAGGAGAAGGCGCAAGAACGAGATGCATGGAAATTGCTCCACCGACAAGAGCGTAGCTCTTAAATTTATGACGATGAAGTATCATCGTCATCATCATCATCATCTCAGCCATAGGACGTCCACTGCTGAACATAGGCCTCCCCTTTGGACTTCCATATATACCGGTTGGAAGCGACCTGCATCCAGCGCCTTCCGGCGACCTTTATAAGGTCATCTGTCCATCTTGTAGGTGGAGGTCCTACGCTGCGCTTGCTGGTCCGAGGTCTCCACTCGAGCACTTTTCGGCCCCATCGGCCATCTGCTCTGCGTGCTATGTGGCCTGCCCATTGCCACTTCAACTTGCTAATCCGGTGAGCCATATCGTTCACTTTAGTTCGTCTACGGATTTCCTCATTTCTGATTCGATCACGTAGAGACACCCCGAGCATAGTTAGCCCTCTTCATTGCTCGTTGAGCGACTTTGAGCTTTGACATGAGGCCGATAGTGTATCATCGTACGCTACGCTAATTTAGTAGATAAATAAATACATACCTACTGTTAGACTTGGAAACAAAATGTCTTCTTTGGAGGTGATTACGGCTGCCCAAACCTCTTTGGAATCAATATTGACACAGAAGTTTTCAGATTTTGAATCGACACTACAGCACAGATTAATATAATAGTTCTTCGAACTACAGTAAAAATCAAAAAGTAAGACGAAGTTTAGACGTAACTACGTCTAGAAATACACAAAAGTGATCGAAATACGATAAACTAAAGTTTACAATTGATGAATAGCTTGATGCGGCCCAACCAAACTTCGTTTTGGCAGATCGAGCTAAACATAAAAGTAATCTGATAGTTCCATTAAACTAGCTAAGAAAACAATGATGAGTTCTTCTATTCAAGTTGCTGGTAAATGTGGTCTAAGTTAAAGGTACCAGATGGGTAGATAGACGTATTTGTGATTACCATGTAAAAGTACGAGAAAGTGACTGCAGCGATGACCTTTGAACTGAAGTTTATGAGTTTTTTAATAACCGTATAATTATGGTTATACAACTAGATAGCTCATCAGGGTTAATCATCAACATTATCTCTCTTAAAGACAAAGGTGAAAGACCTAGGCTTCCCTAGATCCAGACAGTATCGTTGGTTCCTCTTAAATTTAAGGTTGGTTGCGTTTATCTATAAATATTGTCATTGAGTCAAAGGAGTGTTTCAGTTGTATGATCTCAACCATGGATGACGTAATTTTTACTGCCACAAATTATAATATCTCCTGTCTGTATTACTTACTAAGAAATTCTTCGTAAAATAGTGGGGTTCCCAACGTGAGTTTGTCTTGAATTAATCAACGGCAGAACAATACGCGACGTTATAGTGGAAACAGATCAAGAAGTGTTTTAACTATCGATAAACGCTCGAATTAAAGGCTGTGAATATTATGTGTCGGTGTACTGTTCAGTCCAAAGGTAAAGCAATTGTAATTATAATGTATGTATGTATTGAAACACTTAATTGTACACAACAACTGGTTATACATACATTCATAACAAATAAGACATATACAAAGGCGAACTTATCCTTATTAAGAATCTCTTCCAGTTAACCGTTGAGCAGTTGCGCCAATTAAACAGTAGCTGCGTCACGCGGTGTTACCTGCTTATCCCACGGGAACACTATGTTTTTAACACTATGTTATAATCCAGGGTTTCAGCTACCTTTATACCGAAATTGGTCAAACAAACAAACACAGTCACAAACTTTCGCCTTTACTAGTATAATATTAGTGTGATATTTTGAATATGTTATTAAAGATAAACCTTGAACAGGTAATACAAGCATGTAAACTGTAAGTATTCATAAAGTTAAAATACTGGTATGGTACCTCACTGTGACTTCTGATATTAGTACACATGCAAAACATGTGACAGAATTTAGGCTGCATTAAATGTGTATTCGTCACCGGTTCCATTGAAGTCCCATTGAGTGCCATGTTTGGAGTTGGGCTCTTTGGAAACCATCGATTTAGATTTTAGCAGTTGGTACCTACCGAACTATAATATATAATATAGTACAATGTTTCATTTTCGAGCTGATCATTACATTTCCAGTTATTTTCGAGAGTCAGTTTTTGTTTACAATTTTATGAAAAACTCAGTACAAACAATAATCATTACAAACTCATAATCATATTCTGTATAAGTTCTAAAAATACAGTTTCATAGAAAAACTTAACTGAAACAAAACAGCAAATAAAACAGTGATCAAATAAAACGATTCGTTAATAAAAATTTTTTAGAAAGAAAATCTAATCGATCATTTTTAGGGTTCCGTACCCAAAGGGTAAAAACGGGACCCTATTACTGAGACTTCGCTGTCCGTCCGTCCGTCCGTCCGTCCGTCTGTCACCAGGCTGTATCTCAACAACGGTGATAGCTAGACAGTTGAAATTTTCACAGATGATGTATTTCTATTGCCGCTATAACAACAAATACTAAAAATAAAATAAAATAAATATTTAAGGGGGCTCCCATACAACAAACTTGTTATAGATTATATATATATGTTAGCGCCTCTTCAATATTGGTAAAATCTTTAGTATTACTTTGTAGGTAGACCAATAATGATTTGCATAACAATTTCATTATAAATAAAATTAATGTACATTAAAATAAATTATATTAGATTAAACTACGATTAATTGCTTGAGAATCAATGAATTTAGCTATTAAGTAAAATTAAATGTTCAATTGGTCATTTGACTCAAGAGTGCAGGTGCATCTTGTTGACAGTGCCTTATAAAAGGCTGCAACATCGTTAAGCCCGCATTCTTGGTCAGACACTCGTAGAAGAAGGTCGTTAAATACAGTTTGTCGATCACTTGATTGTTTTATTTAAAATCACTATGGATCTCCCGCCAACATCAGAAGCCGGTACACAACCCTACGCTCCACAATATCGGGACGACAAGAACAACACACGTTCGTCCTCCATCTCATAATTCTTCTGTTCTCGGCAACCACCGTAATAATGAATGAAGAAAATAAATTAACCCTTCCACGTCGACAAGTGAAATTGTTTGCTTCAAGTGAGGAACAGTGGGATACGTCGCCAGCTATTGTACCAGTAAAGGCAACGCAAGATCGTTGAACACCAAGGAACGACGCATGGCGTGTGCGCCTTGGCCCCGACGACAGAGATTTTAAAACACAAAGGTCAGTCGTTCACTTTTCACTAGGAGTTTAGTACAGTGATTAAAAATAAAACTGTAGCTAGATTCTGGGGTAGATGTGATAAAAACATACTCAGTTTAGAGGGTATTTGTCAATAAAGTGTTACCAGTCAGTGCAAGTAAAAATTTACTATTGCGTTAGAAGAAATTAATAATACAATTTAAATTTTGGTGTACACTTAGCCTGACGTTTATTTCTGCGATGAGATAATATTTCGATAAGAAATTTTACAACAAAGGCTCACGATTAACATGACTGTTACGTAGTTTACTATTATTCTAAGTCAACAATGGAAACATTGATGAACCCGTGTTACGGTTAAATCTACCCTCCATTTTATAAGTTTGCAATCGTTGTTACTCACATTCCTCAGGACCGAAAATCTAAATTTGTGGACGTTTTGGATAGTTACCTACTTAATGTAATTCATAAACTATACGCCGAAGACTCTCTTAATTATTGATGGGCTTGAGATGCCATGATTGTGACGGCTATAGCTTAATTTTATTTTAAACTAGAATCTACAATAAGTAGTATTAATAAAATGTCAGAGCATTAGATCTTAATTGATTTCATTTCATTTATTCAGTGAATATTAAATCAATTAATGCCTTATTAATTACAATAATACCTATACTTTTTATTCGTATAATACTTATAATTAACTTCAATAGATGATGATAATTAATATTGATAATTTAAACATAAAATATAATTAAAATTCTATTAAAGCGTCATAAAGAGGCCTTATAAATTTAAAAATTGATTTTCTCATTATGACAAATGCATCGATTTCAACCAAATTTTTAAAGTGAATAATACTTTTCCCTGAGTTCTAGATAGTTACAGTTAACAAAAAAAAAATGCTTAATTTTTTTTTTGTTCCTACCTACCTACATTTGAAATAGCTTATTTCATAATTCCCCTTAATTTTTCGGTTCTTGTTCCTTCCATAAAATTTTGGGCTCATTCTTATAACTACAGTAAATTGTAGAATTCAACATCAGTCTTTTCTATTGTTGTTTTGTTGTGAATTTGCTTTTATGAGATGTGTTCAGTATTAATTTAATATAATTTAAATATCAGTCTGTCTTCAATTTAAGAGTTAGATGTTTAGGTAAATTATTTAAGATTAGCTTATAATTTTGACTATAATTCTTTTTTTTTTATTTAATTTTAACTTTCGTTTAGAAGGTTACCTAAGGAATAAAGTTTCAAAACTTGCGACATTTAAATCGCGAAGTAATAATATTAATATGAAGTTTGATGTTGGGGTTCTTCAGTAGAATCGTCTTAGTGAATAGTTGATGAGCGTAAAAATAAATGTACTTACCTACGTTTGTCACAAAAACATTATTCGAAACTTACTGTTTAGAATATACTTAAGCTCTTATGTTCTAGAAAGTTGTAGATTAGATAAAATACAATCAGCATAATTTAAATATGGCTTAATCAGTGACCCTATTTCATTTTTGAGAATTATAATGAAGGCATAATTTTATTAGTTTTACTTGCTAGGTCAGGAGTGACCGAGCTTTGTGATACTGTGCTTGGAGTTTTGTTTCAGATGATCAACGGAACAAGTGCTCCATCGGAAGACTACAGGAGTGCCTCCTTGAACCAGTTTTGGCGTGCTCGACAGAGTCTCGATTTATTCGACCAACTGGGCAATATTAAAATATAATAAACAGGAGAATAATCCTCGATAATGATCGAATGCTGCGCGAGGCTATTGAAAAAAAAAAATATCCCATTTTCAATACCACCGGCTTGGGATCCTGTTGTACATCTTATCAAGGACCAAGCAAGACACAAAGACTGGACCTTGGGCCTCGAACGGTGTAACACAAATTAGTGTTAAAAGTAGTATAATATGTAGAGTATTTGTTTGAAAGTATATCATAGTAATAAATAAGGTAATCTGGGAGTTTTCTTTCGGCGGTTCTTTCTCCTCAGTAAGCCTTATAGTGAACCGCTGGTAGATATTTTAAATGAAATAATAAATACCCTTCTGGCACATGTGTAACTGTCTTTACACAGTAGGCCCATCTGGCAGGTATGAAAACATTTATTTTAAATTAATATTTATAAAATGGGTAGTTTGCACAAATGTAACTATAGGTACCAAAACGTCGTATAATTAATATACGCGATATAATCCGTTTCAATTGATTTATTTAAACATCAATGATAGGTATGAAATCAAAAATCTTCGGACAGGTTATAAAAACATTGTTGTTCCTCATAAGCATCTAAGGCCAATTCCAAAACCTAAACTATAATTGAGAATTCTCGTGAACAGACCGTGTTAGCGACATTTAAAGTCAACGGCCTGAAGCGCGGCCGTACCAGTTACAAACTCGTAATCTTATTTTTGTTCAACCAGTGCCACAAAAGAGCACACAACATGTGCCACAAACAAAAGAGCACACACAAGTGCCACAAACAAAAGAGCACACACAAGTGCCAAAAATAAAAGAGCACACACAAGTGCCACAAACAAAAGAGCACACACAAGTGCCAAAAACAAAAGAGCACACACAAGTGCCACAAACAAAAGAGCACACACAAGTGCCACAAACAAAAGAGCACACACAAGTGCCACAAACAAAAGAGCACACAAAAGTGCCACAAACAAAAGAGCACACACAGGTGCCACAAGCAAAAGAGCACACACAGGTGCCACAAATAAAAGAGCACATATTAAGTGCCACAAAAAAAAGAGCACATATTAGATGCCAGAAATAAAAGAGCGCAATTTGTGTGCCATGTTATGTTTCCGATTTGCTTACACCACCACCAGAATTATTACTTTTGATTACAAAAATTAAACACGCTCAGAGCACGAGCTTTAGATCAGAATGGCCGTGTTAGCGCCTCTTCAATATTGGTAAAATCTTTAGTATTACTTTGTAGGTAGACCAATAATGATTTGCATAACAATTTCATTATAAATAAAATTAATGTACATTAAAATAAATTATATTAGATTAAACTACGATTAATTGCTTGAGAATCAATGAATTTAGCTATTAAGTAAAATTAAATGTTCAATTGGTCATTTGACTCAAGAGTGCAGGTGCATCTTGTTGACAGTGCCTTATAAAAGGCTGCAACATCGTTAAGCCCGCATTCTTGGTCAGACACTCGTAGAAGAAGGTCGTTAAATACAGTTTGTCGATCACTTGATTGTTTTATTTAAAATCACTATGGATCTCCCGCCAACATATATATGTAATTACTAGCTTTTGCCCGCGACTTCGTACGCGTAGAACTCGTTAACTGATAATGACAATTAAAAAAAAAACAACAATTAAACTTTCAGGTATTCAATACTCGAATGAAATCTAGTTAGTTGTTTCTGGTGGGTGAAAGTGATGGGCAAAATGCAAAAAAAAATATTTTTTTTTTTTTGGCTACGCTAAGTCCCGTTCGATTCAATGAGTTATCCGAGGCTAAGTAAGTCCCATTCGATTCAATAAGCCATGCTCAGAAATGGCTCGGGATGGTGACGGTCCATAAGCAACTGACGAAGAAGGTATAGTTCTATTCACCAAAGAATTTTGTCACGTTATGAAATCGGGACAAAATAATTATTAGTTAGGTACTATAATTATTTTTTAACTTGGTTCTTACAACTTAGTTTATTGAAGTTATAAATTCAATAAATTATCTTAAATGATTTATTTCGGTCAGTAAAAACATGTACATTTTTTATATTTTATTTTTTTATTTCGAGACACGTGAGCAAGCTACATACTGTTCATGAGAATAACATGGCGTGTCCAAATGTATTCTGCTACTTTTAACGTTTGCCCCTGTGATTTATTAATAGTCATAGAAAATGCTGAAAACTTTTAATGGAAACTGAAGACCTTTAAAATTAAATGGCAAATTATTCCCTATAATTGGAATACGTGGTATAAGTACACTTTGTTCCTTGGCTTCTCCCGTTAAAATCGTGCCCTTCACAATGTACTTCCCTAATTCGGTGATTCTCAATCTAGTGCTGTTGCAAAATTTTGGTGCGTCTAACTTGCGCTTTAACAAAACTGGTACTTTTTTGTTGATTTTGAAAACAATATCATTTTTGGTGCCAATATGGTTCTTTCACACGGCCAGTTTTCGTCATGAATATAAGTGTACGTGTGCCTATAAACCGACCATGAAAAAATGCTAGGTCCGTGATAGAGCCAAAAAATGGCACTCTGTTCTGTTCTATTTCCTCTTATAAGTATCGCAATAAGGCTATCCTTCTCTATCAAAGCTAAGCACGTCGATTATACCAGGTGTTTCCTGTAATAGGAGCAATAAATTAAAATATAGATTCTACTCTTCAAATTGAACAATATTTGTTCAGCACCTTTAAAAAAAGTCAGTTTTCAGAATTTTATTATTTCAAACAAATTAAATAGTATTTTCAATGTACGTCGTCCAACATTGACATCCCCTGAGCATTTATTGACATGGCTGTCACTCTACTAATATCGGACATTTCGCAATACATTGCTTCTTTGTCTAAACATTATTCTACAAAATATAATTTAATACTTCTACGTTATTTTCAGAAGTTGTTACACCCGGTATATTATACGTAGCACAATTGATTGACAATTCGGGTATTGTCGAGTATCGTGTCTAAGATCCGAGTAATATAAAAACTGTATGCACTAATACTGTACTCGGCGATAAATATTGCCCATCGGTCTTTAGAAAGAGACTGTTCAACAATTGGCTGTTTACGACGATTCTCGAACACAGGCGACCGTTCATCAATCATTGTTTAAAATTAAGAGGAACAAACGTAAATACTTTCACGTTTATAATATTATTAGGATTATTTACCTATATATGTTGACCTATCTGTGCATACTCAGTTATTTACTACTTTATTTATATTCAGTTACCAAGGGGGTACGTAATCAAACCTCATACTATTTTCAGATAATGTGCGTATCGGAACGTGATACTACCTGAAGGGCTACTCTGATGTTCGTAATTTTACTGTCGTATAGTGCTATTCCATTCACTCAAATATACTTTGACAGGCGATCGAGAAGGATGGCACTATTCGATAGTCGAATTTTGAACATCGGAGTAGCCCTTCTGGCATCACTGGTTTGACATGTCTTGCCAGATGGGTGTGTGACGTTTGTCAAATCAAATGTGATTGCTTCAAATTTGTAAAATTTTATGTATTTGATTCTTGAAATTACGTGATTAATCGAATTTTGCGGATGCGTGTTCCCATATCAGAATTTATTGTTTTTTTACAAAGAATAATTTGCTTTGCGTTTCATTTATCTTAGGCCTAGACGAAATCATTAATATATTGATTAGCTTACGTCAAAACGATGACATGTATGGAGTTGCTGCAACTACAATGATTTGCTCTCCATACAAAGTTTAATCCCGTTTTTCTTCCCTAAAAGGGATAAAACTTGATATAAATGATAGCCTATGTCCTATTCTGATATATAAGGTACATAACTGGAAAGTTTCATCATAATACGTCCAGTAGTTTTTGAGATTAAGTGGAACGTACATCCATCCATCCATCCAAACTTTCACGTTTATAATATTATTAGGATGTATAGGTACGGAACCCTTCATGCGCGAGTCGGGCTCGCACTTGCCCAATTTTTAGTCTTGTTTTGTAATAAATAAACAAAACAATTTTCATAGTTTCCTAATTTCCCCGCATTAGTTGGCTTTAGTGGTAAGAGAGAAATAATTTCATTTAGACATGTTACATGCAGTATTTTTACCCGACTATAGCGGAAAAGGAGGGTTACGATCATAACATTGACACATGCCGCCTCACCAATCACCATTCACCAATAGACTACAGACGAGCCGACACACAATGGCAGACCAACGGTGCATACTAAACAGCCAGCACAATTTTCGGAACAGCTCAATGGTTTTTCATAGGAAAATGTAGTCATCAATTTCTAGCTACGCTATGAATAGTACGAGTATGAATGGATTTCTATTAGATAGTTGGCAGTTCACAGATTTTCGTTTTTCTAAAAATTTCTTGCTAAATAATATACTTACTATAGTTTCCCTATGCTATAAATATAATAATTACCTATAGTAAATACTATACGAAATAAACATTAGTTTAATACAGTCACAGTTTAACATGAGTCAACTAGACTCATCATCATCATCATCATCATCATCTCAGCCATAGGACGTCCACTGCTGAACATAGGCCTCCCCTTTGGACTTCCATATATACCGGTTGGAAGCGACTGCATCCAGCGCCTTCCGGCGACCTTTATAAGGTCATCTGTCCATCTTGTAGGTGGACGTCCTACGCTGCGCTTGCTGGTCCGAGGTCTCCACTCGAGCACTTTTCGGCCCCATCGGCCATCTGCTCTGCGTGCTATGTGGCCTGCCCATTGCCACTTCAACTTGCTAATCCGGTGAGCTATATCGGTCACTTTAGTTCGTCTACGGATTTCCTCATTTCTGATTCGATCACGTAGAGACACCCCGAGCATAGCCCTCTCCATTGCTCGTTGAGCGACTTTGAGCTTTGAGATGAGGCCGATAGTGAAAGACCACGTTTCGGTGCCGTAAGTCATCACTGGTAACACACATTGGTTGAATGAAGACTTTCGTCTTGAGGCACTGAGGTATGTCGGATGAAAAGACATTGCGTAGTTTCCCGAAGGCTGCCCAGCCGAGTTGGATTCGGCGGTTGACCTCTTTCTCGAAGTTGGACCTACCTAATTGGACCACTTGTCCTAGGTAGATGTATGAGTCAACAACTTCGAGTACCGAGTTTTCAACAGAGACTGGGATGGGCACAACCTTGGCATTTGACATGAGTTTCGTCTTGTCCATGTTCATTTTTAAGCCTACCCGTTGAGAAACTCAACTAGACTACAAATATGTATTGTGGAATGAATTGTCGCGTGCGGTTTTCTGGACCGATCTACCTACAAACTTTCAAGAAAAGAGCGTCCGACCTGAAAGGGCGGCAACGCACTTGTGACTCCTCTGGTGTTGCAGGTGTCTGGGCGACGGTAATCGCTTTCCATCAGGCGATCCGTTTGCTCGTTTGCCCCTTATGACATAAAAAAAACAACATTTGAATGAGTGAGGACCACGATGCGAAGTTTAAATTTTAGGGCCAACACAAGAGCCGGGATGCGTCTGGAAATCCACACATGTGGATTTCCAGACGCATCTCGCCCCACCTATTCCCACCTTTTTTTTTTTTTCATTTATTTAAGTTAGGTTATTAGGCACAGCGATAGGTACTTCGGCCATATTACGGATAGATATTATAATCGATTAAATCGATATAGTATTGTGATTCTATTTGCATCAATAGACATTGTCAAGTTGTCTTTGAAATGTAAATATAGCTTAGTAGTAAAAAAAAACAAAACACTAATTGATATTTTTGTTGTTATTTTAGGTATTCGTATTTAGCCCGTGCTATGCTGAATAACTCCACCAAAATAATATTCTTATTACCTAATTTTCCTTAAAACAAATGCCGAATCATTTCCTGAGTGACTTACATTCAAAGCGGTTCAGTACCAAGAAAAAAACATTCAAGTTTAATAATAGAAAGGCGTCATCGGGTCACTGGTTCGAGTCCGATTGAAGTTGCGTGTGCCAAGTCTTCTACGAAATTACGTAACATTATAAAATTTAAACATGAGGAAGTTTGATTAATTACGCGTTGTATTGTTTTTTTTTTTTATATTGTAGGGGAGCTCCCTTACCGCCAGCCTGTAATGTAACAAAAGAACAAATTAAATGTTCTTATAATTACTTTTATGCTCGGTGAGGAAGCACCCTAAGAAATATAATGAATGTTTGAGTTATTCGTATTAGGATTAGCTGTTAAAATCCGTTCATAACCATATGAATAAAATGTGTTTTTATATTTTGTTTTGTATTTAGATTACCTCAATTTTTCTTTAAACATAAATATGTGTCGTAAAAAAACGCAATTTTAAGAGTACCCTAAAGGAAAAACCAAACGCCTTTTTTACAAAAAAAGATCTAAACAAAATGGCAAAAACGCGTGCGTTGGCCGGGAATCGAACCCGGATCAACTGCTTGGAAGGCAACTATGCTGACCATTACACCACCAACGCCGGTGTGAGACCGGGCGAAAAATGTATACATGTTCCGCGCATAGCTACGGAGCAATGACTTCGTGACGTCACGAGGTTATTAAATCTAGGTATCGTTGAAAACGTGACAAGATGAGCGTGTCTTCGACAGCCAAAATGTCATAAATCGATAAACGTTCTTATTAAAGTTCGAACCTTAGCTATTTGACCACAAAGTACAGTTATAACAATATGCAGTTGTAGGTACCTACTCTATTACAGTGCTTTGATTTACAATTTTCTTTTTTTTTAATTTTGTTGTGATTTAGGCATAACAGTATCATGACTGTTCCTAGTCACGTGTTTAGGGAACTCTATGAATATGTATAAATAATTATATTATTAATTATTATTAAGAGCCTATATTGTCCCACTGCTGGGCAAAGGCCTCCCTCATTCTTCCATGCGTCCCTGTCCCGAGCAATCTCCCACCAGTCTCGGTGAAAGGCGTCAAGTTCGTCTCGCCATCTCCTTCGAGGTCTACCACGACGCCGGATGCTGTTTTGTGGGACCCACTCGGTGGTAACTTTGGCCCACAGGTCGTCTGGCATGCGAGATACGTGTCCGTAAATAATTATAATAGCTATATATTTCGAGTTTCCAAAGGCAAACGTCCTCGTAATAACGACGTATCACGTCGCGGCTCCGTGACGTCGGTTACGCTAAGCGACGTAAAAATTTCTGATACGACGATATTGTATTGTATGGAAACTTCATACTCTCTGAGCGTTTTAACAGTACAGTAATGATAAAAAATCGTAGCTGATTTCCTGGTGGTATGTCAGTCCAATCCTACTAACTAATAGGTACAGTCGCTATCAGATATAGCGGGGCCGCCCGCGTCACCGTCCAAATCACTCGCGCGGCGGCATTCCCGCTAGTGTGTTTGTATTCTCACACAGTCCGACTCACTGATAGATAGGGCTGGTCAACCCTGCTTCAAAAAATGTGTCGGGGGAACTGGTATCAGAATCAATAAATTATTTGTTGAAACATTGTACATCAAACAAATCAAATGTCCGGATGCCAAATGTATTGTCCTGAAGGCGTAAGTCATGTGCAGATATTTATGACCGCATTATTTGTTGCGATATCTTGTTACGTTGTAGGGGGCAAACAAGCAGACGGATCGCCAGATGGAAAGCATTTATTTTGCCGTCGCACATTTCAGGTCTTGGTCAGTAATACACTCTTTTCTTGAATGTTTGAAGGTCGTATCGGTCCGGAAATACCGCAAGCGACAATTCATTCCACATTGCACTCGTGCAAGGCAAGAAACTTCTAGAAAAACGCACAGTTGTGGACTGCCAAGCATCTAAATGGTGAGGATGAAAGAATTGTCGCGTAGACAACGATATCTGATTTGTTCAAAAATCTCCAAACTGTAGTTGTCGTGGCATTTGGTTAAAGGCGCCATTAAATTTAATAACCATTTAAACAGCACCCTTTCTCAGCCCCTCAATTATCTCCACCTGTCTTAAGGTTCCGTCCCACCGCGCCTTGTGGGAACTGGGAACTTAAGGGGCCCAGCGGAAGGAAATTAAATAATAAACGTACACCCTACCCTAACTTTCTTCCTTGACCTTGAAGGGATAGTACTTAATGTTTGAGCAAGGGTTCCGTTTTGGGTCCAGTTTTGTTTTGCACCCTTTTTAAAACCATCTTTGACGGTTTGCATATTCCTTTTTCATTTAATCGTATGGTAAATAGGTACAAATAGGTACTTACTAAGGAAAAATAAATAAACGGATGGAAATATGACACGAAAATTTCATTTTAAATGTATCTTTCAAGGGTCATACTCCTTTAGTGTAATTTCCAATAAAACCTTCAAACACAAATTTTGCTACGGAACCCCAATAGTTGTAATATTAAGTTAAATGGCCACATGGCGTCTTTGTGCAATTATAAACGGAACAATAACAAAAATAAAGCACAACGGTATTTCTAGTCTATCTATGGTTAAGACAATAGCTTCAAAAGAAAGAATCTCTTTTGAAAAAGCATTGCTCAATTAAAACCAAATGTTGATAACGGTCCTGGTTTGATTCCGGAATACGCAATATAACAATAGATGAGTTACCTGTAAACTTGGGTAGTTTTGGGTTTGGGCACCACCTCTACTTAACAGAAACCTCTGACGTAGTTATGGGTTGCCATAAAATTTAAGAGCCTTATTCCTTTTTGATATTTTTTTTTCATATTCGCAGGGAACGTAGAGACCTGATCGAGACGTACAAGATTCTGACTGGGCATTATGACCTCAAGGACTTTTGCGAAATATTTGTACGCAACAACAATACCCGACTGAGAGGTCATCACCTAAAGCTAGTTAGTAGTAGTAGTAGCCTGCAGGTCGCACAACAACCCTCATAAACACTTTCTGAGCAATAGAGTTGTGAGTGCTTGGAACAAACTCCCCGAGGATGTAATTTCAGCACCTAACGTCAATAATTTTAAGAATAAATTAGACAAGCATACCACTGAGCAACGATCTCAAGACACAGATCGCTGGATATAGGCACTATCAGTTGTTAAACTGCCTGCCTCATTATAAATAATAATAATAATAATAATTAATATGCCTCACCTCTCTCTCCTTAGCAAACGAGAACTGGCGCAGACCAAAGGTGCTTAGCACCGATGACCGCAGGGCTGTATGGAAGAGCAAGGAGCTACACGGGCGGTTTTACAAGGCCCTTACGGGGCCCGATGTAGATCTGCTCGCGTCGGTGAACTGGCTACGCTTCGGGGATCTCTTCGGGGAAACCGAAGGTTTTGTTTGTGCAATTGCGGACGAAGTAATGATGACGAACAATTACCGGAGATATATCCTGAAGGACGGTACGGTCGACATTTGTCGGGCATGCCGCCGTCCCGGTGAGTCACTCAGGCATATAATCTTGCACAGACATAACCAAGTAGCCAGGATCATTCACCAGCAACTTGCTCTTCGATACGGTCTTGTGGGGTCTGAGGTGCCGTACTATAAGTACGCACCGATGCCAGTTCTCGAGAATGGTCGTGCCACGCTCTATTGGGATCGATCTATCATCACGGACAGGACTATTGTAGCCAATAAGCCTGACATCGTTTTGGTAGATCGATCCAAGCGCCAGGCAGTGCTCGTCGACATCACCATCCCCCATGACGAGAACCTCGTGAAGGCCGAGAAGGACAAACTCAGCAAGTACCTTGACTTGGCTCACGAGGTGACCGCCATGTGGGATGTTGACTCGACGATCATTGTCCCGATAGTCGTTTCGGCGGAAGAGTCTCGACAAACATCTTAAGAGACTCTCGCTAGATGGCTGGATCAAGGGTCAGATACAGAAGGCGGTACTCCTAGACACGGCGCGCATTGTCAGGAGGTTCCTCTCTCTGCAGCCCTAACCACCGGTAGCCTGGGCCCTGCCCCGCTGCCGGCGGCACCCTAGGTTAGGTTTTTTTATAATGTATTTATGTTTTGTAATTACTTTATTGTATTTTACTTTTTATATAAATTTATTGTAAAGAAATCTAACCTAAGAATGCAATTGAATAAAGGAGATGATAATAATAATAATATTATGACAAATATACTGATAATTTTAACCAACTTTTTGAAGTGAATAATACTTTTCCCCGAGTTCTAGGTAGTAACATAGCTATTTCATGCTTTCATTGCGTGCAGCCGAAAATAAGTTGAAAAAACTAATTTTCCGCCTGAATTTTGACAATTTCGAGTAGTTTTTGAAACAAAAATTATCAATGAAAATTTCAAACTGTAGGTTTCAAATATATACCAATAAATCCCAATAGCCCTGTTCTAGGTAGTAACGTCAATAATATGTTAAGAAACATGTTTGATCATAGAGAAAAATGTCTAAACAATCAGCATTTTAAAAGGAATAAGGCCTCTTATATGGTCCTCCTTGACGTGTCCGTCAATGGCGAACATGGCTCCATGACTTTCTCGAGCGGCGATCATGTGCCCGAATGTGGCTTGCAAAACCAAATTTGGTTCTAAAGGTTCTGTTGCATGGCGCAATGCAACTCACCCTGTTATAATATACTAGCGACCCACCCCGGCTTCGCACGGATGCAATGGTTGCAAGGGGTGCAATGGGTGGTATTGTACATATAAACCTTTCTCTTGAATCACGCTATCTATTAAAAATTAAATTAAATTAAAAACATGTTTCATTAATTTCTGTAAATTGTCCGACATGTCATACGAGGGGTTAAGAAGGGATTAAGGGTTAACAAGACACAGGTTTAGTTGAGTTTAACACGTGACCCGTGAGAACACTTATATTTGATCACGTAATAGCCATCGCTGGCCACCTCGCAGGGGCAATATATTCCACTACACGTGAGTGTGACGTGACAACAGGGTTGCCTGTCGTACGATAATTGTCATACATGTACGATTTTGCCTCCGGTACGATGTACGATACAATGAGTACTATCGTACGCAAAAACACGATAATTTGCAGGTCGTAGAAGGTCAGGTATATTCTGGGGTGTTTTAAAACTTTCTACGAAAAACACACTCACTAGAGTAACCTTGGATCGAGTTAAGCGGCCACATGGTGGAATGACTGCCGACCTGATCAGATCGTCAACATTTTCGACTGTTTGCTTTCGCTTTATGTTAACCTCGTCGCTATCAGCCGTCCAAAATATTGAAGTAAAAAATATCGAATTGAAGTTAATGTCGCAAAAAGGGCTCATGATCTGTGTAAAAACATGCTCTTAGACCCGTTTTTAAGCAAATTTTCGATGTCGTATCGCTTTGACCGGTGTACGATAATTAAATCGCCTAGTACGATAATTTTAGTATGTCGGTACGTTATTCCGGTTGCGCTAGCCTGGCAACCCTGCGTGACAATAGTTTCTGCCTTGACCGCGGATTATACATGTAGTCTTGACCTAGGACAATCGCATATAACCTTCAAAATAGGCCGGTTAGTTCCTGGTAGTACCTAAAGGCTAGACAAGGTCTAGGCCTTTTAGCCAGTGACCGCAAACTACCGGTTAGAAACCGGTGTTTTGTTGTTAAGTTTATTTTTAAATGAATTTTTTTCATATTATGACGAATATATTGATAATTTCAACCAACTTTTTGAAGTGAATATACTTTTTCCCGAGCTCTAGGTAGTAACGTAGCTATTTCATGCTTTCATGGCGTGCAGTCGAAAATAAGTTGAAAAAACGAATTTTCCACGTGAATTTTGTCAATTTCGAGTAGTTTTTCGAACAAAAATTCAAACTGTAGGTTTCAAATATATACCAATAAATCCCAATAGCCCTGTTCTAGGTAGTAACATCAATAATATGTTAAGAAACATGTTTGATCATAGAGAAAAATGTCTAAACAATCAGCGTTTTAATAGGAATAAGGCCTCTTAAAAGTACCTAATTTTATTTTGGGTTAGGCTTGGACATGTTATTTAAAGATTCACACGACATCACGTCATTATCTATGGCAATACGGTATATATGACTATGGTGGAAATAAATTGTATCATTGAAAATTTGAAACCACTAAACACAAAACTAACTTTTGGACATTGTTCTATTTTTAACTGGACTAAAACTATAAAGAAGACGTGGTTTGACAACAGATTTTTAGGGTTCCGTACCCAAAGGGTAAAAACGGGACCCTATTACTGAAACTTCGCTGTCCGTCCGTCCGTCCGTCGTCTGTCACCAGGCTGTATCTCAAGAACAGTGATAGCCAGACAGTTGAAATTTTCAGAGATGATGTATTTCTATTGCCGCTATAACAACAGATAAAATAAAATAAATATTTAAGGGGGGCTCCCATACAACAAAATTGTTATAGATTATGGTACGGAAGCCTTCATGCGCGAGTCGGACTCGCACTTGCCTATTTTTTTTTATTATGCCGTCGCAAGCATCTTCATAGAAACTTCATACTAACAGATCGTTTTTGACATTCCATAAGGACTAAGGAGTAGCTGATTTGAGCTGTCATCAAATACCTACTGTGATTTTATATGATAAATTGATAATATAGACCTGGAAAAATTGCAGTCGAATTATTCCTTGAAAATAAGCCGGTTAATTCTTGATAACTTAAACTAAATTAGCAGATCTGAAAACTGCACAATCATTTTGTAACGGTTTTACAGACATTACAAACGAAAACATCAAAAACATGTCTATGTCCACACCTGACAAAAGACATCCCATGAGAACGGACTAAGAAAGCCCAGTCATAATGTCTTTACTACTGAACATTAAATAGACCTTATTTATGGCCACACACGTCACGTGTGTCGACACACGACGGCTGGACGGATTTCGACCATTTTTAGGGTTCCGTAGTCAACTAGGAACCCTTATAGTTTCGCCATGTCCGTCTGTCCGTCCGCGGCTTAGCTCCGTGATCATAAGTGCTAGAAAGCTGAAATTTGGTATGAGTATGTGTATGTATCACGCCGACATAACGGTAAAATAAAAACTAAAAAAAAAACTTTTTTCGGTTACCTGTACACCTAAAGTGGGGGTGTTTTTTTTTTTCGTTCCAACACTAGCGTGTGGGGTGTCGTTGAATAGGTCTTTTAAAAACAATAGGGTCTTCAAAGATCATTTTTTGATAAAGTCAGCAGTTTTGTAAATATTCGCTCGGGAAGTCCAAAAAATAGTGTCCCCCCTCTAACTTCTCAACCACGGGTCAAAAATTATGGAAAAATTCATAAAAATAAGGCCTTATTAGCACTTTCAATCAAAACTATATTGAATAAAATCGGTTGAGCCGTTTTTGAGTTATCGCAAAATTTCATAATTTTCTTCAAAATGACGAAGTGCCGCGCGGTGTTCTTATACTTCGAACGTTACAAATATTAGTTAAGTGCCATACTGCACTAAAACATTTCGCTCAATCTGGTGCGTATAATCGATAACTTCCAGAAGGTAATAAGTAATTACAGTTACTTTGGCGTTTACGACCTTTTTGTAGAGCTTGAAATCTTTCTCGTAATTTAAATTCGATTTTATTGTCTATTGTGAAGGATGGGCAACTACGGAACCCTACACTGAGCGTGGCCCGACATGCTCTTGGCCGGTTTTGGAAGTTCTTTAAGATTCACCTGTCCTAGTGTCTCTCTGGAATCAACTACTAATCTCAAGCTTGCCAATTAAATAAAGCCCCCATTCTTTTGTTTCCTATTGAGATGAAATTTTGCAATCTGTAAGGTTGCCTAATATCCACAAAGGAGGAGAGAGGCGGCGCGGAGTTGTGTAAATGGTCCAATGCATTTCTCTGCTGATGGCTGATGGGTTTATTTTCTCCTCTGCGCTTCAATGGATAGCCAGCCTTAATCGGATGACAATACCTACAATATTAATATAACATATTACCTATATGTTCCAATGATGAAACACGATGTTTTTTTTATATTATGTCAAACGAGCAAACGGATCGCCTGATGGAAAGCGATAACCGTCGCCCATACACCTGTAACGGTGTACTTCCTTTTCGCCGAATTATGTTTCGCAAACGTTTCATTTCGCAAAAGTTTCATTTCGCCAAAAGCATTTTTCGCTGAAACTGTAAACTATTTCAGATTGTTGTAATATCATCCTTTAGATTAGGTTAGGTTAGGTTTGTTTTATAACAATTCGAAATAGTTTACAGTTTGAGTGAAAAATGCTTTTGGCGAAATTAAACTTTTGCGAAATGAAACGTTTGACGAAACGTAATTCGGCGAAAAGGCAGAGAACCACCTGTAACACCAGAGGAGTCACAAGCGCGTTGCCGGCTCTTTATGAAGGGACTATACGCTCTTTTCTTAAAAGTTTGAAGGTCGTATCGGTCTGAAAATACCGCATTAGACTAATTGGATTAGTTGATGAGCAATAGATCGGCGGTCCCGGGTTCGAATCCCGGCCGGGGCAAATATTTGTGCAAATATTTGTTCTTGGGTCATGGATGTTATCTATATATTATATGTATATATCGTCGTCTAGTACCCATAGTACAAGCTTTGCTTAGTTTGGGACTAGGTCGATGTGTGTATGATTGTCCCTTAATATTTTGTTTTTTTTTTTATTTATTTATAATAGATGTTTATTTGTCAATAAAAAATCAGTCTGAAAAACCATCTCTAAAATCTTTTTTTTATTCACAGAAGGTCAAAGCGACACTAGCGATAGCTCCAAGGTTTCTACTTGGTTCAGTTGATTGCATTAAAGAACAAACAAATGGTGCCACTTTCTTGCATTTCAATTTACATATTATTATTTACATACTCGACTGTACGCGGAAAACAATTGAAAATTGAACGAAACCACGAAACAATGTCAACAATCAATAAACCGCGGCCGAAGCCGGAACACTCGACGAGGTTCAAGGAACGCAGTTTCTCGAAGGAGCTGTTTAACAAATTAGGTAACCTTTCACTAGACGTGTCAAGGGGCATTTGGTGAACTAGAGATGGCGAGTGGAAAAAAAACAAACAGTCATTGGCAATTTCAAATCAGCATTCGACTAATAGTATTAGATGTGTCATCCATTTCCTTACTTTTTAGGTTAGGGGTAAAAAACCGGTCAAGTGCGGGTCTGACTCGCACACGAGGGCTCTGTACAAATACTTATCCCATCACAACAGGCCGGGCTAAGTTTGCACCTCGGGAACGCATGGAGGTATTCCGCTAATAAGTTTTCCAACAGTAAGGCTACATTTTTCGCTCAGTAGGTACAGTTAATGTTTTCGTTACAGCAAGCAGTGCTTTCATAGTTTTATAGGTCCGACTCGAACTTGATCGGCTTCTTTTAAAGTAATACTTAATTAAGATAACGTCAACTAATAGGAAGGAGTTTGGCCCAGAAATGCGTTTCAAACTGTAGTAACCTAATACCTCAGAATGTCGGCGCCGTATTAATCTACCATTTTATCAAACCCCTTATTCCTTATCACCGCCCTTCGTCCTTCGTCCTCTTAACATTCCCCGGCTATCACTTACAAACTACAAATCCACATCTCACTCGACGGGTTATCTAACCATAACTTATGACAAGTTATATTTCTGGTATTCTATGGCACAAAGTTATGTGATGCAGTCGAATTTGTCACTGGTATGCTATTATCAAATTCGTTATACTTTTTTTTTACTGATGCAAAGAACCTCTATACAACAGTACATACCGGTTCTAGAAGAACATATATGCTAAGCACATCGTCAGCAAAACTAAATTGAGTAGGTAGTAAAAAAAACTACGAGTATCTACTACTTACTAATCTACTTATTTAAGAGGCCTTATTCCTTTTAAAATGCAGATTGTTTTACACATTTTTCTCTATGATCAGACATGGTTCTTAACATATTATTTATATTACTACCTAGAACAGGGCTATTGGGATTTATTGGTATATATTTGAAACCTACAGTTTAAACTTTTCATTCATAATTTTTGTTTCAAAAACTACTCGAAAGTAACAAAATTCACGCGGAACATTAGTTTTTTCAAGTTATTTTCGACTGCACGCAATGAAAGCATAAAGTAGTTATGTTACTACCTAGAACTCGGGGAAAAGTATTAACTATTCACTTCAAAAAATTGGTTGAAATTATCAATATATTTGTCATAATATGAAAAAAAAAGGAATAAGGACTCTTAAATTACAAACTAAACAACGTCAGCCAACTTAAATATATACCATCTGTGCATAATCTGACCATGGGCTTGCTACTAAATTCATAAAAGCCCTGGTATCATATGGGTTTAGGTTGGCTGACGTTATCCGTTATTCCGCCAATTATGGATTGATTTTGATGTTTTTTTTTTTCAGATATACATATCGATATGTAAGAATTCAGAGGTGGTCCCATATCGATACATTTTATCGAATAATATTTACTTTGAGCTTTCTTTAAAAATTAACAAAAACAGTAATTTCGCTCATTGACGTCGGTTTACTTTTTGTGAGAAAGTGATTACTTACTGATGATATTAAAATAAGTAAAATTTATTTTGACTTGAAGAAACAACTCTACAGAAGATTTGACTTCTTAGGCCAACAGCAAAAATAAATTAGTAGAGATCATACCCAAAACAAACTAAACTTTTCCTGTGATAGTATCGCTACCGCTGTATCGTTACAAGTAACTTCAGTACAGAAAAAGATTTTGCCGTCGATAAAGATAACTTTGTACGATTGCTGACTACTTTCTTGTAGACGTTTTTGTGATGTAACATGAGATTTAGTGGATTGGAGTCAAGTTTGACCCAGTGGGAGAGATAATTGGCCCATGGGCCTTAGAGGGTATCAGTTCACCGAAAATTTATTGACATATTTTTACTGCCAAAGCAGAATCTATTGAAACACCGTATTTATTTTTATACTCGATATGTTGCCCTAACAGTTGTCTGGAAGAGATTGCTCTTTAGAGATAAGACCCCCAATTGTAACCATTGTTTAATTTAAGGTTTCTATTGTATTCTTTTTCATATTCTAGTACTAGTTTATTGTACAATAAAGAATCGTTGTATTGTACTTATTGTTGTCTAGTAAATAAATTAAAACAACACTTACTTACTTCATATGCATTTTCAGAATTGAGAACAATGTCAAATAACCGATTTTTCAACGAGAATAAATTGTATTTCCGAAAATAAGTGAACAAGTTACTAAGTATAAAATAAAAATAAACGGCCAAGTGCGAGTCGGACTCGCACGAAGGCTTCCGTACCAACATCGAGCAAAAAACACGTTCTTCCCTTCCCATAAGTATAAATCCGAAGAAAACATTCTTAGAAACTGTAAAATATTTCGGATAATTCTAAAACAAACCTAACCTACCCTAATCAATTGGATGATATTTACAAAAATAATGAGTAGGCTTGGGACTTTTGGCTGCTCACCGTGGTTGTCCAATCCATGGAGTCATCATATGACACAAAAATATATTCAAAGTCAAAGTCTAAAAATTAAATGTTTTATTAAATGTCATAATTTATGTTGTTTAAGGATGTCACATCACTGGATGTGCTTCCCACCTGTCATTTAACGCGATAAACAGATTTGATTATGGCTTAAGGCTGATCGCAAATAGATATCATTATTGAAAAAAAAAAAAAAAAAAAAACATTTTTAATGGGCACGCTATCATCATCAGCCAAAAGACGTCCACTGCTGGACATAGGCCTCCCCCAGAGAACGCCACCATGACCGGTCCTGCGCCTCCCGCATCCAGCGGACTCCAGCGACCAGGGCACGTTATAATAGTTTGTAATTAATTTTATCATAAATCTATAGGTAATTTCATATAATACCTAGTCGTCAAAATGTTTCCTAATTTTAAGTTGCGAATAGTTGTCAGTACGGGTAGTCTGTCACAACACAAGTACCTATCAAAAAGGATGCATAAAATGTGACCACTAAGGTATAATATGAAATTACCGATAGATTTATGATAAAATTAATTGCAAACTATTATAACGTACCCATTAAAAATGTAACAACATAAATTAAGACATTTAATAAAACATTTAATTTTTAGACTTTGACTTTGAATATTTTTTTTTATCATATGACGACTCCATGGATTGGACAACCACGGCGAGCAGCCAAAAGTCCCAAGCCTAATAATGAGACATGTTTGACTTCAGAAGAAATTATATCTCTCGCTCTTTTTTGTAATTTTAATGTTTTCATATAATGGACGCCAATTCTTAAGGCTAATAATGATCGGAACGTAGTTTGATCCAGTTGGTCACAAATGCGTGTGAAATCAAATCTATTTAGTTTTTTAGTACCTACAGCAAAGGCGCCGCGGCAAAACTATGGGTTAATGGGGGAAAGATATGTGCCCGCTGTGTGATTGATGCCCCATGGTTCTGTAAAAACTATGACTGGGTTTAACACAATCCTAGAGGGTTCTGTATTTGATTCGATTTTGTGTTAACATATCACACTAATTTTACAACAAAGGGGAAAGTTTGTGAGTATGTTTATGTATATATTTGTTACTTCTGCACGTTCAAACACGGCTTGACCAATTTTGATAAATATTGGTATGAAGGTAGACACTCTGGATTGACACATAGGCTACTTTTTATCCCGAAAAAATGTAGCGTTCCCGTAGGATGAGCAGGTAACACTGCGTAGATAGTATTGTACCAAATGACAAAATGTCGAATGGATGGAAAACTTCATAATCCTTGACTTTTTATGGATACGCAACGCATAGCCCGTTTGTTCATTGAAGTCATAAAGACATACTTAGGTATATGTGGTTTAAAAAATTAGTAAAAAATATGAAATTGTTATCTTTGGCCCCTGTACGAGCCATGGGACGTCCTAGGTCCTTAACATAGGTACTGGTTTCAAAACCTAAATTGCAAGTTCATTCGTTGACGGATCCCTAGAACAAATAAAACACTAAAGAAACCGTGTATAAACGGAGAGAAAATGCACCCGACGGGTCCAAAGCACGGATAGAAAACTATTCCTATGAAAAACACGTATTGGAAATACGCATTTGATTGCAAAATAATCCATGTTACACATAGTCTATAGAATTGATATTTCCATCTCACGTTTGATTCGGATGTTAGTTTGTGAGAAGAAATCTTCGAAATGCGTTAAAAAAGCACTTCCTTTTAGATGACACTCACTAAGTTGCCGTAACCGGTTAGAAATCTTTACATGCGAATGGGAAATGACAGGTTTGATGCGTTGACAAACTTACATTTACATTTGTTAGTAGGGTTATGTGTTAATAACGTAACTTGACAGTCTCACGACAGAATGTCAATGATGATAATAGTAAATAGTCAGCAGTATACTGCCCATATCTAGATAATTTATTATTGATGGTGGCCCTAGTTGGGAGCCGCAAGTGTCTGAGGTCTGTCGTAGAGTTACATGTACTTTACGATCTCTTTACAGATTTAAACATTTCCTCCCGGTAAGTACATAGACTTGATGACTTCCAGCCTCCCGAACAAGCCGGTTTCCGAAGAAGCTATAGTACCATAGACCACATACATACGCTGCGACAAGTTATACAGAAGACTGAAGAGTATAACTTGCCATTATGCTTAGCGTTTGTGGACTATGAGAAAGCCTTCGATTCGGTGGAAACATGGGCGGTGCTCGAGTCACTTCAGCGATGCCATATTGACTATCGGTACATTGAAGTGTTGAAGTGTTTGTATAGTAACGCCACCATGTCTGTCCGAGTTCAGGAGCAGAGCACAAAGGCCATTCCATTGAGAAGAGGCGTAAGACAGGGGGACGTTATTTCCCCGAAACTGTTTACGGCCGTTATGGAAGACGCCTTCAAGCTCCTGGAATGGCAAGGACTTGGCATCAACATCAATGGCGAATACATCACTCACCTTCGGTTTGCCGACGACATCGTAGTCATGGCAAAGTCGATGGAGGAACTCAGCATGATGCTCGATGACCTCAATCGAGTTTCTCAACGGGTGGGCTTAAAAATGAACATGGACAAGACGAAACTCATGTCAAATGCCAAGGTTGTGCCCATCCCAGTCTCTGTTGAAAACTCGGTACTCGAAGTTGTTGACTCATACATCTACCTAGGACAAGTGGTCCAATTAGGTAGGTCCAACTTCGAGAAAGAGGTCAACCGCCGAATCCAACTCGGCTGGGCAGCGTTCGGGAAACTACGCAATGTCTTTTCGTCCGACATACCTCAGTGCCTCAAGACGAAAGTCTTCAACCAATGTGTGTTACCAGTGATGACTTACGGCACCGAAACGTGGTCTTTCACTATCGGCCTCATCTCAAAGCTCAAAGTCGCTCAACGTGCAATGGAGAGGGCTATGCTCGGGGTGTCTCTACGTGATCGAATCAGAAATGAGGAAATCCGTAGACGAACTAAAGTGACCGATATAGCTCACCGGATTAGCAAGTTGAAGTGGCAATGGGCAGGCCACATAGCACGCAGAGCAGATGGCCGATGGGGCCGAAAAGTGCTCGAGTGGAGACCTCGGACCAGCAAGCGCAGCGTAGGACGTCCACCTACAAGGTGGACAGATGACCTTATAAAGGTCGCCGGAAGGCGCTGGATGCAGGTCGCTTCCAACCGGTATATATGGAAGTCCAAAGGGGAGGCCTATGTTCAGCAGTGGACGTCCTATGGCTGAGATGATGATGATGATGATGATGAAGTACAAAGAGACTCCTTATACAGACTTTGGTGCTGCCGGTGATAGATTATGGGGATGTGTGCTACACTAATGTAACCCAAGGACTTTTGGACAGACTAGACCGGCTCCTGAACAACTGTATCCGTTTTATTTTTGGGCTGCGCAAATATGATCATGTCTCCGCGTATCGTCGACAGCTGCAGTGGCTTCCGATTCGCGAACGTAGGTCGCTAAGGATTTTGTGTACTCTCTTCTCTATTCTTTATGACCCTGTGGCACCAGATTACCTCAGATCAAAGTTCCAGTTCGTAAGTGCCCGGCCAGGCGGCGAGCTCCGTACCTCCCGTAAACTACTACTCTCTGTTCCTCCACATCGCTCTGGTGCCATGGGCAATTCGTTCACAGTGCAGGCAATTCATCTCTGGAATGCCCTTCCCCTCTGTATACGTCAAGCTGAGAACAAGCTCTCTTTCAAGCGCTTGGTGCGCAAGCACCTTTTGGAGAATCTTCAACATTAAATCTCGTCGTAGTCATTTAACAGCAGGTACCCTATATATATAATCCATATTCATATATATTCATACTCATATTATATATAGTATAAATAAATATTCCCATAAATATGTATTTATCAACATAACTAGTATTTTTTATTTTTTTTGTTTCGACATTTGCATCGTGTGTATACACGTATTGTTGTACACCCTTCCCGCACCTATAATGTCTCTGTTTGACCTTGTGGTTGACTGGTAGAGAATGCCTCATGGCATTAAGTCCGCCATTTGTACTTTTACTTATGTATTTTGTGCAATAAAGTTTAAATAAATAAATAAATAAATTTATTTCACCTTTAAAGTAAATATACAGGTGATCAATCCAAATGGGTCAGTACGGAGAAAACGAAAACTATAAGAGATAGGGAAATCTGTTATTAGGAACCATGGCTTCGATTTTAGATTTATTTAAAACTGCATTCAATTTTTTTCGTATATCTCATGCATAACCCGGAATCAAACCTGGTCGAAATTGAGTAGAGAAAAAAAAAAAAGATGTCAGTCGATCCTATTTTTTATTGAGAACAAATGTCTGTATGGGACTACATACCTACATTTAGAGTGCTTTAGGAGTTAGAAATTGCTTGCTAAATAAACTTATCGAATCCTCTCACAGAATTTCATGAAAATCAGTTTGGGAAAACCGTCCTATAGGAGAGAACAACCGGAAATCATCTGATCATTCATTACATGCGAAAGAAATTCGCAATTCATCGTCGAGACTAACCCTGAGTTCAAACTCCGAGATCAGAGAAAAAACTGTTCGCTCATGATTGAGTACATGATGAAGTACTGTTTTTTTTACAATCCACTGAATTGAACTCCGTTTTACTATTTTTCCTTGCTCAGATTTCCATCCATGTAGATGGCTAGGTTGACGCTGAATTGTTGAATACAACGGGTGTCACGTATAACTAACGGAAATAATTATGGAAATTGAATAGCGCTGTCAAACGATCAAAATTGCAGCCATTTCGATTCACAGCTAATTGACGTTCATATCGGCTCACGCGTTGGTCTCCAATTCATTTAATGGCACTGCAATCTGCCGCATTACAAGCCCATTGTGATTCCAAAATCGTTTATCGACTTCGCGCAGTTGGGTAAATCATCATCATCATATCAGCT
Organism: Apotomis betuletana; assembly: GCA_932273695.1. Lineage (NCBI taxonomy): Eukaryota > Metazoa > Arthropoda > Insecta > Lepidoptera > Tortricidae > Apotomis > Apotomis betuletana. The sequence continues at coordinate 1,551,003 of OW026300.1, forward strand.
CATAGACGTTCACTACTGAACAAAGGTCTACCCCAATGTTCTCCACAACGATCGGTCGTGCGCCGTCCTGATCCAATCTCTGCCCGCGATCCTAATCAAGTCGCTGGTTCACCTTGTTGAGTGCTTCCCCACGCTGGGTCTTCCGCGGTTGGTTCGGGCGGAGTGAATATCTGAGCATATATGATTTTTGTCTCAAAATTGTTAACCCGCTTTTGTTATCCACTCATCCCACGGGAGCACTACAATTATACTTACGGGATTAAAAGTAGCCTATGTGTTAGGGTATCAGCTACTTTTACACCAAATTTTATCAAAATTGATTTAGCCGTTTGAGCTTGAAGATGTAACAAATAAATAAATATTAAGGGACAATCTTACACAAATCGACCTAGTCCCAAACTAAGCAAAGCTTGTACTATGGGTACTAGACGACGATATACATAATATATAAAATACATACATAGATAACATCCATGACCCAAGAACAAATATTTGCACAAATATTGGCCCCGGCCGGGATTCGAACCCGGGACCGCCGACTCAGTAGGCAGGTGTCTACCAACCGAGCCAAACGCGTCGTCAAAACAAACATACTTAACAAACTTAGTAATGTGATTTGACAACACAACATTAGGTATGACTGAGAATGACGATTTAATTTTGTATGAACATAACTCTGAGCATCATTTAAACCTTTTGCCTGCCTTGTGTGCCTGGGTAGCCTGCTCAGCGCCTGGCATAGAGCTTTCCGTCAACGAGCTGGGCGGTAAAAAGGTTCAGAATATTTAACTTAAGTCACATTAACAATAAAACACGATATAAAAGGGTCGTTAATTGGTATATTTACTCAAATAAAATTGTGCAATATATGGTTATAAACAATTAAAACTAGAACTAGAATATATGTATGTAGGAATGAGTATTGATGACGGAGTGACAGCTGATTGAATGTAAGAGTGAATATGACGTATGAGACGAATGAATGAAGGACTAGGAGATAGACGAATGACAGATTGAAGACTAGACGTTGCTTTGTGATCTCGCTTACTGAATTCTATTTTAATTTTCTTATTTTTGTAAATAATCTTGGTTTTGGGCAAATAAAGTGCTAAATATTGGGATTCGGCGGTTTTATTCAAGAAAACATCTACAGTTTTGGGGGCTCGACCGTGATTGAAGAAAATTCGAGAGATTGAATTTAACGACTTCGACGAGCTAAGTACTACGACGACGACGTGGAACAAAGAAACCCAACCAAGTTACGACGTGTAAGCGAGTGCAGACGTTATTTACGGAGAACGGCAACTACGACACGACGACGACGAATATGCCGAAAGACGGACGACGCACCAGCCGACAAGCTGATTTCGACGACGACGACAGATTTGTACGTAGCGGTACATCAATGTTACACCTAACGCAAGATCTTGTACCAAGGTTCACGGGGCAGGATAAGACGTATCCAGCTGCCAGGTGGATTGAAGACGTGGAAGACAATGCCGAGGTGTTTGCATGGAGTCCAGTGCAGAAACTTTTAATGGCGAGGCGGTCATTATCTGGTACTGCAGCGCTCTGGCTACGGGCTGAAAAAACGTTTAAGACGTGGGAAGAATTAAAAGCAGCGATTGTGAAAGAATTCCCAGACACCGTTGACATAAAGACCATACACGAACTTATGAGTTCGAGAACAAAGAAAAGTGATGAGTCATGTTTGGACTATATGTTAACTATGAAAGAGTTAGGTAAACGAGGAAAGATGCCTGACTATGTGGCTATAAAATACATCGTCGAGGGGATTCCAGACAACCCTGTAAATAAAATGATGTTATACGGAGTTACGGCGTACGGCGACCTGAAAGAAAAGTTGAAAATCTACGAAGCTATACAAGAGAAAACACAAACTAGTACGTATCAGCATCATGGGATGAAAAATAGCCGACCGAAGCATCCTGAAAATTCGAAGAGGAAATGCTATAATTGCGGCGAGAGCAGTCATGTTTCGAGCGATTGTCCGCATAAGCAGAAGGGGCTGAAATGTTTCCGATGTAATCAATTTGGTCACATTTCATCACAGTGTTCATCATCGACGACGGGAACAAAAGCGCAGAGTTCGAGTTCATCATATTTGAACAAAAATGGCGGTTCTTCATTAGCAAGACAGATGTGCGTTCAGAAGGAACGAATGAACGAAGAAGTAACGACGGAGACCGGAACGAACTTCGCAGTGAGTGAGAATGAGTCTGCGAATGGATTGAGCGGAACGAACTTCGCGGCGAGCGAGAGTGAGTCTGCGATTGGATCGAGCGGCGGAACGAACTACGAATCCGAGAACGGAACGAACTTCACGGCGAACGGAACGTACGGACTGAACGGCGACGACACTAGCACCGGATTGGAGGAGAGCAACATGGCGGCGACTGAGGTGAATGAGGCGACTGGAATGAATGTAAACAACAATGGCGGCGGAACGAGTGAAACTACGGCTACTTCCAAACCTATGAAGGACGTTATTATATGTGATAAGCGTGTTTCTTCGTTAATAGACTCGGGGAGTGATATAAATCTAATAACTCTCGAGTGCTACCAGTCATTAAACGCTAAGGATTACGTACGTAACGAAATATCATTGACGGGACTTGGATCGACGCGAGTGAAATCGTTAGGTTATCTAAAAACAAACATTTCTATCGACGGTCAGTGTTTTGAAAATATCACGTTATATATTGTGCCTAGAGACGCTATGCCTTTTGATTTAATATTAGGACAAGAGTTCTTAAAGGATGTAACGTTTGTTATGGAGGGCAGTCGTGTTTTATTGTTGAAATCTGGTGAAAGTTGGCTTAATAACCTAATGTGTGGTGTATGTGTTTCTGACGTTGTAGGTTATGTGAGCGACACGGCGTTACAGGACGAGGTAACGCAGCTAGTCGAAACGTACCGACCGAACAAGACGTGTGAGGCTCCGGTTCAACTACGTGTTACACTGAAGGATGACGTACCAGTTGCACAACGACCAAGACGTTTGGCGATAGCAGAACAAAAGGAAGTTGAACGTCAGGTGAAAGAATGGCTTGAACAGGGAATTATTCGGGTAAGTTTCTCTGAATATGCTAGTCCTTTGGTTCTCGTGAAAAAGAAGTGCGGCAGCATAAGGATATGTGTGGATTACAGGTTAATAAACAAGAAAATGGTCAAGGACGAGTATCCATTACCTGTCATAGAGGATCATATCGATAAACTTGCACAGGCGAAAGTGTTCAGTACACTCGATTTGAAGAATGGTTATTTCCACTTAACCGTACATGAGGATTCCATAAAGTATACGGCATTTGTGACGCACAATTCACAATACGAATTCCTCAAGGCACCTTTCGGTTTGTCAGTTTGCCCGAAGACGTTTACAAGATTTATAACCTATATCTTCAGGGATTTCATCGAAAAGGATCAGGTTTTAATATTTATTGATGATGTGATAATTCTTGCAGCGGACGAGGCACAAGCAGTTGAGCGACTGAGGGAAGTGCTACAGCGAGCATCCCAGTATGGCCTCGATGTGAACTGGAAGAAATCACAGTTGGTGCAGAGACGAGTTGAGTACCTCGGACATGTGGTCGAGAATGGTACAGTACGACCATCACCCGACAAGACGGATGCGGTGGTAAGATTTCCACAACCAACTAATGTAAAGCAAGTACATGGATTTGTAGGATTGACGTCGTACTTCAGAAAGTTTATTCAAAACTATGCTCTTATAGCAAGACCACTGACGGAGTTGCTCAAAAAAGATGTTGATTTTGTATTTGAGGAACCTCAGAAGGCCTCATTTCATGAGTTGAAAATGAAACTAGCTAGTATGCCAGTACTAAGGATATTTAATCCAGCATTGTATACAGAATTGCATTCCGATGCATCTAAGTTAGCGTTGGCCTGTATATTGCTTCAACGATGCACAGAAGACGGCCAATTGCATCCTGTGTATTATATGAGTAAGAAGACAAGTGATGCAGAAAAGAAATATAGTAGCTATGAGTTAGAAGCTTTAGCTATAATAGAAGGAGTAAAGAAATTTAGGCAGTACTTATATGGTATAAAATTCAAAATTGTTACAGACTGTCAAGCGTTCGAGTTGACCTTACGAAAAAAGGATCTGTCGACCCGTGTGGCAAGATGGGCTCTGATTCTCCAAGAATATGACTATATAGTAGAGCACCGCACAGGATCCCAGATGAGGCATGTCGATGCTTTGAGCAGATCACCTTATGTCGGATTGGTGACAAGAGAACTCCATGAGCGAGTAAGAGAAGCCCAGGAGCACGACGGAGGCTTGATGGCAATCCGAGAGATATTAGAAGAGAAACCATATTTGGATTACACTATAGAAAATAATGTACTGTATAAAGGATTGAAGTTGGTGGTACCAAGTGGTATGGAAGGTGACATCATCAAGAGAGTCCATGAAAAAGGACATTTTGCAAAGAAGAAAATGTTGGAAATGTTGGACAAAGATTACCACATAAAAGACTTATCGAGGAAAATAGATGAATTTATTGTCACATGTGTTCCATGTTTATTGGCCACAAAGAAGAGTGGAAAGCAAGAGGGATTTCTCCACTGTATTGATAAAGGCAGCATTCCACTGCACACAATCCATTGTGATCATGTCGGACCTCTCACAGAGACGAAGAAACAATATAACTATATATTGACTGTGGTAGATGCATTCACCAAATTTGTATGGGTGTATCCGACGAAGGGTACGACGGCGAAAGAGACACTCGATAAATTGCGTTTGCATCAACAGACATTTGGGAATCCAGTCAGAATGATAACCGATCGTGGAGCGGCGTTCACGAGCAACGACTTCAAAGAATACTGCAATACAGAAGATATACAACACGTACTCATTACGACGGGCGTACCTAGAGGAAACGGTCAAGTTGAACGTATTCATCGTATTATTATATCTGTGTTAACTAAACTTTGTATTTCAGAACCAGGACAATGGTACCGGCACGTGGCGAGAGTACAGACGGCTCTTAATAGTACGTACCAACGAAGTATCGATACGACGCCTTTCGAACTTATGGTTGGAACCAAGATGCGGTCCAAGGACGACGTACAGGTCGTTGAACTGTTACAACAAGAGTGTTACGACAGTTTCGTGGAAGCAAGAGAACAGCTACGACAATCTGCTCAACGGCAAATACTGAAGATACAACAAGAAAATCGATCGACGTACAACAAGAAGCGTAAAGAGAGTACCCTGTACCAGATTGGAGATAAAGTTGCTATTTTAAGGACGCAGTATGGCACCTGTTTAAAATTGAAGCCGCGGTTCTTCGGACCATACAGGGTAACAGCTATCAGAGGACAAGATCGGTATGATGTAGAGAAAATTGACAGCACGGCAGAAGGACCAGTCCGCACGTCGACGTCGGCGGACAACATGAAGCCATGGCCTCGGGGTCAGTGAACTCTACACCACATATGGTAAGGTTTATTTTGCACCATATTGTAAACCGACTGCTCTGATAACGACGTTATGATCTCTATTATACTCTTGTGTTTAGAATTGTTGTTATATTATGTCAAGTTGTTTATTTGAGTGTACTAGATATGTTTTGTTTATCTTATGTTGTACATAAGAGTAAAATCATTTCAGTGTGTTATGAAACTTAGACTATGTCGTTTAAATTGTTACTGTTGTATTCATAACTTGATAGATTATATGTAGAGTCGTTAATTGCATATAATGATTGACTGTTGTGTTTATGTCATGCTATACTGGTGTTGTATTATAGTATGCTAAGATTCAGCTGTGGTAAAGGCAGGACTGCCTGAGGGCAGGCTAGCATGCAGGACGGCCGACTGTAGGAATGAGTATTGATGACGGAGTGACAGCTGATTGAATGTAAGAGTGAATATGACGTATGAGACGAATGAATGAAGGACTAGGAGATAGACGAATGACAGATTGAAGACTAGACGTTGCTTTGTGATCTCGCTTACTGAATTCTATTTTAATTTTCTTATTTTTGTAAATAATCTTGGTTTTGGGCAAATAAAGTGCTAAATATTGGGATTCGGCGGTTTTATTCAAGAAAACATCTACATGTATATATATAAACTTAACTAAACCTAACTATAAATAAAAAACGGGCTCCAGATCGGTGCCGACTGGGAGGGTGCCCAAGAGGCTGGCCGCATTACCACACTGAATAGCCAGGGCTATTCTTTGGCATAGGTATGAACCAGCCCTTTGGTCACCCGTAGCATCGACTAGTCTCTTAGCTAGTTCACGGAAAATGGTATGGGCACTTTGTCCCCATGGCCCCAGTGTTTCCACCCCAAACGGCTCAAACATGTAGCCACTATCGATGGCTGCATACTTGCGCCGCTTGAGGTGTTCGGCCGCGTCCGCAGCAGCCCCGGCTTTGGTGGTGGTCACTGGAAGGTGGGACGGCGCCAATGTATCCACGCACGTGGCGTCCCATACCAAAGGCCGTCCCAGCTTCCAGGGGACGAGGGTCATGCCATCCGGCCTCTTTCCGTCGTCCCTAGCCAGGCCTGAAGGTTCTAAGACGGCCGGTGTTCCCGCACTTGCGAGCGCTCGGCGCAAAATTTCGTTGAGGCAAGCATGCCGCGAGATGCGCCCAGCGCTCTTCGTGCAGGATAGGCCATGGAGACCGGATGGAGAGACATTATTGCCGCAACGGCACCGATGCGGGGCAACACATGCAGCTCCCAGGCGCAGCGATACAGCGAGCCTAAAAGTATTATTAGATAGGAGCGTTCCTAAATTCTTAGAGGGTAGTGCCTGTAGCCACGCGCCTGACTCCCACCGGGAACTAGCAAGGAGGCGAGCTCGCTCTGCAAGACTGGTTGACGTTTCAACTAAGTTATCCCGTACCAGCGCGCAGAGCGGCTCGTCCCATTGCCGTTGCGAATGGGGGATTGAAGGCAGGTCGCTAGTGGGGCAGTTAGACCTCCAAGAATTTAAGGCGTCAGAAAAACAAGGGATTTCCAAATGGGTAGGGGTTTCTTTTAGAATTTTTTGTATTAAATTTTGAGTACCGTGAACAGAAGAAAGGAATGCGGGTAAGGAAACACTAGAAATTTTCCGGATCCCTAAACCTCCATGCCTGACGGGCAAGGCGGCTTGGGTCCATTGGTCGTTTTGTAACTGAATGTTGATTACAGAAGAAATAACGGATTTGATAGTATCGTCGAGTTTTTCCAAAAGTGTGAGGTGCTTCCAGAGGGGACTAGATCTAAGTGCATACGTGAATTTAGGCACAAATAGACAATATTTGATTATAGTGTAAGCCATGTGAGCGTTAATTTGTAGCAAGCGGTCCGAAAATGAGGTGAAAATTTTGTTCTTTTCGTCGATGAAGCCAGGGAAAGATTCATCGAGGATGGGTGACCCTAGGAGGTGGAGAGAAGTGTTATCTACCTCTTTGATGTTTGGTGCTATTACGCGGAATCTAGACAAGGCATGGTTCTTCTGGTTGCAAGAATCGGAAAAGTATATTTCACATTTTGAAAAATTCAGGTCTAGGCCAATCTCAGCGAATTTTTCACTGAGGGTTTGTAGATCTGAGATCACCATGTCAACATCACCACCTAAAGTACCATCGTCTAAGTACCAAACGTTGAATTTTGAATTTAGATTTTTTATTATAGGTTGAATAGCTAAGCTAAAGAGAGCTGGGCCTAGAGGATCGCCTTGTTGACAGCCTACCGCAGAAAGTAAGGGGTTATTTTTAAAAACTAAATTCGATGGTGTACTGTAGCATTGCCAGACAAAATTAAAAAGTTCCGGTACATTCTGTTTAACTTGAGTCAACAAGGTGCCTCGGTCGACGGAGTTAAACGCATTTTTTACGTCAACTTTTAATAACACCTCGCATTCCCTTCTTGTGATAAAAGTACGTAGAGCATGCACCGCTGCTTCACTCCCACCCTTAGAACCGAAACCTAATTGGACAGGTTGAAAGTAAACAGAAAGGTCGCTTGAGACAGCGTTACAGCAGCATTTAGAGGTCAAGCGGCGGTAGGTGGTTCCTACAGCTATTGGCCTAATGCCACCATCTTTTTTTGTGAGCGCGCAAAGGTTGGCACCATACAAGGTGTTAGTAATCGCCGGGTTCACTTTACCTGACAGCATGAGGTTGGCTTGACAGCATAACGTAACATCCTTCAGTTATATTGTTACCTCCTTTTAAGTCTCATGTGCAGACGAAAAACCGGCAACGCACTTGTGACTCCACTGGTGTTGCACTACGACGGTAATCGCTTTCCATCAGGCGATCCGTTTGCCCCCTATGACATAAAAATAAAAAACGATCTCACTTATTAAGTTCCCATCCAACACAAACTTTATTTTAACGCTTATGTTTTGCATTGTAATAACTAAGAATAATGACAGCTTCTTCAAAATCGATCACAGGCATGAGCCAAAGCTGTTAATAAATAATCTTCGAAAACATTAAACCAGAACTCTGAAATGACGCCTATTCATAGAAATACAGAATTAACTGAGACATGTTATGTTAACTTACCAACTCCAGTTTGGTTAAGATAACAGCTTAATCTAACTACTGAACATACAGACACTGTTTGCACGGAGTCCACGGCTGTGGTTTAAGTTGAACCACAGTTTAACTGCGTAAATGTCCCTAAGCTTGCGTGATATCACTCACTCACGCATCAAAGAGCGGAAAGATAGCTCTAGAGTCGTTATCGTGACATATTATTTTATATGACATTATAAAAGTTTCAGCGTCAAATTAAGATTCAAACTAACTCTCCGTCTAATACAATCCATTTCGTCCCAATTGGGTCAAAAACAAAATTTGTCCCTTCGGTGGTCTAAAGTTAAGAGCTTGTATGAATCTAGGTTATGTTGCTATTACGTCGGATTAGGGTGATTCTTGAAAGGGTCAATTTACAGCGTCCAGAAGGAAAAAGTACCCGCACAATTGAAATAATTGATCATAGTATTTTTTATATATTACATTAGTACCTAATCTAACTGGAGCACGATTTATTTTTTGGTTAAGTTAAGTATAATTAACTGTAAAAAAATATTAAACACATAAAACTTTATTCCCTTGGTGCGTCCATTCGCCATTTTTTGAACAAACTACCCCAAAAAGTACATGTTGTGAATTGAAATCAAGTATAGAATTGAGTTAAATTATTAGAATATAAGTTATTAATTTAGAAGAAAAAATATGGTTGCTGTGTGTATCTTAATTTAAAAAAAAGCTATGTTAAAGGTTTGTCCAGAGCTAAGCTATGATTCCTCTGGTGCCTCATTCAACACGGCGCACATCCCTACTTAAACGTCATCTGACCAGTTGCAATGGCCTAGCTTGGCAAACGTCAGTAACGCTTCTAGATATGCGGGGAATGGTCGGGGCTAGTTGCTGGAATTCTTAGCTATGAAGGCTAATATATGATTCACTTGGCTTTGGTTCACTATGATTTTGATTCCCTTGATTTTTTATATAAAATTTTATATCTGCAATAGGTACATAGTGTTTAGTAAAAAGAAAACTACATGAATGCCTGCATGTGTTGACTTAATAGTTGTTCTTATAATAATTTTAGTTTCGGCAGAATCGACAAGAAACATACTTTTTTCTTATTCCTCTGGTTCTAATTTCGAACAAGGGAATCACATTTTTCTTGCGTTTTCATGAAAAGAAAATAAATTTCCCTTTAATTCGCGTTGCAGATGACTGAATCATAGATTTAGAATTTTATTCCATTTAGGTACAGCAGGTCTCAAATCATTTTGAACTGAATTTAAGAGAAGATGCTTATGCCCAGTAATTTTTATAGAACGACGGTGGTTCGATTATTAAGAAAATTGCCAATTAATGCGAATAAAACACTGTGAATTTTTGTATCATTACACTTTGTAAAACTTTTTATTTATTTAAGAAAAACTGATCTGAATATTATTCCCCTGTACTTTTTATTATGATTCCTTTGGCGTTTTTCTTATTCCCATGTCATCTTTTCTTATTCCCCTGGCGGCGAAAACATAAAGTGGTATATTTCTGTATAAAATTGACCACAAAAGGTGCCTATTTGATAAACCGGCGTAAAATTAAATACAATTTCATATTTTCTAGCAAATAGGTAAAAAAATATAAAAATAAAAATCGCCAAGGGAATCACATGAAGAATTCGATTCTCAAGAATGACCCATTATAGAAGAGGGAACGCTCTTTATTCTCACAGGCATTTAATCAGAAAATTAGGCTCTAGAATCCTTAATTTTGCAAATGTCCACCCTAAATCTGACAATGACCCAATTGATTTTCTGTACGGCTAAACCTAAACATGTTTTTTTTTTATTTAGCTTATTCTTAGTAAGCTCTTCCTCACATGTCTTCACTTTTTTCATCTATGATAATATTATTGACGTTATTTTTAAAAGTGTCACGTCATACCATCATCAGCCGAATGAAGTTCGCTGTTGGACAAAAGCCTACCTACCTTAAACAAAATTCCTGTTTTCGTCCACTGTTTCAGAAATAACTTCTTTATTCTTGAAAGTTTTCGTTCAAGTGTTCTATCCTTTGTCGGTGCCATAATTTCAGTTTCAGTAAATCCCAGTACATTTGCATGATGGCACGCTTTGTTCCTTAAGTTATTTTTATATTAGCTGGGTATATTTTTACATAATTTTTATCACCACAATGCCAAATTGAGGCATAAATATGCACACAAATACATAAATCTACCCTATAAAATATTTTAGGTTGCAAATTAGCTGCTATCTTTCAAGAACATGGCAAAATTATTCTATGACACTCCTGTTCTTCGATCCTTAATTGAGACGTATTGTTTATGTTCGGTAATTTTCTTAGATTTATTCAATTAGGTCACTACCCACACATTACTATACCCATTCGAATGTCGATAGATTTCCGAGAATAATACTTATTTGTGATGTGTCGCCACTTCAATTGATTTTGTACCTTAATTGTCTACATTAAGATTTCAAGAAGTAGTTTTGTTTACAAGCTATTAATAATAATAATAATAATAATAAAGTTTTATTGTGCAGGTAGGACACCCATAGTAAAATACAATACATTTACAATATAATAAAATAAAATAAAAACTTAAATCTAAAATTACAAATTACAATATTACTATTAATAGTTATTAAATCACAGTGACCTATTGAATTTAAGTCTGTACATTGTGAACATTGCGGTCACTGTAGCTAGTTAATTTTAACGCATTTCACATAACTATTAAGTTTTTTTATAGTAGATTATTATTAAAAACTTATTGCCAGTTTTCATCACAATTGGATTGCCAATCAAATGAACTCGTGAAAGGTATAAAAAAGTCAGTTAAAAAAACCCGCTCATAGAGTAGGTAGAACAGTAGAAAATCAGAAGGAGGAGGAGAAGTCAGGCGCGTGGCTGCATGCGCTTCCCTCCCCGCATTTAGGCACTCTTCTCGACAACGATTCTTTGCGGGTAGCGGTTGCTCTCCGCTTGGGCTGCGATGTGTGTGTACCTCACTTATGCATCTGTGGCACTATGGTAGAGAGCAGCGGCCACCATGCTTTGAGTTGTTGTCGGTGTGCAGGAAGATTTCCACGCCATCATGCTTTAAACGATATCATCCGCAGGGCACTTGTCTCTGCGGGTGTGCCGTGTTTGCTGGAACCTCCTGGTCTTAGCCGTTCAGATGGCAAGAGGCCGGACGGTATGACGTTGGTGCCTTGGCAGAAAGGAAAGTGCCTTCTGTGGGACGCTACATGCGTGAGCACTTATGCTGCGTCGCACATTGGTCGTACCTCAGTTTTGGCCGGGGCCGCTGCTGAGACTGCCGCCTTTAGGAAGAGGGCGAAGTATGCTTGTTTGGGGGGCTATTTGTTTGTTCCTCTGGCTGTTGAAACGTCTGGTTGTTGGTGCGCGGAGGCAAAGGCGTTCCTGAAAGAGCTTGGGGGTCGCTTGAGGGAGAAAGGGTATGATGCTCGCTCCGGATCATTCCTGGCGCAGAGGTTATCGATCGCTGTTCAACGCGGTAACGCAGCGAGTGTGTTGGGAACTTTTGCGCCTGGAATGGTGCGGGGCGGGTTATTTGAGTAAGTTTTTGTATTTGTAAACATTTTATATTATAAGGGACTGTAATGTGTATGTTTTAATATTTAATAAAAATGGATTAAGTAGAAAATTGTATAAATTTACAATATCAAAAATATAATACTATATATCTGATAATTTAAAAAGGTGGCAGCATTTTAGTTTTATTTGTAATTAATATACTTAGCAAAATTTTAATGTATTCCCACATTTAAGAAAAAAATACTATGATGCGTCACTTGTGTATGTAAATACTTAGTAATTGACATAACTCATGACTTGTAGGTTCAAAGTTCAGCATCGAGGTCTTTTGAGTATACTCATCTATCTCAATAAGGTAAATAATTAATGACTTAATATTTCCTTCGGTTTCCGCAACTGTCACATATTAAAAAAAAAACAGTTTAAACGGATTATAATATCGTGTAATATTAATCATTTGAGCCTCCCTGACGTTTCGGCCCATCTGACATGTATTTGACATTCTGACATGGTGACATGTACACCTTTATTTTTAATTCATATTAATAAAATGGGTAGCTTGCACAAATGTAGCTTTGACTGGGAAAAATTGTGTTTTTCTCAGTAAACCTTTGACAACAGTAACCGAAGCGTCGCGGAGGCTCAAATAATTAATACACGCGATAATCCGTTTCAATTATTGTATTTAAATTAAAGACAATTTTACACTACACGTTTTTATATACAACGGCTCTCGGTTAAATATTTACTTTGTTATTTTGTTAGGTCAATTCACTAAAACGTTTTATTCCTCCGATTGCATTCTCGCCGTCATAATAATATTTATTATTCTACTCTCACTACCATCCGTCGTAAACTTCTCTTGTCAGGCCTGCGGTAGAACACGTCATCGTCAAAATTCGTATCGGTTTAGTTAGCCACCAAAGACGGTCTCTCCCAAAAAATATTTATATTACCAGGCGGGGCGCACTCCGCGATAAACTTTTCCCGCTACAAGTACATGCCGGTGGCCTCATGCATGGGGACTATTCAGTGGCTGCCACGCTGTGTCTCGGAACGCACGTACACGAAATTCGCGCGCACGCTCTTCCGATTTATGTACGTCGCAAGTGAACGTTCCTCATTCATCTGTTGACACCAGTGTTATATTATAATATAAAGTGTTTGAATGAGTAAAAAGACAGCGAAAAGATATTGTATCGCAGCGGGTTGTAGGAACAATGATCCCGCTTCGATTGTAGTAGATCGCATTCAATTTTTCTTTCTTAATTTACCTTTGTGTCATTATTTATAAAAATAAAAAATGTGGTATTACCACATAAAAAAATATGAATCGATAAAAAGATTCTATACAAATATATAATAAGTAGTTACTGAATAATAATAAAAAAACATATTGCAGGTGTATCTACTTCCATATTTAACACTGGTTACTCAGATCAATTTTAATTGTTAAGTACTTATGTAATTTTGAATTGATTATTTACTGATATTTGTCAATTTAAATTCTAGTAAAATAAGTATGTCTACTACTAAATCAACAATCATAGAGGTTTTTATAATAATATTTGATATGAAGTTTGTAAAATTACTAGTAATGAATAAACGATTGAGTGATAGTTTGATAAGTAAGTATATAAAATATATAAATAATGAGTTAAAAGAAATGTATTGGAAGTGATCCCTAATAGGGATAAGTTCGCCTTTGTACATGTTTTATTTGTTACTAGCGACCCGCCCGGCTTCGCACGGCACGGCACGGTGCGTCCGTGCGTATTTTTAAAGATCGAAGCATACATAGGGGCAGACAGACAGACGAGGAAACGACTTTGTTTTATACTAGGTGTGTAGTGATGAATATATATATGAATAAATAAATAAATATCGGACAACTAAGCAAAAACAAAATGAAGCTCAAGAATTTAATTGCATGTTAAGGTAACGCATTCGTTGCATTATTTTATTATATTATACGTATTAAAATGTTTAAAAATAAAGCTAAAATGTTTTGCAGCCTGGTGGTGGATTCAATTCGTCCAAATTCTGAGATTGATTACTTTATAGTTGAATAATGAAATAATTAATATAATGTATGAAGAATATAAATATATTGCTCTCTATATTGAATGCAAGAAATAAATAGGAAATACATTTTTATTTTTAGTCGTTGACAGCCCTCGCTCTCGGCGACGCGGCAAGCGAGCCAATTCATTTTCACCGTTGGCACGCAGCTTTAACGTTCCGTTTGGCTTGCGCTGGGGACGACGACTTTAGAAGGGCCATAAATCATATTTTTTTGGCTAAAAAAAGCGGCTTTTGTAAAGATCAAAGTAGTGTGCCTTCTGTACTTGTACTATTATCTATTCTGTGATATTACTCCATAAATTTGACGACACGTTTCGCGCAGTTTGTAAGCACTTGCCTACTGAGCCGGCGGTCCTGGGTTCGAATCCCGGCCAGGGCAAATATTTGTGTGATGAACTCGAATATTTGTGTTTGGGTCATGGTTGTTTTGTGTATTTAAGTATATATTTATCTATATAAGTATATATAGCGTCGTCTAGTACCCATAACACAAGCCTTCTTGAGCTTAATTTGGGACTAGATCGATTTGTGTGAGGTTGTCTGATATTTATTTATTTATTTATTGATAAATCGTGTCCAATAAATGCAAGGTCCAAAAATATTGCAAATGTAACTTAGCCAATACTTCCCTCTTAGCCCTTTAAGTATCGAATATGATAGAACATTTCAAATCACAATGTTCTAAACTTGGATTTCCTGCACTGACTTGGATATACTAGTTTATTCATTTATTCCAATAAGGCTTGTAGTTGACAAGGCGCCTACACCTTTTATGTAAGTTAAGCCGAGGTAGCAAATGCAAGAATAGATGCAATAAATAGGTAGTACATTAGGAACAAGGAGATTGGTAACTTTGAATATATTTCCTTTGGTTTTAGCAGATAACTCTTATTCTTACTCTTATTTTTTGCAATTACAAGTAGGTAAGTAACTTTTTTTAAAAATCTTAAGTAAAATACAATTTTGCAGAAATGCGAACGTAGGATGATAAAAAAATAGAAGATTGTAATTCAATCGAGAAAATGTGATGTCTTAAATGAACCAGACAATTACGAAAATTAAGTCACTTATGTGTGACATTGGGTGACGGATACACATATTTGTAAGAAATACATATTCAAATAAGGCCATAACATCACCATCATTTCACTATTGTCATTAGCCTAGACGTGCAATAGCAATCTTTCAAAGAACAACATTTTACGAAACAATGAAATTCATAACCTAGTAATTAGTGCATAATGAGCCAATTAAGGACTTTATCAAACTTGATTTTTTTAATGCAGCCGAAAAACAACGACGGTTCATTGTTTGAGGAGTCATTAATCTGGAACAAAAAACTATTGTCCTCAGTGTTTCGGTAGCAATTTGGTCCAATGCCAACCGCTGTAATCATTTCTCAGTAGTAATAGTAGACAAGATCATAGCTGAAATCAGTACCTAAACATATGTTCCAAGAAACATTATCGGCACAAATCTTAGAGCCGAGTAAAACCCCACTGTAAACGAATATGATTCACTTCTTGATAACGCAACCCGAAGGATAACAAGCGAAGGAACATATTAATTAAAGTTATTAACGAAACGCGCCAGCAGAAAGCTCTAGCGTAGAGTTTATTCATTCATATAAATGACAAATACATGTGTCCGACTTACTAACACAGATAAGCATCTCCATAAATGACCCGGTACAGAGAACTGGCCTTTAAATAATAGCGATAAGGTTGGTGATCGAGTGGAAGCGTTTGACGATGTTGCACATGGGGTTAGTAAACACAGCGGCGCGAGCGCAGCGCGATGCCTCGATCGTCAGTTTAAAACCGGCAGCTATTGAGAGGCACGCGTCTACAAACTCGCGCGCACGTGTCGAAAACGAAATTTTAAAACGCTTTTTAATATTCAATACCGGGTGTGCCACAGGGGTGCGTTTTTGGTCCAGTGCTTAAAATATCGATTTAGTGTTTAGTGTTTAAGGGATTTTGTGAATTTATGTGCAGTGGTCCACAGGGATGCTGATAAATGGTGAGTGATTTCGAAATGTATGAATGACACCATTGTTTAGTAGGAGGTCTTTTAAAATAATTCGTCAACTGGGTTTAGTCGTTTATCTGGGTTTTAATTAAGAGATTTAACTGTTAGTTTTAACGAGTCGGCTTTAGATATACATTTTACTACCGGAGATAGTAAAATACTTGAACTTGGTTTATGTTTACGTTTTGTTATCTTGGGTTTATTATTTGGAACAACGAAAAGGCAACTGAGTCATTTTGTTTACAAGATTTTCCGTGGGAAGTTCGTGATCGATTAGTTGGAAAGTTTGCTTTTGTTAAAAACCTTGAGCAAACTCTGTCAATGCCACTAGTTTTAAGACCGATGTCTAGACTCGTATAATATTCCTGTTATACGTAAGCATTGTATTTATTTTCACATCATCTAATGTAATTAGCTATCTTCATCATTGTTTATAGGGTATACTTTATGTAATAATAACTTACTATCGCACCTGACTACCTTTTGATGTAAATTGAAATGTAATTTGATGTCAAGCTTCAAGGGGATAAAACCGCTATAATCCCTAAAACAGAATTTTCACGCCATAATAATCATAAGCTATATTTAGCAAACAAACTACACATTAAAATTTAAGTTTTTTTCTATATGTCTAGTATCCATATTAGGTAAATACCATACTTTATTTAAAAACAGTTAAAATTATATGGCTTAACCTTACATAACAAAAAGTATTAGAAATCATAACTATATAACCACAACATAAACCTCTGCCACTAGGCTTGTAAATATATCTTCATTAACTACAGCTGCTTTCTCTGTCATAAAGTTTTCTTCATTTATTAAATTAAGTGTTAGAAAACTGGCTGTACATGATACATTTTAACACTAGGTATTTTATTAGTGTTTATTTTATTTAAGTACCTGCTGAACTACTTGACCATCTTTTCTAAAAGAGAATGTTCTGTTTGATCTTTCACTTCCAATTCGATATACTTTGAACCGATGATGAAACTTAATTCCTTGAAACTGAGCATTGAGTTTATTTTGTAGGGAGCATCAGGAACGAGTAGCAATAGTTTATCTCTAATTAAATCTCTCTTCGGTGCCTAGTGCACGATTTTGTTACTTTCGAGTTGAGTTATACCTAACTGATACTTGATATCAGGAAGAATTTTAATCTTATTCAAGTGGCTTATATCGTCTTCATCTTTATCGCCATAGGCTCAATTTTATTACCTAGGAGTGTTTTTATGCCTAGATGTTTATGGTTTAATACGCGTTATATTTTTATGTCAATTTTGCGATCTTGTACTATAAATGCAGGATAATTTACGATTCTTATAAAACGAGGATTATTCAGTCCTCCATCGTAAAGTTATAATACTGTAATGAACTATCCTATTCTATAGATATGGATATTCCAGAGCAGGTTTAGAATTCGTATCGTAACATCATAAATATTTGCCGCGTCTAGTTCATCCTAATCAGAACCGCGAAGAAGTTAAATCATAGGCCAACATTTTTTTAAACAGTACACAGTGTACAATATAGCTCAGACTTTTAAGTGTGAAAACATAATAAGCAACAGTCAAGAAATTTTAAACACGTACCTTTTTCGCTCTTGTCACTGTGATGATGATAACGTTAATTAATCAGCATAATATCACTATGCTGATATTATTAATATTATCATCATCACCCATTCAAGATTATTTATAATAATTTTCTATATCATGAAGGAGTGCTTCTTTTATTAGCATTATTCGGTAAATCCCGCAAGGTCCGAGAGTCATTCCAACAGGTATCACCGCCAATTACTCAATTCTTCGGAATGTCGACCACCAGAGTGACGTATAGATCTTATGATCTTGTGCGTTCGATTAGCAACGAGCAGCTGTTAATTTGGCTACGTGACGCAGCGCGCGCATCACAAAGTCTGAAACACTTGCATTGGTTATCCAAATGATACAATGAATCCCTACGATTTTTATTAATAAATCAAAGCTCGACGAAAAATTTAAATGAGTTACCTGGTGGAAGAGATCGGGAATCGAACCCAGTACCTCTGGATTGCCGGTCTAGCGCGTTAACTTTCCCGCCACCCACATTTAAAAAAATGAGACATTACATGTTTCATACATTTATGTATTTTGGTTTCAAATATTGAGGACTATAAATTACAGCCATGACGACGACTATGAACCAATTGACGATTAATTTATCAAAATTCCCAATGTGTTCTCTAATATTCTCAATAGAGTGAGCCTTTTTGAATAATGGCTCAGGACCAGAATACTTCAATTGGTAGACTTCAGGTTTCAGAGAATAAAGAATTGAAAAAACTATACATACGCATTACAAGCAAACCCATAAAATTCCATTCCGAATATCAAAAAGCACTGCACCATAGACCTATAACTTAAGCGGTACCAGATAGTCATTATGGACAAGCGCTGATATAACCGTTACCTTTTGGCAATTTAAGTCATTATGCTGTCAGAGGTCAGTTACCTTATCGCATTTCTGGCTAACAATGCAGTAGTCAATTTGTTAAACAATTGACAGAAAACAATTGATTGTGAATTAGTTTTAGAATGAGTTAGAAGAAGAGAATTTACTGAGTCTCTGCGATAACGGAACTATCTTCGGTTTTCTTCGGTTTCCGCGACTGTCACACATTTAAATAAATCAATTTAAACGGATAATATCGTGTATATTAACTATTTGAGCCTCTTTGACGTGTCGGTAGCTTAACAGTTACCGTTGTCAAAGGTTGACTGAGAAAAACACAACTTTTCTCTGTCAAAGCTACATTTGTGCAAACTACTCTTTTTAGACATATGAATTTTATATAAAGATGTACACATTATGTACTTGTAAGTACATGACAAATGGGCCTAATGTTGGAATGGCGCAACCTCTATGGTTTTTCTGTCAAGCTTAATGTCTTGTCACGAATTTAGCTAGAGAAAATACGTTATTATAAATCTGTTATGTTTTAAATAAAAAGCATCTTATTAGAAATAGTACGTTTATATTTCACGCCCAACAATTGGTAGCAGAGCGTGGTTGTGCAATATAAAATGTGAAATAAATAAATGCTAATAATAAAAAATAGAATAACGTAAAAAATGGCGTCTTCGGCATATCGGTCTATAGAAACGTTAAATAGAAATAATTATGACACCTGGTGTTTACAAGCCCAGGCCGTACTAATTAAAACCGAATTGTGGGATTACGTTAGCAGCGAAAATAAATTGTCGCAAACATCGACCGCCGAAGAAAAATGTAAGTTCGAAAAATTTGACATACAAGCCAGATCGGAACTTATTCTGCTGATCTCACCAGCGGAATTAAAACAAATAAAAGGTTGTAAAACGTCAAAGGAGATATGGGACAAACTCAAATACATTCATCAGAGCACTGGTCCGGCGAGAAAAGCTACGCTGTTGAAACAACTCGTTCTAAAGAAAATGAGTTCCCAAGATGATATCCGCGACCATTTAAATAATTTTATGGATGTCGTCGGAAAGCTGGAGGACATGGACGTTAAAATACACCCGGAATTATTGAGTATCATGATGCTCTATAGCCTACCAGCAAACTACGAAAACTTTCGTATCGCTATTGAGTCGCGGGATGTGCTGCCTGGTCCAGAAGAATTACAAATAAAAATTGTAGAAGAGAACGAGGCCAGAAAGCAAACAGAACCGAACGAAACCTCAAGCTCCGAAGCACTTTATGCAAAACAGAAGAGGAAGGTTATCGTCTGTAAACACTGCAATAAAAAAGGTCATACTGCAGAGGCATGTTGGTCGAAGAAAGGACCTACTCATAATACTCACCCACAGAAAAATAAAAGTCACGAGAAAAACTTCAATATCTGTTACTCATCTGCAGACAGCATTGGTGACAATCTGTGGTGCCTTGACAGTGGCTGTAGTTCTCACATGACTGGCAAGGAAGAAAAATTCGAAGAATTAACTCCAGAAGTTAACACTTTAAGTCTTGCTTCGAAGAAATACACCACACAAATCAAAGGGCGAGGAAAAATTGGTATCTCCACCAACGACGAAAAATATAACTTGAACGATGCGTTGTACGTACCGGAAATATCGACGAACCTCATATCAGTCGGAAAAATAACTGATAACGGTTACAAGGTATTATTCGAAAAAGAAAAAGCATCGATTATACAAGATGACAGCGTCGTATTACAAGCTTCAAGAAACAAAAACGGGCTCTATTATCTGAATTTCAAACCGGAAGAATCAGCAAATTTTGCAACAAAGTCGCAAGATGAATCGATGTTATGGCACCGGAAAT
Source organism: Apotomis betuletana (assembly GCA_932273695.1). Classification (NCBI taxonomy): domain Eukaryota; kingdom Metazoa; phylum Arthropoda; class Insecta; order Lepidoptera; family Tortricidae; genus Apotomis; species Apotomis betuletana. The sequence goes on from OW026300.1 coordinate 1,571,534, forward strand.
TGGGCCACATCAACGAAAAAGATCTCAAAATGATGGTTTCGAAGCAGATGATGAGAGGACTAGATTTAAAAGAAGTAAAGTTAGATACCTGCGAAACTTGTATAAAAGGAAAACTTTCATCCTTACCGTTTGCCAGCCATGACCGATTGTCATCTGAAATTTTAGAGATTATACACAGTGACGTCTGTGGACCATTTGAAACGGAATCACTTGCTGGGTCCAGATACTACGTATCTTTCATTGATGACTTCACCAGGTACTGTTGTATCTATTTCATTAAAAACAAAAGTGAAGTAATCGAAAAGTTTAAAGAATACAAAAATGGAGTGGAGCTGTTCATAAAGAAGAAAATTAAGCACTTGCAATCTGATAATGGTGGCGAGTACAGAAGCAAAGAATTTGATGACCTGCTGGCAAAATGTGGCATCAAGAGGAGACTGACAGCACCATACACTCCACAACAAAATGGCGTAAGTGAACGAAAAAACCGATCACTGCTAGACAAGGCTAGATGTTTAATGATGGAAGCAAATGTACCCTCATGCTTATGGGCAGAAGCAATAAACACAGCCAATTATCTAATTAATCGGAGTCCTGCAAAAGCCTTAAATGGAAGCAGTCCGTATGAAAAATGGGTCGGTAGAAATCCAGCTGGAAATCATTTACACATTTTCGGCAGCAAAGCATTCATCTTGAATAAAAGACGAAGAGGCAAATTCTCCCCTAAAGCCATAGAAGGAGTATTTATGGGATACGCCAAAAATGCTAAAGGATTCAGAATTTATTTACCTGACCAAAACGATGTTGTAATCAGTCGAGATGTCAAATTCGTCGAGAAGATGTACTATGATGACACTCGTACGGCTCGTACCGAAGCAGTTCTTGACGACAGTATGCAGGGACCTGAAAAAGAAATGGTGATACAACTTAAAAATAAGAAAAATCATCAAAATTCTAACTTACCGATTCAGGATCTTTTTCCCTTGACAGATATGTCCTCCTCAGATGCCAACAACTCTGAAACAAATATAAATGAAAATCTATTGCCATCTGAGGATGAGGGGGCTGAAACTGCTGATCAAGACCAAACTTCATTTGAAGAGGATGCAGGGGCTGAGAGTGATGGATACCAAACTCCACACGAAACAAATGAGAGAACATCGCAAAGACCTACAAGAAATAGAAGGAAGCCTACATGGACAACCGACTACCACTTACAAGATGATATGGAAGAAAGCACGTTCGTGTCAGATATGTCATACTTGTCTGAACAAAATGAAACTGAAGACGACTGGCACGACGCTATCAAAGCTGAAATAAGAGCACATATTAAGAATGAGACGTGGAAAATCACGAAGAAAACCAGTGGCATGAAGCTCATCGACTACAAGCTTGTTCTGAAAACAAAAACTGGACCGGACAATACGGAAACCAAGAAAGCAAGACTTGTGGCTCGGGGATTCACCCAAAGACCTGGAATAGACTATAATGAAACTTTCGCACCTGTGGCGAAGTTAAGCTCCATCAGAACTGTCGTTGGAATGTCTGTCGAAGAAGGCATGAAATTAAAACAGATGGATGTCACGACAGCGTATCTGAACGGTGACATAGAGGAAGACATTACTATGAAGGTACCTGAAAACCTGGAAAAGTATGTAACAGAAATAATTATCGATGAGAGCGGAAATAATGACCTGACTATATACAACAAAGCTAAAGACATGCTAAAATGTATGAGAGAAAATAAAGGCGAAAAAGTTTGCAAATTGCAACGATCATTGTATGGGTTAAAACAATCCGGGAGGCAGTGGTACATCCGATTGGACACGGAACTACGTAATGTTGGTTTCGTCCCATTACAATCAGATCCGTGTGTATACATACTACAGAAAGGAGGAGCTAAAGTAATAACAGCCATCTGGGTAGACGACTTACTTATAGCTTACAACTGTGCCAAGAAGATGCAAGAAGTCCAAACAATGCTTGCCCATAAATTTGAAATTAAAGATCTGGGAATACCAAAAAGAATGCTCGGAATTGATTTTAAGTACACCAACGAGACAGTGAAGCTTTGCCAAGAAAAATATATCAAAGATACATTAACGAAATTTAAAATGAATGAATGCAAAGCAACAAGTACCCCTATAGAACCAGGCCTATCACTTGAAGCGGACAAAAGTAATAATGGTAAAGAATTGCCATATAAAAACCTTATTGGAACACTCATGTATCTAGCAGTAGCTACGAGACCCGACATTATGTTCGCAGTTAGTTATCTCTCCCAATTCAATGACAGCTACAGTGCAGAACACTTCAAGAGTGCCAAACGTGTGCTAAGATACCTCAAGGGCACATCTAATATGGGTCTAACTTTTAAAAGAACCGAACAAGAATTATACGGCATGGCAGACGCAGACTGGGGCGCCTGCAAATTAGACCGCAAGTCTTTCTCCGGATACTGTTTCATATATGCAGGAGGCTGTATCAGTTGGTCTTCGAGAAAACAAAAGAGCGTAGCGCTATCGATAGCCGAAGCGGAGTATTGCGCGTGTACTGAAGCAGCAAAAGAAGCTATACACCTTAAATTGTTATTTAATGACTTGGGTATTCAAATCGATTGCATCCAGATACTAAATGACAATCAAGCCGCATTGAAACTAGGTCAAAACCCTATAGTTTCATCAAAATCCAAGCATATTGACTTAAAGATGCACTACATAAGAAACTGTATCCAAAACAAACAAATAAGCTTGAAGTATCTAGAGACAAAGAAGATGGCGGCTGACTTGCTAACGAAGGGCCTATCAGGGCCACGGCTCAAGGAGCTGATCATCCACTTCGGACTGGCATAGAGTCGCGAGGAGGAGTGTTGGAATGGCGCAACCTCTATGGTTTTTCTGTCAAGCTTAATGTCTTGTCACGAATTTAGCTAGAGAAAATACGTTATTATAAATCTGTTATGTTTTAAATAAAAAGCATCTTATTAGAAATAGTACGTTTATATTTCACGCCCAACACCTAATGTGTAAAAACAGTTACCCATCTGCCAGAAAGGCATTAATTATTTTATTTAAAAATATCTACCATCGGTTCACTATAAGGCTTACCGAAGGAGAATTATTAACTCCCACAGAAAGTCTTGAGAAGTAAACGAATTTTCGAAGATATGTAGAGATAAGAGAAGCCAGATTTAACAAAACCGAGTCATCGGGACAGGTCGATACGAGCATGTTATCAGTGTAGGTATGATTTATTTATATGACAAGTGCTAGAGAAATTGCTTGAGACTTATAGGTACTGCTTGAAAATAGTCCTTCTTTTGGGTATACGTTTGGGGGGGTTTAGTATTTGAAACAAGAACTATCAAACAATATTGTCAATCAAATGTTTAACACGTATATTTAAATAATAATGTCTTGTATGTAGTGATACAAAGCGGTCAGTCGACTGACAAAAAAAAATAGTGCGTGGAGGCCCTCCGCGCGGAAGAAGTGAAACTTCGTAATGTGGAAATGAAAATAGGAAGGGGTAGAAATTTTAATTTCAAAAAAGAAAATTTAACAATCAATTGATATTTACAAGAGACGTACCTTGACATAACCAAGGGGGTTTCACTCCGCTGAAGTGTCAAAAACTATACCTACTAATTTCGGGTCACAATTGTGCCCCAGCCCGCCCATCGTCCCGCCTTTATTCGGCTAGGGTCGGCACGTTCGAAGCGAAGACAACGCATCGATTACATTTGTATTATTTACATATTATTGTGATTTTTTATTATTTTTAACCGACTTTAAAAAGGAAGAGATTCAGTGTTCGCTACATTGAATCGTTTTGAACGTAAGTTCACCGATTATCTCCGTAAAGTGTAAATATATATATTTTTTATTAGTAAGAGAATACGGTTACTGCTACGGTTTTCCCATAGCCATTAAATCATGATCTCATGATGGAACTTATTTACTAGATCTCGGGACTAGTTCAACGTAGACAAGTGTGGTTTTTACATTTCGATTCACCACAATGAACATTTGGACTCAGTATCATAAAATTGACCTGATGATGGATCATGGAAGTACCTACTGGATCTCAGGACTGGTTCCACATGAGTAAAGAAACGGAATAGAGACTAAGCTTCATACAACCGCGCTGCGATAGGTACGACGTGTCCACAAACTAACGTGTACACGAACAAACAGATTTAGACCGTATTGCTGCGTTTAGCGCACAAGGTGCGCGCCGTGTCTTGTTCGACTTCGCTTATGAATGTGAAAATTAGCGAACCAAATTAAATTCAAAATGGCGAATGGCTTTTATTTTCAAAATTTCAAATTGGTGCTAGGGGGCTGAAACTCGGTATCGGGGGGCATTTGGGGCTCACAAATATGAATCTGAAATCGGTGTCCAAAAAAATTCAGTCAAAGTCGGAAAATATCGAAACAACAAGATTTGTATGGAGATTTTTTTTTAAGGGTCCCGTATCTCGTAAACGGCTGGAAATGGGTAGGGGGTGCTCGAACGAATGTCATAGGGGACCCCCACCCGAGTACAGTCGTGAAAAAAAAAAACAAAATGGGGACTTTTTTTTTTGAAAATTTCAAGTTAGTCCTAGGGGGTTAAAACTCGGTATCGGGAGGCTTTTGGGTCATCCGAGTCAGAATATGAAATTAGATTTTCAAAATTCACTCAACTTCGGAAAATATCGAACAAACAAAATGTAATAATCCCAGAACATAAAGGGCCGCTAGAAACGGGCTTATTTCTATGTATACAAATATAAACCATATTGTCATTGATCGTCGTCGATTGCATCAATCATTGATGTCAAGTGTGCATAAAAATTCAATGTTATGTAAACGGGTGTAAAACCGATAATAAAATAAATAAAAATGTTTCTGTCTACACAATTCCAAAGGCTAAAATAAAAATGAAAAAAAAATGCATTTACATAATATAAACACATTCTCTACTTGCTCAACAAAGTGAATCAGAATACGAAAACTGCACGTGACTGCGTTGAACCAGTCCTGAGATCTAGTAAGCACTTCCAGGATACAAAATCCGGTCAATTTTATAATACTGGATCTTAATGCTAATCAAAATGGTTCGAAAAGCAAAAAACCGCACATGTTTACGTTAAACCAATCCAAAGATCCAGTAGGCACTCTTAGAGCCCATCATTATAAAGATCGCGCTAGGTCCCTCTTATTTTGAACTTATTTTGTTAAAAGTAGCTTTAAAATAATTACAAACACAGAGTAGTTTCCGTTTTGCTAATGTAGGCAACCCTAGGAGTATGACACGCCCCAAAGAAGCAAGAACCAACAGCGTCGTACGTCATTAAAAATTGGGCAAGTGCGAGCCCGACTCGCGCATGAAGGGTTCCGTACCTATACATATATATAATCTTTAACAAGTTTGTTGTATGGGAACCCCCCTTAAATATTTATTTTATTTTATTTTTAGTATTTGTTGTTATAGCGGCAATAGAAATACATCATCTGTGAAAATTTCAACTGTCTAGCTATCACCGTTGTTGAGATACAGCCTGGTGACAGACGGACGGACGGACGGACGGACGGACGGACGGACGGACGGACGGATGGACGGACGGACAGCGAAGTCTCAGTAATAGGGTCCCGTTTTTACCCTTTGGGTACGGAACCCTAAAAAATGGCCAATCAGATACGAGTAGGCTAATGCTTTTGCAAAAGCGGCAAATAACAAAAGAGTGCGGCTTCTGTAGTGTCTTTATTCTGTGACATAACCTTAAATCCGTCGCATTGTCCGTGGGATTGTTGCGTTGAACGTTAGACGCAACAGTGCTTTCCTACCCCATCCACGGTAGCGTTAAACGTTAAACGTTTAACGCAACCTTGTTGGAAGTCGCATTAGAAGTTTCACTTCTAAAACGATTTTATTTGGATTTACAAATGTTTATAAGAATCGTCTTATAATGTTAGGTACCTATTCATTATCAAATCCAAGAATCTAAAAGTGGAGTGTTTTTCTAGATAATGTCACTGATAAAGATAGCCATGATAATGTATAATTATAGGCTCGATAAGAGACAAAGAAACATCACTATAATTCAATGGACTAAAGAAAAGGAGGTTCTCAAGTCGTATTCGTATGCATAATGTATGTCAACGAATATGTTTCTTAAACACTGTATTTTACATTTAATAATAATAATAAGAATAATAATAAATCATTGATTTTCGACCAACTTGGATCAATAGTGTTAGTAGAATTACATTATATATCATATTAATACTAGTGTTAGTAAATAAACAAATAAGACATAACATTTTATTTTATTTAATTTAGGGCCTTACACCTCGTACGTGAAGCTGACAACAATAGTTCAGGTACGGGCAGTCTAGCCTATTTGCGACCATCTTCATGATGCTGTTGGCACTACCCCGCACTCTGCGCACCAGAGATGCACATCGTTTACGCATGGTGGTATAAAAGCAATCTACTCGAGCATTCATGAACATCTCTGATGCACTGCAGAAGCGAGGCAATCCCATCAGCATCCTAAACGCGTTATTATATTGTACGCGCAGAGCGCTGTACTGTTTCTGCGTATAACTTACCCACAGGCTGCTTGTATAGAAGCTTGTACAATAAGCTTTGAAAAGGGTGACCTTTACTTCCCTAGAGCAGCGAGCAAACCTGCGGGCTATCATATTAGCTCGAACAGACAACGCTCTACGCTCACGTTCGATGTCGGCATCGTCTTTTAGATCAGCTGTTACCAAGTGCCCTAGGTATTTAAATTTATCAACTATCCGGAGTGGCTTACCATTTAGCTTTATTGGAGGTACATCACTCGGGCACTTGCCTCTAGCTGCAAAGACCATACACTCGGTTTTGTTGACATTGTACTTAAGCCCATGACACGCCGCGTACTTCTCACAAATACCAATAAGCTTATCGAGCCCACAGACCGAGGCGCTCAGCAGCACCATGTCGTCTGCATAGCTTATATTATTAACACATACACCATCGATATGGCATCCGACATGGGTGCTGCTGAGCTCCTCTATTAAGGAGTTAACATATAAATTAAAAAGGCTGGGCGAGGTCAACCCACCTTGCCTTACCCCGCATTCCAATCTATATGGTTCCGAGTATGTTGTGGTACCAGAATTGAAATATTCTGTTCAATTCAAACGGCAAATTAGTGTTGCGTAACTTAGCGAACAAAATATCATAATTCACCAGGTCAAATGCCTTGGATAGGTCCATAAAACAGCTGTATACAGGTGTTTGCCGGTCTATATAGTATCCGACAGTTCGCTTTAACCCCAATATTGCAGATTCTGTTGATAAACCAGACCGGAAACCAAACTGATTATCATGCTATATCAAGATTCTATTAAGTCGTGAGTTAAGCAAACTATCAAAAACCTTAGCGACTATAGTGGCAAGCGAAATAGGCCTATAATTATTAATATCACTTACGTCACCAGTTTTATTTTTCGCAATTGGGACCACCACAGTCCTCATCATGTCAGACGGTAAGTAAGAATGTCCCACACAGAGCGTGTAGAACATTGCGAGCAATCGGGCAAGATGAGGGCCAGCATGATGAAGGTGTTCGACACTGAGCCCATCATGACCGGGAGACTTACCTCTAGATATTAACTTAATAGCTGTTTTGACATCATTCGCCGTTCATTTAAGTACACTGTATTTTTAAAACGAGAACTTACAGGAGTGCATTTGTAAATACCCGCAATGTTAGGTACCCATTTATTATCAAATCCAAGAACTAAAAGTGGAGTGTTTTTCTAGAATCATCACCACCATTTTTGTAAGAATCATCCCCATCTCAATCGAATAACGTCTATTACGGACAAAGGCATGGTAGAACAGTTCAGCGCTAGTGACATCCAACACCTTCCCACGACTTTCTCAAGAACGTGTGCGTCGGTCATGGCTCACGCTGCGACTTCCAGTACGTGGTCGCCACTCGAGAACCTTCCGGCCGTCGCTTCTACAACTTATTTTGGTGATTTTTCAACAAACTATTTCTGTACGAGCTAGAATATTTACACAATTTTACTTAACTTTTATGAAGATGAACCTACATCTTCTGGGTACATTATATCCGATGCATTTCCCTTATGTTTATGTAAACCTTCAGTAAATATCAGTTTACCGAACGTGTGAGCGGATTCGGCTGATAGTCACGTCTCAACGAGTTGTCAAACAATCTTGTTAAAAGGTTCAACGCCGTTCAACATTTTATCGTCCCTTGCTACCTGCAGACGTGCCGTCTCGCTCTGGCGCCAGGTAAAGTACACTGCAATTATTGAACTAACATAACTGGACATAATGGTCAAATAAATATAATTATTCCTTGCCGTTTCTCAGTGGAACCTCAATACTGATTAAGGTCTACTTTTATAACATTAGTGCGGTAAAAATAAGTCGTTTTGTTATGATCATGTCTTCTACTCGTAGAAGCTGGTTAAGCTAAGCTCAGTAATCCTTGAATCACGGAATTTTATTTACACTGTTAATTTTTATATTAGGAATGTTATAAAAATAACTAGTCTGTTTTTAAACGACTGTAGAAGGCTGGCTAGCTAAGTACATAATATATACAGATGTATATGTATGTTAGCAATTCACGGCAATACATTTATCTATCGAATTATTATAGGGATTTAAATATTTTTTAGGATTCGATAGTTCTAGGATTTTTGCTAAGTAACCTAAGCATTCTTATTTGAGCCGCATTGAGTGATTAAGTGAGATTGATAAGTTATGAGAAAATATGCCATTTTCTTCGCACCATGCGGAGGAGTTTCGGGTTCTTTGGCCACATTGCCAGAAAGAGAGGTGACAATTGAGAAAAGCTGCTGGTAACAGGCAAGGTGTGCGGAAGATGGCCCAGAGGAAGAAACCAACACGCTGGTCGGCAGATACGCCCTACCCTCAAGACCTCAATTTACGATACCATCCACGCAGCCCAGGATAGAGTAAGCTGGCGCAAAATATTTCACGAAAAAGTTATTTAGAGAGGCCAGGACTCTCAGCATTGAGGATATCGACTAAAGGAGGGAGGGACCTACGCGCCGGTCGAATATCGCGCATCGATTGAGTAGAAATATAATGGCGATATTTCCAATATTTATGTGTACCAAAAGTTGAATTTATGCCCTGAAGATGATCCACGATTGCGTATTAAAAGGTCACGTGGTACTTTTTGTTAGCGCCACTATTTTGCCGTTGATTTTGCAAACATCGCCGTGTTTGGTAAACGAGAGTCTCGAGACTTTTGGAAATATACAGGAAGTCACGTTGTAAACACACGTGGGGAAAATGAGGAAATATGAAAACTTATGAGGTCATTTTTACTATGGCATTTGTGTAAACACGTGTACAAAAATAAATAGATATTTTATTTTGATGTAAATCAATAACAAATATAGTATAATGATGTTACTTTTCTCTATGGAAAGTAAGTACCTATTAAATAAATAAATAAATAATATGTGACAATCATACACAAATCGACCTAGTCCCAAACTAAGCAAAACTTGTACTATGGGTACTAGACGACGATATACATAATATATAAATACTATATATAGATAACATCCATGACCCACGAACATAAATATTCGAAATATTGATTAAAATGTTTTTACGTTTATCTAAATCAATCCATGACTTTGTTAGCAAGAAGTGATGTCCTAGATCAGACAAGCACGCATGTAACATAATTATTATACCAAAATGAATAGTTTCCAAACTTACAACTAGTTTTTTGAACAAAGAAACAGTAAATAAAAACTTAAACTAAACACTCCTAACAACTATGTAAAAAAAAAACTAAAATTAAAATATACTAAATCAAATTTTGGAATTTACTCCCTTGCGGCATGATACCAAAGCAAATACAATTTTAGTTTGCGCACAATTATTAGGGTAGTATATTATATATTGATTAAAACAATTTTCGAGTGCACGGTTTTAAAGCCGCAATGTCCTATTAGATTTTAAAAATGAGATACGTGTAAATAAGTACGTTCATCAGAGTTTCTATTTATTTTATTCTTCCTTGCTGTTTCAAAAGACATAGCTAATAACGTCATCGTAATCATAAACCAATACTTGGGTGGAAATTGATTTAAATTTTATCTAAAATTAAAAAATGATTTATGATTTCTATGACATTATTATATTCATCAGTTTTCATATCTTTTAGTGCATGCCATATAATACCATACAATACAATGGAAAAACTAACGTGACTTTACTACAATTATATGCCCTCCAAAGTCCAGTCTCACAGTTTTGTATGCCATACTAATCTGAAGTGCATTGACACAAATGACACAACGACAACACAGCGCGTGAACCGTACTATATTGACTATCACAACACTTCGATACAGCGAGGTCACTCACTATTGCTTTACACCTTGGTATGACATCAGAGATAACTAAGGTCAGTTATTTATTGAGATGTTTTATTTTTACAATCATAGCAGTAAATTCATGTTTAGGTGTAGGTTGCCGGCTGTGAATCAGACACAAAGATAATTAAAGAAAACGCAACGCAACTAACTTCGAGAGTCGAATTCAAAGCTTTGGCTGCTCCGTAATCGGGTAAAAAGTATCTTATTAACATCTCTGGATGTTCGCGTACCGGTCTTTTAGGCGTGATGAACATGTAAAGGACATGTACATACAAATATGCATATAAATATAAACTCAACTGATTCTCATGAAATTTTGTGAGTGAGTATGTTCGTGAAATATATATAAGTTTTTTGGCGATTCAGTTTTCGAAATTTTGCATATTGGCAGAAATATGGGGGTTGAAAACGTAAAAAATGGAAAAATGTCAACCATTTCCAAACAAACTCGCAAGGTCTAAAGCTCATAGAATCAATAGTAATAAATAGTACAGATGATGACCTCGTCGGTCGATTCTGAGCGACTGTTTGTCAACTTGCATAATTATGGCGTCACTTCGTCTAAACTAAATAAACACCTCTGTGGACATAAAGCACAAGATTCAGTTGCGGGTAAATAGATTATCTTTTAGTTTTAGTGGCCGCAGTCAATGTCTCGACCTAGTTCATTATCCTCTTGTACAGTTGTTTTGACCAATCTTCAAGGATTATTGACAGGTTTTCCTAGTAAGATAAATTGCTCAGAATAAAACCCTATTTATAGCCTGCTGCCTATTTTTGCTAAAATTAAAATTTATTTATAATGTTGGCTAACCTGTCGAAGATATTTCCTCCGAGTTAATAAATATATCATGTATTATTTTATGATATATTATTAGGATTAGATTTCGTTAGCGACGTGTTTGACCTGTGTGAGTACAGGGTAATTTTGGATCTTCCGTATAATATTGGTTTTGCACCCACACTTACACGTACACACTGCCAGTTTTAACTGTTATACGGAATGCCAATGTTATACGAAAGGGCCACAATTATCCTGATTGACTGTAGTAGGTAAAATAAGATATTTTAAAGTGAATTATCTTCAAAATCAATATCTGTGTACGCCCTTTCGCTCAAATAATATCGAGTTCGGCCGCGTACAGTTAGACAAACTAGTACCGGTTTCAGATCATGCACATGCACCTGCCAGCTCCCTATCTTCTCAACCTTAAAGTCTAATTTCGAATAACCCACACGCATTCTGCTTTCATGACTATTGTTATAAACGATGCATCTATTAAGGTTCTTACTGTATCAAGTTAAAGGGCCATTTTGAAATGAATATGAATATCGGTGTGTTTGCGTGCTGTGAATGAAGCATGCGCACTCTTAAGGAATTTAGTTATTTACTCATACAAATACGTGAACTACCGATATACCGTTTATCGTTTAAGATGTTTAAAATTTTAAGGTAATGTTATAGCGTATGCATCACTATTTTGAGTCATTTGAGATGGTGCCTTTAACCCGATGATGCGGTTGACGCAGTTTGTAGACACCTGCCTACTGAGCCGGCGGTCCTGGGTTTGAATCCCGGCCAGGGAAATTATTTGTGTGATGAACTCGAATATTTGTTCGTGGGTCATGGATGTTATCTAGATATATGCACTACTATATATATTGTCGTCTAGTACCCATAGTACAAGCTTTGGTTAGTTTGGAACTAGGTCGATTTGTGTAAGATTGTCCCTTATTATTTGTCCAAACAATGCTCAAACATTTCTTAATTCAGACCGCTACAAGTATTTTTCAATTCTTGTGGATTTTGGAGAACTTCATTTCTTTTTGCTGCGGCGTTACAGTCAATTGCTTCACCGCTTGGCGCTCAAAAGGTTACCAACACTTTAACAGTCAACTCTTAGTATCCATTCAGAAACATGTCCGTTATGTTTGGAGGGTAATTTCCGTTTTCACTTTTTCTTGTTTTACACCGGACGCCGAGTCATAAAACATTAGGAATACCTATACCTAGGTACTAGTACTATGTGGAGTTTGTATACATATTACGATTGGTTGATTGCGATAACATACGATAATGCGTTACAGCACGTTTAATATTGGATATCTGGATATTTGATTTTTAATTATTAACGCGCAAATTGATTAACGGATGTAGATACAATATCTTAGCAAAAATTCATAGATTTGATAATATAACAATAGGATAAGTATAGGACAATAGTATTCTGTTCTCCTGACGACGCGGTTGGCGCAGTGGTTAAGTAACTGCCTACTGAGCCGACGGTCCTGGGTTCGAATCCCGGCAAGGGCATATATTTGTGTGATGAACTCCAATATTTGTGCCTGGGTCATGGATGTTATTTGTATTTAAGTATGTATTTATATATATATATATGTGCCCATAACACAAAGCCTATACGCTCTACTTACTGTGGGACTAGATTGAGTGTGTGAGGTTGTCCAATATAAAATAAATAAACTTAATTTTTGTCCAAAAGCGCAGCCGTGGGTTTAGGATGATTCTTCGAGCGTTCTAACCGCGCCGTTCTAGCGTCATTCTCTTTTCACGATTATTGCCACAACGGAAGAGCCACTCGTTTTAATTATGGTCTAGGATCGCACTCGACAGTGGCTTCGGGATACATAGGTATAAATTCGACGTCCAACAACCATCTATTTTAACAATATTTGCAGAATAAATTGCAATATTTGCAGGAATGACGAAAAACTAGTCTTTATAATACTTAAACTAAACCATGTCGCTGAAATTAGGCTAAATAAATGGCGGATATTATTTAGGTTTGTTTATAGAGCTGGGGCATCAACTGATCTAGATAAGATTAAGGTCATAAACAATGCACTGTGTCAGTCGGAATACTTCATTACTGCGCTGTTTCAAAGACCCAAACTGGATTTTAAATAAATAAATAAGTAAATAAATATTGCTCAATGTTTAATGGGTCAATAAAGACTTGTACCACTAGCTTTCTTTTCAAACTTCAAAAATGAGGACTTACCGCAGAATTCTTTCTTATCGACTCTTTCTCTTATATATGTGTGTATTTATACATATTACCTATATATCGTCGTCTAATCGTCTTTTACTGTGGGTCAGAAGGAAGACAAGAGCTTGCGTCCCCTATTAGGAATATTGTCACTTACTTCCTCTTAATCGTAAGTTAAATTCTTTATCAATTATCCAATTTACTTCCAATGGTAGTTGATGGTGGGGCGTTGGACAATTTTGGGCAATCGGCTTGATTGTAACAGATGGACCGGCTTTTACTTAAATTAAGTAGAGATTTTAGGCCGGTTTTTCGACAGTTTTCAAACTACGTTAAATAGTATTTTATATTACTTAGTATGGTTAGAGTCATTATTTACGTGTGTCATTATGATGACTGCATTATTAAAAAATAAAATAAGATATCACAAAATTTACCAATTGAAATACTGTTTTAAATTCCTGTGAATGTTACTAGTAATTTTAGAAAATATGCTCAGCTTTTTGGAAACCTTTCGCTACTTGCCCATCCATATTCTACAGTGATGTGTAAGTCTAAGTTGGGCTTCAAGACGGTCTAATTTATACAATACATATATCTTGCTTCTAAGGATACGATACCAAAGATAATTAATTAGTATGTATAGCCTAGCAAGCCGGTGCGGCCCAGGGATAGTGGTGCTACAACATCTTTCATATGACAATAATGAGCATACGTCATATATTTGCATTATTAAACGTCATTACCAACTTGTGAAGGATTTGTCATGATCACGATCGAAATTCAAAACATTATTTACCGGAATGCTGCTCAATCCTTCGTTCTTCTTGCGAGATAAATACTGAACTGAAAAAAACTTGAAATTTGCGGAATATTTAGTCTTTATTTACATCAGTGACATTCACTGACTTTCAACGTCAGTTACCAAAAATTTGTCGTTTCCAGTAAAATAAATTGGTACCACTGAAAATCCGCAATATAGCGTAGGTTGAAAAACACCCTGTTGGGCTGTATATTGTCATTATATATGACAAGTATGTATAGGTTATTGATTTGTGTCGTTTACCTACCTATAGGTATAGGCCTATAGATCTTTTAAAAACATTAAGCCAAAGAGGAAAATAGCAAAATATAACAATCATCATAAATAATCACACAAAGGTAATTAAGAAAGAAAAATTGAATGCGATCCACTACAATCTAAGCATTCCATTTTTCTTTCTTAATTTACCTTTGTGTCATTATTTATAAAAATAAAAATGTGGTATTTCCACATAAAAACATAGAATCGATAAAAAAAATATTCTATAAAATTATTTACAACAATCATCTTTAAAGTTGCTGTACCTACATTAAAGTATTAACATAGGTTTTTTTTTTCGAAATTAGTTTTGCGGTGAGTTCACTATTACAAAACTGTTTTGTTCAAACATATGTACCTAATTAATCTAATGGTTTGTTTAGCAATAATCTGCTAATTGGCGGCGTTCATTATTGAGTGTTTGTTTTTGTATTATATTTCCTCGTTATGACTAAAAATACAACAATATACAAACACAATAGGTACATTAATCGAAATACATACATGATTTTATAGTTAAATCCATCCATACCAATATTATAAATGCGAAAGTGTGTCTGTCTGTCTGTTACCTCTTCACGCTTAAACCACTGAATCGATTTTGATGAAATTTGGCATGGAGATAGTTTAAGATCCGAGGAAGGACATAGGATAGTTTTCATCCTGGAAATTATCCCTAAAAAGATTGAAAAGTGAGAAAGTAATTCATGATGACATTGATGACCCTGTAGGAAATGTAATTATTAGACCAAAAGCACAATTGCTCTTAAATTTGCGTAGGCGCTTTTAATAATCCCTTTTATTAATTAAGGTGATTAGGTGGATATATATCGTGTTGTACGAGGTTGCTTCCATACTTCCAAGTTCCACGCGGACGTAGTCGCGGGCAAAAGCTAGTTAATCATATTTTGTTCCGTTTAGTTATGATAAATGATTAAAAAAGTTACTTACACTATTTTTTTTTTTACAAATGCACCAATCCATCTGTTGCCGTGACGCTTGTTATTGTGGCAAAACGTAAAAAAAACAAAATTGAGATAGACCCTTCATAAATAAAGAATATGTGCGTTTTTTGACGACGCGGTTGGCGCGGTTTGTAGTGCAGCTGCCTACTGAGCCGACGGTCCTGGGTTCGAATCCCGGCCAGGGCAAATATTTGTGTGATGAACTCGAATATTTGTTCCTGGGTCATGGATGTTATCTATTTATGTATTTATATATTATGTATATCGTCGTCTAGTACCCATAGTACAAGCTTTGCTTAGTTTGGGACGAGGTCAATTTGTGTTAGATTGTCCCTTAATATTTATTTATTTAATTATATATCGTCAATGTAATAAGCTGAATAAGGGCTATATAAGCTCTTACGCAGCATGTGTGTTATGTGGTTATGTATGCGGGTTATTGATTTGTGATACTTCCTAAAAAAAAATCTCACTACTTAAATTATCCTGCCGTAATTGTTTGTTTGGCCCCGTGTTTGACTGGTATAAAATGTCTAATGGCATTAAGTCCCCCATTTGTACTTTTCTTGTATTGTGTAATAAAGTTTAATTATATAAATACTAGTAACGCCAAAGTATTGGATTAAGTATAAAGTGTTACGTTGAAATAACTTTCAGAGGACGAATTTTCTCCCCCCGTCAAAGATGAACACTTAAATACAAAAAAATACAAATTGGGTGGTTGAACTTTTTCTTGTTGTAATTCTGTCCCGTCACCCAGGAGACAATGGTTATTAAACTTCTTAGAAAAGTGTTGATAATTTATAATATTGGTATTTTCAAGAGATATTCTAAGTGAGAATGGGCTTATAACTGCTGCAATTACAATATTTTTGTTGAATATTTCCGTCGAAAATCGTAGTTTTAAAGAGTAACCCAGGGGACATCACCATGGCAACAAGCAACAAAAAAAGTTGATTGACATCGGATACATTCAGAAATGCAATAAACACAAAACACCAAGTATTGTCCAGAACGAGAATGAAATGAAGTTGTTGGATGCGCTTCACGCGTCGACCGCTGGGAACGCGACAAGCGTTAAATTGTCGACGGACACGCTAGAGTCAAGCGTGAATCGTGATCAAAAAAAATTAAAAAGGCATCTAGGACCATTACTTCTAAAAGACTACAAATGCCTTACATGATACCTCGATTTCTAGCTAACTTTATAGATAGCGCCACCCGAGTGAAACATCTATCCCATATTTCGTGTGAAGCTTCGAAAGAAAGCTTTCAGTAGGTTATGTTAATTCATTTCATTCATACGAAATTTTGTCGGTATCTTGATGGCGTCTGCAATTGGTTGATGAAACTTGTCTTCATTATAGGCATTGGTAGACTTCTTGAATTATTCAGAAATGCAGAAATGTAAGACAACGACGTACACGAATAAAGTTGTTGGACGCTTCACACGTCGTCCGCGCCAGGAACGCGACAGGCGTTAAATTGGCGACTGCCACGCCAGCGACAAGCGTAAACCGGACCGGACCTACAAAAAAGCCAATTCCAGTCATTACACAAATAATTCAAGAAGACTACCAATGCCTGTACACAGTCGCGTTACTAGGTTTTCATCGACCTGTTGTAGATGGCGCCACCTGGGTGAGAAGAAAACTTCTAATTAGATCAATAAACGGCGCTAGTGTGTTTCATGTGAAATGTATGGGATAGACAGTCACTATGGCAATATATTATGAATTATCCTTCAGAATTGACACCCAGCACTGGGAGGATATGTCTGAAGACCGTGACCTATGTAGGAAGACTGTGCGATGGTGTGGTTGCTCATGATGAAGCATGGTTTTCTTCTCTTTGCCACAAGTGCAACCTGAGACACCAGCGTGCAGCTTTTCCCCGCTTCATCGATAGGCGCAACAATTATTTGTCAATTAAGCGGCTGTGGCTGTCGCTCTCGTATCGGGCTATCCAACCATTCTTAAATGCCGCAATTTATTAGACGCTGCTTAACTCATCTGTTATAGAATGGAAAAGGCCAATGATGATGGTGATGGCAATGCCATCTACAACAGATAATAAGAAGTTGTTGGATTCACACGGCGACCGCTCGGAGAATGCGAGCGTTAAATTGTAGACAAACACGCAGGCCCAAACAACAAGCATAAACCAGACCTAAAAAACAATAGTAGGTAATCTATATAAAAGGTTCTCGAGTGGAGAACACATACCGGCAAGCGCAGTGTAGGACGGCCACCCGCAAGGTGGTCGGACGACCTGGTTAGAGTTGCGGGGACTCGATGGATGCGGGTCGCTGCTATCCGGCCTATGTGGAAGTCTATTGAGGAGGCCTGTGTCCAGCAGTGGACGTCCTATGGCTGAAATGATGAATCTATATAAAACCACAATTGAATACAAGGTTTGATCTTCCAAGCTCATGGTTTCAACAGTTCTTAGAATATGATAATAATGAACAAATTATTTATTTTATTACAGAAAGTAAATTGAATTTATACTTACTTAATAATTTTATGATTCATCAAAAAGAAGTACCCATTGGTATTAACATACATAAAATAACAGTTTAACAACCAATTACTAGTCGTTTTAAGTCCCCGCTGACAAAGTAACCACACAACTTTGTAACCAAGTCTTTTTACGTCCACGGTATATCATTCAATTAATGTTGATGCTTGACATGCATGTGCTGACTACAGTGTACTGTCATAGACGATTGATTAAGGATTGACAAAAAAAAAAGCATTACGTATAACACCGGATAGTTTTCAAATGGTATCCAGTCTCAACTCTGAAACATTGATCGCAAAAGTATTTTTCACCTCACTCGCTCGGAAAACCTCCGTTTATAGGGCGAAATCTGCGTGCAAAAGTCTATTTTATCCGCTAGCGTGCAAAAGTCATTTGAATTTCGAACACGACGATTTTGATTCTCTGTGGTGCATGTAACTTTTTTATATTTAAGACTCCTTCAACGCGTGACTGATTTCATCAGTCGATAAATCTTCGAATAACCAATCAACGCTTGCTAATAAAGGGCGATCTGGTCAGGCCGGCTAAAATCATATGTACGTTTGAATACTTCTTTAAAAAAAATATACACCTACAATATCACGTCCAGAAACCTGGTTTGAGGTTACAGATTTTTAAGTTTTTATTTTTTCTACGCTTTATTTTATGTTGAATATGTTTATATATATTAATAGTAAGTATTTCAGTTTCATTTACATATTTTGACTAGTAAATATATTAAATACATCACAAATTTTAATATTTATTTGTTATAAAAGTTGGAACATAAGAGTGTAATTACTGAACGCACCCGAGAAAAAAATAATAATTAAAAAGTTGGAAGTTTTCACAATTCACGTAAACAACGTAAATTGGTTCTGTGGAGAATACATACTGTTGTCTTACTTTATAGAAATGTGGAAAACAAGGAAGTTAAGCCCAATTTGGAGTATTTATTCAATGCTAAAAGCCTGCATTAAAACGGAAAAGGATTTGTTATAAATATTTGGAGACAATAAGTAATTTACCGAAACTATTGGCGTTTTTAAAGAAGATAAAGCCGAAATAATCTTGTTCGGATCCCATCGTCCAATAACTTCCAAAGCAAATGTTATGGAAAATACTTCCGTGTGGCCAACTAATCCTTCCCAGAATGCCATTCTCCCACATTCACAACGAATGATGTCAAGTAGTTTCAAATACAAATATAATATAACAGTGCTTAAGAAAAACTCAACGATAAAATATAGGTACACGACGATACTACAAATTACGGCCATATTTTTAATATGTGCGTGCTTCTCTCGTATTTATACGGTTTGGATTTGAGTGTGTTAATGTTTTAAATTTGATGTGCTAAATAGAAGGCAAAATTAAATATGATTATTTTTATGTTTTAATTGTTTTTCTTGAACTTCCATTTTCCTCGCTGTAGTGAGGTGAAAAGTTGTGTGTTCCGCATGGCTGCAAAATTATTTAGCTTCTCGTGTCTTGAAAGCTTCGCTACGCTCAGGAATCTATCTTTGAACCATTCGCTTCGCTCATGGTTCAATCTTAGATTCCTTCGCTCGCTCAGCTTTCAATTTCAACACTCGCGCCAAATAACAACTTTGCAGCCTTGCATAACAAATAACTATTTTTCCTGACACCCGTAATATGTTCAGGATTTTAAAAATATTGTTTTATAAAATTAACTCATTAGGTTAGATTAGGTTTGTTTTATAATTATTCTGAAATAAATGGCTTTCGGACAAATGAAAATTTGGCGAATTCAGATAGGTAACCTTTTCAAATAGTTACGAAAGATAGGAAGAAAGAAAGAAAGAAATACATTTATTCGTGACGAGACATAAAACATAATTACATAAAAGGTGTGACAGAAATTATAAGACAATAAAATGAAACAATAAGCAACTATTTTTATGGCTGTGCCACGAAGAGGTCCCACCTCAGCAAGATGCTAGCTCGAGAGCCAGCGCTGATCTCCGACTTACTTACGAGTAGCTACGTTGGTAATTCTAAATGCGTTTCCCTAAAATTATGTACGTACCTACATCCATATACTAATATTATAAATGCGAAAGTGTGTCTGTCTGTCTGTTACCTCTTCACGCTTAAACCGCTGAATCGATTTTGATGAAATTTGGCATGGAGATAGTTTAAGATCCGAGGAAGGACATAGGATAGTTTTCATCCTGGAAATTATCCCTAAAAAGATTGAAAAGTGAGTAAGTAATTCATGATGACATTGATGACCCTGTAGGAAATGTAATTATTAGACCAAAAGAACAATTGCTCTTATATTTGCTTAGGCGCTTTTAATAATCCCTTTTATTAATTAAGGTGATTAGGTGGATATCTATCGTGTTGTAGGAGGTTGCTTCCATTCGTCCAAGTTCCACGCGGACGTAGTCGCGGGCAAAAGCTAGTAAGAACATAATCGTTTTCTTAGGAATTACTGTTTGTGTTTTTTCTTACTCAGAATCATTGGCACTTTGAGGCATAATACGCAGAAAAGCGTCCCAATTTTCTTATCCTGATCGTCCTTACTCGTACTTACGAAAAATTTTACGAGTATTTCTTTATTTGTATTAAACGTGACGCACAATAATTTGTAAACTGCCTAATTTGCCAAACAAGAATGGTACTGCGAGTGAAGCCGCGGGTATACGTAAGTAAAAAGGTTATTCTCACTTATAGACATAAAATCTCATTGCAAAAAACTGTGGCTAGACATTATTATATCCGTGTATTCTTCATGATATTTTGTCTTGATTTTGTGCCTATAGATAGAAAAGAAAGATACACGGGCACTAAAATAATCTAGTACTTTATTGGGCTTTCAGATCTATAAATGTCATATCAATCATGTTTTCCTTTCAATTTTATTATGACCGTGTACGGCCGACAGTGACTGATTTATTATAACGTTAATAATGGATTTTGATGGAAAAAAAGAAAGTATTCGGAAGTTTTTGAAGTAAATTGGTATGGCGGAGACAAATTAACCATGAAATTGAAACATTGCGATCGTGGGATTACGGAAAATCGAATCTTAACTTTACGAAGGTTTTATTTAATTATTAATATATATGCTACAAGATTCCTGCGATCTTCGACCAAGAAGAAGATAAAGTAAAAACCTTACTTTTTGCTTCTCCGTTGTTAACTATAAGTGTTTTAAATCTGGGAATGCTCAATTACACCCGAACGAAAAATAATCGAAATCGGTTCAGTTGTGATGAAGCCACAAAGACATACAAACTTACACATATATTTTTTTATCTAGAAAAAAATCCATCAAAATTTCAAAGTTAGGGCATAATATAAAAAAGCGTGACCAAATTATTTAACTACTAATAACATTATATTGAAGAACTCAATCAAAACCCTATAAACAGACCACACGTTTGTAAACAAACATTCTGATGCACCTTTTGAACTATAAACCATTGTAATATCATCATTATTACCATGCTTTAAGCACCTTAAAGTTTTTATTGCCGGTAGAAACAAAAAGATGACGTAGCATTATATTTTCTTAATAGACTCTCATGAACGCACCTTTAGTTTTTTCACATATTTTGACGATAAACTAAATTCGAGGTTACGGTTATGTCTTTTGGGTTGAAAATGTATTCGGAGTGACGTCCAAACTAAGGGTGAAATAGTTGACTTCTTTGGTGGTCGAAAGTTTAAGGAAGATGTCATTAAATTGGGGTTTGAACACGAATCAGTGATTGTTGATGTGTTTGACATTTACATGATTATAATGTTTCGGAGTCAATAGTTTTTTTTTTCGTAAAAAAGATAACCTGGAAAAATATTACTCACTATTATTTTTATTTATTTAGATGAGTAAGCTAAATAAAACTAACGGACACTTAGCATTAAAAAAAGATAGGCATCATACTGCACAAGATTTTTGAATAAAGTACAGTCAGCGTCAAAAGTAAGAGATCATTCAAGTACTTTGTCGCAGCACAGAATAGTAGTGCAGTAGTTTGAATGTGTCAAAGTAGTTGGAGTGAAATAATACTAAACATAAATATTATTTTTAAGTTAACTGTACCTGAGCGCTAATTCAAATGTACCTTGACAAATCGCCAAATATGCGATATCACAGGTGTATATCGCCTTTAACTGTCGTTAAACCATAACATTTGCTATTCAATTTGTACAAAGTTACATTTCACCCGGTCAAGTTTAGTTTGCGCCTTATATCTATGGCGTCGCGTATAAATGAGACGCAACTAAGGTAGCTCACGAACTGGTTGGTGAAGTGCCGATATACTAGATTATATCGCCACCTACATGAAATTTAACCCTGATTTGAGTAATAGTTTGTTGATAGAAACTACGTAAATCATACCTAAGATGTTGAGTTTACTGGTTCCAACTGTTGCATTTCAATCTCCACGATCCAGAACTATCCTTTCAGGAAACCTACCAAGACTTGTGGGTTATCTAAACTCTATTCAATTCCGAATTGTAAAGTCAAATAGTACTCCTGATTTAGACTGCGTTTGTTTGTTCACCTTTAGACTGTTCTGTGTTAAACAGGAGTTCCCAAACTTTGCGCCACGGCTGTCTGGGGTTACTCCGAAGTTCGATCGTCGTATTATGTTGCCTCGTTAATCCAAATATTGCTTAATACGAGAGCGAGTGAGTAGGCAAAATTGGAAGTTCCAATACGAAACCAGAGGTTCGTATTGGAACCGAACCTCTGGTTTCGTGCGCGGCCGAAGGGGCCTCCTCTGATGCACCGTAGAGAGTAAGACTTTTGACGAATGTACGGTTTGTTTCTATCTGGAAACTACGTTATTTGAAAAAGCTTTAGCTTAGGCGCTTTAGCGCCGGTACAAAATATTAAACCCGTAAGTGCATGCCTGCCTGCAGAAGGCCTTAAGGCATTAAGTCCGCTTTTTTTGTATTGCGCAACAAAGTTTAAATAAATAAATAAAGCTGGCTTGATCAACTACAATGAATGGTAGAGGATCGCGCAACATGCCGTACTTGTTGTGACCAGAAGACGATCAGTTGGTAGTCTCAGGTATCGCTAGGGAGACATGGTAGGGATAGGTGCGTAAGCCCAAAACTAGGTGGGAACTGCGCAGGGTGGGGCCAAATGACGTGCTCTCATTTCGGAGGCTAAGATCTTCTTTTGTTCACTTATGTACCTAGCCAAAATAATTCAGCGATAGACCGTCTATTGTTTACCTGTATTGCAATTTCATAAATTGTATATTTCCTGTTTTTTTTTTGTGAGGCGTGAAATAAAGAATACTTGTATCGTATTGTAGTTCGTTTTAGTTTAGTTTTAGTAAGTGCGCTGATAACTCATAAACTTTGAGAACTCCAGTTTCAGGATGTTCTATGTTAACCCTTTGTCTTCCTTTATTGCACAAAACAAGCTATAAATGTATAAATATAGGATTCATTTTCCTTTAATCAAGCTTTAAATAACTGAAACCAGTAAAACTACTAATTTATTAAGTCATTAATTTAAATATATCAACAGAACGATATAAGAGATGATTAACCCATTTTAAGCGGCTAGCCCCGAAATGATGTGGTAACGACGATAAACAGTTTACGTTTGAGACAGAAATAGTTTCCGGAGAAACGAAACTTAGTGAAAGATTAAGTCAAAATGTTTTGATTAAAAGGGTTTCTGTTTTCTACGTTATTTTGCTGGTTGAAACATTTTTTTATTGTCGGCAAATTATATAACGACAGCAAAACAATAAATACTTTAGATGGGTATTAGATGGTTTTTGAAATTGTTTTCAGAATCCTTATAATTTAACAAAACAATAATTTGTAGAACAACCGTGAACTTAAAAGTAGGTACTTTTCACGGTGAAAATGGCAAATTACTTATTGTCTCCATACAAATATTGGTACCCAACCCACATGACGTCACGTGTGGTGGACATTTGTATGTATGGAGTATCTTTAGTCCCATATAGACCTTTGATCCCAATAAAAAATAGAATCGAATGACATCCTCAAAAAAAATCGTCATGCTTATTATATGTAGAGATCTTCTCGGTGAAAGAAAGAAAGAAAGAAAGAAATACATTTATTCGTGACGAGACACAAAACATAATTACATAAAAGGTGTGACAGAAACAATAATAAAATAAAACAATATGCAACTATTTAACGGTGCTATTCTCTTAGTGTCATGCGTTGTAAACGTTTTTCTTTGCTTGTAATTTTTAATGAAAAACACCACCACCAAATTACGAAGGATTTTTAAAAGTAAGTATAGCGCAATTACAATTACGAACTCTTTTAGAAGTTATTCTAAACGCATCCTCGTAACCACGAATCAACTTAGGCGCACATGAAAATTAATATTTTACGTAAAACCCAATCTTAATTATAGCTTATGAATACGAGAAGGCGGAGAAGTGAACTTTAACTACTAATTAATTATAACTACATCATAATTAACCGATTAAGACAATATTAACGGCGTTGAGTATAGCCTCGTGGGTGGTTCAGATAAAAAAGATGCTTTATAGTTTTGACAAAGATAGTAGAAAAAATGAAATTGTCTTTGTGTTTATTGTAATTTGAGATGTTTTTCGATTTGGATCGCTGTAAAAAACCAGAGGGATTAACCTGGAGATGAATATAAAGATTTGGAACGACTCTTTTAAGTTTTTAATCTTAAGATGAACGTGATTTTGACGGTTTAAAAAGGATGATAGCTGTCAGCTTCATTTAAATGGTCCGTGATACTTTGTTAATGCAATAACATCAGTGTGAAATGAGTCATGAGCTACCAGGATTTATGTCGCACTTAAGACCCAGTCCACTTGGCTAACGTACCTACTTGCTTATCTCTACATTACAATTGCGTCGATAAAATTAGATTTATTTTAAGAAATATGTTTTTTTTTAATGTGATAGGGGCAAACGAGCAAACGGATCGTCTGATGGAAAGCGATTACCGTCGCCCATAGTCACAAGTGCATTGCCGGTATTTGACTTTGTGTAACTTCTTCACTTCATAGTATAAAACAAAGTCGCTTCCTTATGTCTGTCTGTCTGTATGTCCCTATGTATGCTTAGATCTTAATAACTACGCAACGGATTTTATGCGTTTTTTCTTCAATAGATAGAGTGATTCAAGAGGAAGGTTTATATTATGTATAAAACATGCATAATTATTAAGCATTGCACCTGTGCGAAGCCGGGGCGGGTTGCTAGTTCCCTATAAGAATGAAATTTTTAATACGTATAACTGAACTCTCTCTGTCCAGACCAAGACACTTTTTTTGTAGAATAACTAAAGAACCTAAATTTACGATGCAATCCACGCCGCCCAGGATAGAGTAAGCTGGCGCAAGATAGACCACGAAAAAGTTATTCAGAGAGGCGACGACGACGACCCTCAGCATTGAGGATATCGACTAAAGGAGGAGGAATCGTGTACAAGCAGCCGTACATACACAACAGATACATTCATACACAAGTTCAATTTAAACTAACATTTGGCGACATATATTTAGCATTTCGTGACGCAAGTGCATCGGCTCAGCTGTCTATTTCAGGACTCCGAACAGCTATATCCGCGGCCAGGTGTCACCAATCGTAATCGGTTACGGCGACGGATACGTTCAGGGTAACAATTGGCTGATTTGTAAAGATGTTGTGATCGTTTGTTCCTCACGGCTTATGTAAATTAAGAGTATTAATAGTTATTTGTGCAACAAGAGAGCAAAGTTGTTTTTTGTTATGAGTGCTGATTTTGAGTCCCGAGCAAGTGAAGGATTCTACGTTTGAATCACGAGCGTAGCGAGTGATTCTATGTTAGAATCCTGAGTGTAGCGAGGGACTCAACAGCACGAGATGCAAAAAACTTTGCTCTCGTGTAGCACACACAACTTTTCACCTCATCAGCGAGAACATGTTCGACATTTTGTGCTTTTTCTTCCAACGTATGTTTATAGTCTTTGTTGCTGATTTCAATAATATTATTAATCAGAAAATAGATGTGCTGCTTAAAAAGGAATAACAATATAATTTAATTGAAATTATAATCAACCAACCAACGCGGTTATTGTCATTAGGTATTTGATCAAATTGGGAGATTTAGCAGATACATGACGTGTTTATTTATAAATATGTAGGTACATATTATATTACGAGATTTTGTTTATAAATTGAATAATATTTTTACTCGTAAAACACCAAACAAAATAAATGCAAAAGAAAATAACAATTACAATATGAACTCGATATTTTTTAATGTACGTTTCGAATATGCATCTATGATAAATGGTGAAATTATAAATTATTATTATTATATTTACAATAAGTAATAAGTTGAAAATTATTTGAGCAATGATCTATTGTTTTATATAAAAGGCACAATAATTTTAATATTCGGTCGTTAAATAAAACTATAATAAAGAAAAAAAAATACGTTGCAATTAAAACTTTTTCGGGTGTTTTAATGAATTTTTTGGTATAACGCGTATCCGAACTGTTCTCAATCGAGGTCGGATTTGAAAATTGAATTTCAAATTGATAAGTTTCTATCCCTCTCTTTTATATACATATGAAAGAAACAGAGTGCATCGAGATTCAAATGATTAGAATTTTATAATTAACCTTTGGCTGAAGAATTGTACAAGTCGTGGTCAGATATTGAAAAAATTAAAAAGCTACTTTCTACTCACGCTCGAAACAAAATCGCATTTTGTTCACTGTTATCTGACAGCAAAATCGCCATGTTTGAGCTGGTGAGGTGAAAAATACATTATGAAACGGGTTTACTCAAGTCGTTTAAGTTGAATGTTGCTATATATAGGACACTATTTCACCCCAGTACATCTGCGACCGCGGCGGCGGGGGCACCCCCGCCGAAACGTTAGATTATGAAGGTAAATAAGGAATATCGCGATAGGCCCGTTATAAATAGTGTCAATTATTACTACCTATATAGGGTAAATCGCCAATAATTGGCCACCGTTCAATAACTGGCCACCTCAAACTAAAAATGAACTCTGTTTACCTATAAATACAATTCATTTTAGTATAAGCTGTTAATTACTGGCCGCCCTTCAATAACTGGCCACGATATAATAAAATGAATTCAGTTTGTAGGTAAACAGAGTTCATTTTTAGTTTGAGGTGGCCAGTTATTGAACGGTGGCCAATTATTGGCGATTTACCTATGTTTTGAATCGGTTCGCCATCAGAACTTTCGATCAGTCGCGGCGGCAGTCAATCAAACACACAGCATTCATATTGAGCAATATTCGACTTAAACGATGTAAGAAAATCCTTTTATATGTACAATTTTAACTTATTGACCGCCAAGCGGTCTAGCAATTTACCGTGCCACTGACGCCAGAGTAAAAAAAAAGATGTGCCCCAAAATCAACAGGGATTGAAAAATACTTGTAGCGGTTAGAATTACAAAGTTTTTGATCGTTGAAATTTGGACGGCTGTGGCCGACGTGGCGTCAGGGGCACGATTTTTTGTTGACGGCCACAGCCGACTGTGGCGCTCAAAATTCAAATTCAAATTCAAATTCAAATTCTAAAAAAAGGTTAATAAGTCATAGACTCACGGGGCTTTTCTATGTAAAATGAAGTGTTTCTTAAATTAACGAATTTAATTAAACAATTTACACTACACGAAGATGGGCGGAGGGGGATGAAATAATATGGCTTAGAAGACAAATTCACTAGTCAAAGATAGAAAAGAAGATTTGGAGGATGAGAAATGGAACTTGCAGGAGTCAACGATGCAGGGCCTGTCTCGGTGGTTCTTCCTAGTATATTCAACATAATACTTCCTGGTATAAAAGTACTCTTTATTGCACATCCCACTAAACATACAGGAGAAATACAACGCAAGAAATTACAATCAGAGGTAAACAACAGGCGGTCTTACCGCTAAAGAGCGCTCTCTTCCAGACATTCTTTGGGTAGTGGAGAACTTGAAAATTTATGTTCTCTAACTTTAGCTAATGATGATTATGATGAAATAAAAAAGTCTGTAGAAAATAGTTGAATATTGCGTATGAGGCCTCTATTTTTGGTCCCATTCCAATCAGTCCAGTATGAGAAAAAAAGGTGACACTGTCCGACTTCAGGTTTTTTCTTAGGTGAAAAATCTACACATAACAGTAATACTATAAAGGCGAAAGTTTGTGAGTGTATTTATGTGTATGTATGTTACTTATTCACGCTCAAACGGCTGGACCAATTTTGATAAATATTGGTATGGCGGTAGCTGACGCCGCGGATTAACACATAGGCTACTTTTTATCCCTAAAAATGTAGTTTTCCCGTAGGATGAGTGGGTAAAACCGCGCGGAGCAGCTAGTAAGATTATAAAGTAACATTTTCTATACAGGAATACAAAGCACCCTCATTCAGAAATCGATCAGTTCTACGAATTGACCTCACGTGCCGCCTTGACAGAGGCCGTCAATCCAACACGGAAAATATGTCATCTCTGTAGCAGGAATTGACTATGTTGCCGACGACATCGGAATATAAATCACTACAATAGGTATTATATCATAATGGAATTGGAATGAAAAGAGATAAGTTTCATACAATAATCAAAACTAATTTTGAATGCTGAACGAATGCTTCTAGATGTTTTTTGCGGTTTCTTCCATTGGTTTTACTATTTGGTGTTATTAAGTATTAATAAAATAGTTTCTTGGAGCATGATTGACATGAAATAATGAACTTTATTCTCCAAGTAGGCCGTAAGGGCACGTTTACATGTCTGAGTGTACTCTATTCATGGATAAGACCAGTCAGACAAATCAAGGTACTACTGAAGCGTTACATCGTAATATTTCCATGTTGTAGATTTTATGATATTATAGAAATTAAGGTTCACGCCTTTCAAATTAAAAGTGCAAGGATCGACACAGAAAGCATAAAGAAAAATTCGAAAGGTTGCTTGGGAGTTAGGGTGGCGGTACGGTCAACGCGCTGGAGCGGCAATCCAGAGGTACCGGGTTCGATTCCCGGTCTCTTCCACCAGGTAACTCATTTCAATTTTTCTTGAAGCTTTGATCTTTGTATCATGATGCATGATAATAGATGTTTTTTTTTTTTTTTTTTTTATGTCAAAGGGATAGGGTACCCCTTATCTTGCACAATCTCTATTGTCCGAAATACATTTCGCATAACCGTTTTCGCACAAAAATTTTTAGCCGAATGATACTATCGCATAATTATATACTTACCACAATTGTTATGTCGCATAGTATTCATTTGGCACAATTTTGAATAGCAGAATACTAATATCGCCAACTTTTATTTCGCAGAATTTTATGTAGCACAATATAAGTTCCGCCGAATTTATTTCGGCATAATTGTACCATAGCATACCCACAGAACCGAATCGCTGCCAGAAAATTAGGTTAGGTTAGGTTGAAACTGCGTCCCTCACAGAAACGAAGGCAAGGCAGGTAAGTAAGGCAGGTCCGACTTGGCTTAGGTTAGGTACGACGACGAGCGAAGCGAGGAGGAGTGTTAGGTTGAACTGCGACCCTAACGAGCGAGCGAAGCGAGCGAGCCGCGCAGGTCCGACTTGGCTTACGATTCCTAACATTACCAATTTCACCTTAAGGCAGATCTGACTTGGCCTAGGTTAGGTACGACGACGAGCGAAGCGAGGAGGAGTGTTAGGTTGAACTGCGACCCTAACGAGCGAGCGAAGCGAGCGAGCCGCGCAGGTCCGACTTGGCTTACGATTCCTAACATTACCAATTTCACCTTAAGGCAGATCCGACTTGGCTTAGGTTAGGTACGACGACGAGCGAAGCGAGGAGGAGTGTTAGGTTGAACCACGACCCTAACGAGCGAGCGAAGCGAGCGAGCCGCGCAGGTTCGACCTGGCTTACGAACTTGACTGCGTGCCTCACAGAAACGAATCGCTGCCAGAAAACTAGGTTAGGTTAGTTTGAAACTGCGTGCCTCACAGAAACGAATCGCTGCCAGAAAACTAGGTTAGGTTAGGTTGAAACTGCGTGCCTCACAGAAACGAATCACTGCCAGAAAACTAGGTTAGGTTAGGTTGAAACTGCGTGCCTCACAGAAACGAATCGCTGCCAGAAAACTAGGTTAGGTTAGGTTGAAACTGCGTCCCCCACAAAACCGAAACGCTACCAGAAAACTGATGGAGTAGGACAGTCATAATTACAATCAAGGATGCAAACGGAATATTATGCCATATAAATTTCGGCGACACAATTATTCGACCATAGGAGTATTGTTCTAATCGAAATTATGCCAACGTACTATTCTGCCAAAGAAACGTGTGCGAAGTGATAGTATGCCAAGAAATTTAGGCAAAAAGCAATTGTGCGAAATGATGATTGTGCCAATGGTTGCTATGCGAAACGAAAATATGCCAATAAATTTTGTGCAACACATTAGTAACCCAAAGGGATATTATGTGATAGCATATTCAGCATGAAACATACAAAGCTATTTGTTTTTTATGTTTCCTTTACGTATTATTGCATTAATTTCTCTTCAAATGACCGTGACGTCCCAGTTCCACCCAGCAAAGGTCGCTGTTTAGCATTCCTGTTTAGCCGCTGGCCTATTGCTTTCCAATGTTTATACGACCGCCACTTTCTAGGACCACGCTTGTAGGTGTATCATAAACCTCGAGATCGGACGTATGCCACAAATCCGTTGGTCACATGACAATACAGCCTACAAATAGGCTGGTTACCATCATAGTAAATTTAATTTTAATTTTGTTAGCTACAATTATAGAATCCATACTAATATTATAAATGCGAGAGTGTGTCTGTCTGTCTGTCTGTTACCTCTTCACGCTTAAACCGCTGAACCGATTTAGATGAAACTTGGTATATAGATAGTGTCAGTCCCGGGGAAGGACATAGGATACTTTTCATCCCAAATAAATTTAGTGTTCCCGTGGGATGAGCGGGTAACACCGCAGGGCACAGCTAGTGTTATAATAAATCTATAATGTTTGTCAAGATTCTAAAACCTTTATTGTTACATTGGGAGCTTTGTGCACATTTGCTTTGAAGATGTTGATATTTGTGTTGTGCCACTTCGCTCATCCAAATGTTGATTAATTAGAGAGCAAGAGAGACGGCACTTAAATTTTTAGTTGAAGCTTAGGTAGCAGTTACAAATAGGACAGAGTAGTCCGTTTTTTTTTACACTAGTCCGTCAGTAATCAAATCATTAGTGCACCAAAAACCCCGCGGTATGCTAATGATTTTCATCTGGGAATACCCCAGCGTCCCAGTCTACCTGAAGCCGCTAACCGCTTTCTTGGGGATTTCCTTAAACTTTTTGTCTTTCTTTAAGCATGTTATGGTTAAAACTTGGGTATCGGATTGAGATGGGTTTCCCAATGATTTCACATAATAGTTACCTACATATATATTGACATAATTAGGTGAATATTTCGAAGAATATTACGGCTGCTTTATTTCTTTTCTTTTAGAGCTGACTTAGGCTATGTCTATACATTGATTTAAACTTATACGATTCTCACATATTATTATAAGAAAACGGGGCTTAATGGCGTTCAAAAAGTGTTTATTTTAATTACCTCGACATTTCGATCCCTTTTTTAACGTTCCGTACCCAAAGGATAAACATTTAAGTTAGGCTCCCATACAAATAAAAAACCGGCCAAGTGCGAGTCGGACTCGCGCACCGAGGGTTCCGTACAAACACTTTCCATCCCTAAGTGGTTAAGTTAAGTTTGCACCTGGTATGTATAGCGCCCCATATAAATTAGGCGCAAAGTTAGGTATTAAAAAAAAAACTACTTACTAGATCTCGTTCAAAACAATTTTCGTTGGTAGTTTTATAGTAATGTACATCATATGCTTTTTTTAGATTTTTCATTTTCTTATTTTAGAAGTTAGAGGGGGGGGGACCAACTTTTTTCCACTTTGGAAGCGTCTGTCACGCAAACTATTCGGTTTAGAAAAAAAATATGTTAGAAACCTCGATATCATTTTTGAAGACCTATCTATAGATACCCCACACGTATGTTTGATGAAAAAAAAATTTTGAGTTTCAGTTCTAAGTATGGGGAGCCCCCAATATTTATTATTATTTTTTATTTTTGCATTAAAATCTTAATGCGGTTCACAGAATACATCTACCTACCAAGTTTCAACAGTATAGCTCTTATAGTTTCGGAAAAAAATGGCTGTGACATACGGACGGACAGACAGACATGACGAATCTATAAGGGTTCCGTTTTTTGCCATTTGGCTACGGAACCCTAAAAACGTGATTGGTTGTGTTAACTTTGCACCTCAAACTTAACTTAACCCGGCCAGTTTAGATGTTATAAGTGTTTGCACGGAACCCTCGGTGCGCGAGTCCAACTCGCACTTGGTCGGTTTTTGAGTGAATAATTAGACAGTGTCTTTTGTTTATTTAGTAATTCTCCCTCAATTTGCAAAAACCCACGTCACTTGTTCGGAAAAAGGTTTGCTAGAAAAGAGTTAAGTGCCTTAAGTGAAGGCAAATCACTTTGTATTGTGTGCTTTGCGTTTCTAGAGCTCCTTAAAGTGCTCGAAGGAATCCCAAGTCATTACACGTCCACCCTTGTAGGCAATTGTTTCCCTTACGGTATTGTTATGGTTTAAATACTACATTAAACAAATTCACTCTCGCTATTTTTTACGTAGGCACAGCTAGGGTACCCACCTAATTTTGTAATACGATAATGCTCATCAAATTCCTAGCTGACTTTTAACATTGAAATTGTTTATGTTTCCTGATCGAGTAAAGTGCCCCGATTTATGATAATGTAAATTGCAGATATGATAGGGCCATATAACAAAATGTGGGTCTGGGATAAGGCTTCAAAAAGCAATGAATTCCAAAAATCGGTCGGTAACTTTTTGACTTTTGAGATTTTGTAAAATTTGCCAAAGTTCTCGCTGACTTGGAGCGAGAATTTTCCAATAACTTTTTTCTGAGCTGGCTATTCAAGAAACGGAAATAAAACAAATCTCGGGATTAAATTCGCATACAGTTTGAGCCATCTTAGGAGGCGGGTGTACAAAAAGGTGTAGGCGTTAGGCTTACGCACGAAATCAGACAACAAATTTGTCTAATTTCATCATATGCTTTATTTCTAAATTACATTTTCAATGCCTTTGAAAATGTGTGAATGTGAGATCTGTGATCTGTAGAACTCTTTATCATTTTAGTTAGAATCTAGAAGCTATCAAGGTTTTTCCTCAAATAGTGTCTCCTCTCCATTGAAAACGAATTTTCAATACAATTTTAGAATTCTATAATACAAGTAGACCTAGACACGTTTTGAATAATACCTTCTTCTCTTTTGTCTCCATCATTATATATCTATTTTTACTTACTACTTTGATGAGTGATTGACTAGTCAGTCAGTCCGTAACAACATTGTTTTCAGCATGTCAAAATGAAGTGAGCAGTTAGCACGAATCGCGTAAGCAGCTCTTTGGTCCATAATTTGCCAACTACACAACAACCATCTTGCGCCGCGCTAACAAAGCTTAAGTGGCTTAACAACCTGTTTTCCCACGTTCGGCTAACTAGGAGCTTTCTAGTGATATAGGGACGCTAGATAGGACAATGTAGGAACTTGATCGGCCTGTGATGGCTGCTTTTATCGCGCGATAAATAAGTGACAAAGCATCGGTCACGTTTTGATAAAATGCGAGTGTGAATGACAGATGCTTTGTCACTTATTTATCACGTGTGTGTGTGTGTGTATGATTTATAGAACACTATTAATTTAATTATTGTATTAAGCGGTTTACACTCACGTGAAATTGTCAGGAACGTCCCGACATGTTTCGAACTCTTATGGCTACCCATATAGCAGCGCGGTAACTTCGTCACTGATTTTAATTAAATATGTCTCACGAAAGTTTAATAAGATTATTATTTTTAGTTTTATAAGATCAGGTGGTGTAAGAGAAACACATTGGGGTAAGGGAAACACAAAAATAAATAAGTGTGAGAGATGAATCCAAAATTTCGAAACAGTTCTAGATTAAAAATAAATAAAGTTCGCTGTAGTTGGTCGTTTTATCTTTATTGAAGCTATAATATAGAAAATATTCGAAAGTGTTCCACTTTCCCCGTGTGTTTCCCTTATCCCAACGGACCTTAGTTAGTTAAAGTTTGATTATTACAAAAATCTGCTATATTGATATTGTTTATTGAACAAATGACTCATCTAGTGGACATATCTTTGAGTTATAGCACGCGCCTTGCCGGAGTAGGTAAATAATATCGGTTATTGCTAGGTTTGATACGGCTTCGCAAACATATATTTTGCGGCACCTATAATATAGCCTTCCTGTATTTATGCACAATCAACATAACGTCAAAATGAAAACCAAACCGACTATTACACCTTTTACTAAGACACTCACGGATTTATTTAATATTACTTTCACACGGTTTATCCGTGTTTCGTTTGATCGACGTATTAATTTTGTAAATTCTGTATTTGTACCTATATTGGCATTAAGAGAATGCTATGTTTCACTTATTTCCCTGTTGGGAGCCAGGAGATCTGTATTACAGGTTTATACCTAGTTCGGACTCCAGTCTCTCACCAAAAGCTGTGTGACGTGAAATAGTTATTTGTGCAACAAGAGAGCAAAGTTGTTTTTTGTTACGAGTGCTGATTTTGAGTCCCGAGCAAGCGAAGGATTCTACGTTTGAATCACGAGCGTAGCGAGTGATTCTATGTTAGAATCCTGAGTGTAGCGAGGGACTCAACAGCACGAGATGCAAAAAACTTTGCTCTCGTGTAGCACACACAACTTTTCACCTCATCAGCGAGAACATATTCGACATTTTGTGCTTTTTCTTCCAACGTTATGTTTATAGTCTTTGTTGCTGATTTCAATAATATTATTAATCAGAAAATAGATAAGTACTGCTTAAAAAGGAATTTGTAACAATATCATTTAATTGAAATTATAATCAACCAACCAACACGGTTATTGTCATTATTTGATCAAATTGGAAGATTTAGCAGATACATGACGTGTTTATTTATAAATACATATTATATTACGAGATTTTGTTTATAAATTGATTAATATTTTTACTCCTAAAACACCAAACAAAATAAATGCAAAAGAAAATAACAATTACAATATGAACTCGATATTTTTTAAGGTACGTTTCGAATATGCATCTATGATACCTAAATGGTGAAATTATAAATTATTATTATATTTACAATAAGTAATAATTTGAAAAATCTTATTTTATTTGAGCAATGATCTCGTTTTATATAAAAGGCACAATAATTTTAATATTCGGTCGTTAAATAAAAATATAATAAAGAAAAAAAAAATACGTTGCAATTAAAACTTTTTCGGTTGATTTTAATGAATTTTTTGGTGTAACGCGTATCCGAACTGTTCTCAATCGAGGTCGGATTCGAAAATCGAATTTCAAATTGATAAGTTTCTATCCCTCTCTTT
Organism: Apotomis betuletana; assembly: GCA_932273695.1. NCBI lineage: Eukaryota > Metazoa > Arthropoda > Insecta > Lepidoptera > Tortricidae > Apotomis > Apotomis betuletana. The sequence goes on from OW026300.1 coordinate 1,607,059, forward strand.
TATATACATATGAAAGAAACAGAGTGCATCGAGATTCAAATGATTAGAATTTTATAATTAACCTTTGGCTGAAGAATGAAAATTCGTGGTCAGATATTGAAAAAATTAAAAAGCTACTTTCTACTCACGCTCGAAACAAAATCGCATTTTGTTCACTGTTATCTGACAGCAAAATCGCCATGTTTGAGCTGGTGAGGTGAAAAAAACGCATTTATTTTATTTCATCGAAGACATGGTTTTTTTAAACCGTAAAATATTTTGGGATTTTTTATTTTTTTTATTTATTTAAACTTTATTGCACAAAACAAGTCAGTACAAATGGCGGACTTAATGCCAAATGGCATTCTCTACCAGTCAACCATAGGGCCAAACAGAGATACTAGAAGTGGGTGCAAATTAGAAATCTGATGGTAGAGAGAGGATCTAGAGTAGGTACAAGTAAATACAAAATATTAATTATATTACTGTTTATACAAAGATACATATACCTACACACTATAATATAATATATATACAGATATATACATAACATAATATATATATATATAAATATATACGAAAGTCTACAACATGGGATGATGGATGAACTATTCGAGCTCTTGTTCCAGCAGATGCTTACGCAGCATACACTTGAAAGCTACCTTGCTTGGGGCTTGTCTGATAGAGAGAGGGAGTGAATTCCAGAGACGACATGCCTGAACGGCGAAAGAATTAGACATAAAACCAGTATGGTGCGAAGGAATGGAAAGTTTGAGAGTTCGAGAGGAACGAAGTTCACAGCCTGGACGGGGAGTTTGAAAAATGAATTTACTTTTGAGATATCCTGGGATTGTTATAAAACAAACAGATAGGTTACATTAAACAAATAAAAGAGAATGGTAGACGTCATGTCATATTATAGGGAAGTCAAGGAAGTAGCTATGGATAAAGTTCGATGCGATGGCTACACTGACAAGAGGGGGACCCTTAAATATATGATGATTTATGATGATAAAACAAACCTAACCTAACCCAACCTAATTAATAGAAATATAATGATGAAATGTTTATCGGCGTAACAAGGGGATCCCCTTATACACACTCCTCGAGGCAGCTTGAGAAACATGCGTGACAAACAGAAAGGGACGCTGTGTCTATCTCACGCAATCTCGGCGAGCGTGTACAGCAGGGATGAGATAATACTCGTGCTAAGAAATACCGAGTGAAATCACTAGCTGAATGCTTGAAGTCACTCTTAACGATCACTAATTTTAATGTTTATGGAATTTGGATAGATATGTTAATGTCTTATTGTGTTTGTTAAAGTCTTTCACTGTGTTGACGTATACTCGTATGCTTGGTAATCGGTTTATTTACTTCACGTAAAAAAATGAGACTAGGTTAAAGGAAATTGTAAACATTACATTTAAATTCGTGAAATAATTAAATAAATCAATGTGGTAAAAAGAAATAAGTAGTACAAGTCATTGTCTAGTAACATGTGACCCATCCCATTGACACGCGATATTAAGAATCTAGTCTGGGAAAAGAAGCAGTGATATTATATCCTCTTCTTCTTCTTCTTCTTCGTTTCATTCTTCTCAGAGCGGTCGTGTCGTGGTCTTCATGAGGGAGGGTTGGGGGCTGCTGTCGCCCGTCTAAAGATGTCTCGCCATCTCGTCCGGCAGCACTTCTGGTACATTTATGCAATGGACTGCCCATATCAGATTTTATCTAGTCAGTCCCTCGCATGGGTGATCTGCCACGTGGTCTTGTGCCCTCCACCTTCCCCTGAACAACTAGGCGTTCAATGGAATCACTGTGTGTTCTAGGTTCTAGACTGGGGAAAATGCTAGTGTTAGTTGTTGTAATTTAACTTTTCCTTTCGTTCGTTTTGTTAAACATTTCCACGACGCGGGCAATTAGGGAAAGTGATTGAAATTGCTTCCATTTGTACAGTCGCCGAGGAATTAAGTTAAAATATTTTAATTACATTATACAATAGGTACGTGTATGAAATAACGAGCACCTGCTGATACAAGTATTCTATTTAAAATAAGTAAGTAATTATTTGAGATATAAAAAATCCTTCCATCGTATGTATTTTTAAGACATAATATTACCGACTAAAACTATGGTGGTACATCTTTAATAATTATAAAAACGGTTTAAACTCACGTAAAAGTTGTCAGGAACGGCCCGACATGTTTCGAACTCATATGGAGCTCTTCATTAGGGACAGCTATCCGTGCTGCTACACGACCCATGACCGAGTTGTTTACAACATCAACAACAACAACAGTACTTTATTGCACACCAATAAAAGTTTACACAAAAGGAAACAAAACAAATAGAATTTATAAATAACGGTTAGACAGCAGGCGGTTGTTTACGTGGGTTTAAACCGTTTTCATAATTGTTATTAAAATATCTTCAAAAAGCAAAAGACAACCTTCGAGCATGATACCCCGTACCTAGACGAAAGTCATCATCATCATCAGCCAAAAGACGTCCACTGCTGGACATAGGCTTCCCCCAGAGAACGCCACCATGACCGGTCCTGCGCCTCCCGCATCCAGCGGACGAAAGCAACCTTATTTTAATTTGGTGTTATTTTTTTGTTTCAGGTAAACTATTTTTTAATACAATAAAAAAAAAATAGACATGGCAGACTATCAGTAAGTTATAACACAACCTATACTAGTGTCTCTATGAGCTGCAGACCAAGCAAATCTGTATCGAAAAGGCTGAAATATTTTAGTCCAAGCTGTAACGAAAACTCTTCAATTGTTAATGAAAACACTCTTCATTCGTATTTATTACTTGACAATCACGTCACGGTTAGGTAGCCATTTGTATGAACCGTTTACAGCGCTCCGTACAAATGTAAAATTTTAACGGTCATAAATCTGACTCTTACAGCAGTTAAGTGTAGTTACACTGATAATATAAGTACCTAACCATTTTGATCCTGATAATAAATAGGAATCTTGGAAAAGAATCATCATCCTATGCACGATTTTTCGTTTCGCCGAAATTTCGACTGGTTTATGGCCGAAAACTAAAATAATATCGCCGAAAATGGCCGAAAACGATCGGTCTCTAATTATAAGTTACTAATCTCTCTGAGCGGGATTTGAACCCACGGCTTGGCAAGTGCATCACCAATTATGCTATCAACAATACTTGTCTTATGAGACCATGCTTCGACAAAAATTGATTACTAAGCACTTGTGCATTCGTCTGTACTATTTACTAATTACGTCCAGTTACAAAATTCTTTGCATCCGCAGAATTCTTGCCGCTGGATGAAAAAGCAATGAGTTATATGCGAATTACACTTTTACCTGCCACTCAAACAGCTCTAAAGCATTTCATAATTTATTTTATGATCTTAAATATTTACAGAAGACATATTTGTGTAATAACCTACACACTCAACACTCGTAAAATTATCTTAGAAGCGGTTTTAGTACACAATGTTCAATGCTGTATCGAAAGGGTACAATCTTCAAATACAATGAACTATTAAGTACGTAAGTTTATGCCAAACATTCTTTAATATGTTGCCGCTTTTTTGTGTAAAGGACCGTCCATTTTCCAAAGAAATCTATTCACCTACGCTTTCAAATTCCTACTAAAACTGAAAAATACATGAACCACGCGTTTCGGTTTGCGATGTCATCGGTTCGCCGTGGAAAATATTCCCACGCGTACCGATAAGTCTGCGGAATTATTAAAAAAAAATTTAACTCTTTACCGGCTCATTTGTTTCCTCCTTACACCCTTCAATCGAAGCGTGAAGAAGCATCTCTCGGGCCAGCATGGCAGTGTCAACTGACATGGCACCGTTGGTTTCTCGTCAGTTGCCATTGCGACTTGAGCTCCCCTTTTTGCTTACCATCATGCAAAGTGGACTATTCTGTGCCAATATAAAAAAAAGAACCAGGCGAGTCCATGGTGCGTAATCTTGGAATAAATACGCCTAGAAAGCTAATTAGCGTTTAAAAGTGAAGCCAGTTTCTGTTAGCCACAGGCTAAGTTTCGTCCGTTGCCGCACCGTCACAACGTCAATGTCACAATGCAAAATGTCTGTAGGCACGCACACATAGAACCAAAAACGACTTCATCTTTCACAAATCTGTTGTACGAAGACTTTCGTTCTAGGCGTATTTATTCTAAGTGCACACTTTCTTTGACTGGAGATAGTTAATAACATCTTTTGTGTTCCAAAAATACTCGATCAAAACGAGTGCATAGTCGAGTGGCATCGCTCAAAAGGTGTCCACCGTAACAAGCATGAAAAATCACCCTTCGTCACTTTTAAGACGGCTGCTTAAAGTTAGAAATACTGCAATCAAAATGCATCCCGAAAATAGCAGCTAGGCAAATCTGGTTAGCGGTGCAGATAGTCCTTATGATGAAGGAAGAAGGTTTAATATGAATGAATGGGGAGTGTAAAATGATTGGAATGTAATGGTATAATGCAGCCTGTGCTCTGAAGAAAGCATGCCTTGTTATTGATACTTGACACTGGCCGTCTCCATTGTAGTACGATACGGTACTTGAAGTTAATATTGAGCGCCATAAACCATTACCAATACTAATAATAATCGGGGTAAGATTAAAACGGTCCCACAAAACATAAGTGGCTGAAATAGCAGGCACAAGTACTAATAAAGAGTTGTAAAACATAAGTGTTTTTTGAAGTAGGTACACTACATATAATTTATTGATACAGACGTATTTGTCAATTTCTTGAATTACTTTGTGACCTTCGAAAACAGACAACCGCACTTTAAGCTTAACTGTGACATGCAACTCTTTCTCGCGCGAGATATATTATATTACCTATCTCTCTCTGTACAGTACTGTGAGAGATTGACGGGTGACGCTAAGTCGCGCGACAAGAGTCATGAAGCATCATCGTGCTAGACGGCCTGGTTTCCAATGCTCTATTCAAAAAGATAATGACAAATTCAACCACACGACGTTTATCATAGATCCGAGATAAAACTGCCTGAGATATATCTACACAAGCGATGTGCTTAACCTTTGTGATGTCAAGTAAACAATTTCACTTCATGCAGTTCAAATAGCCAAAACTAACATTTGTCAATGTCCATGATATTGGCATGGCATGGCTTTAATTAAGTTTTTCACCTGTATCGTCCTTTAGACTTCCTATAGTCTTAGGTATGTAGTGATGTAAAAAAAATAGTGTGTAAGTTACGTCAAAATTCAAAATAAAGAACGCCAATTTCGATATACAGACACGTTACATCTATAATTAAATGCTAAAGACGTCTGAGCCTGCTTTTAAGTACATTAAGTCGTTTGAATGTTTTCCGACATGTTGTGTGACAGTGGAAACGCGTCGGAAGCGTTCGTGCCGGTAGCCAGTAATTCACTGACATCGGGTAACGGATACAGCTACAGTTAACTTTACTACAAGCTTTACAAGTATAAGCTCGTAATATCATTGAAAACTCGTGCGTCTCAGATATATTAAAATCAATATGAAACGGGTTTACTCATGTCGTTTAAATCGAATTTTGCTCGACATGTTTCGAATCGGTAAGCGATTCATCATCAGGAGCTCCGAGGAGTACACGACGCGCTTGAGTAAACCCGTTTCATGTGGATTTTAACGTAAGCTCGTCTGTTTTGAAGCAATTCACAAGAGACAAACAGTTTAGTCACTTTATTTATTATCAACATTACAATTGAGGTTTTGGCTAATTGATATTAACTATTATTGCATTATGTAATAATTATTATACAATTCATTGAATTTTCCCTGAAAATTCTAAACAACACAACGCCAGTAGCTTAAGTTTTTAACGCTTAGTTACTTAAAAGAGTAAGTGTAAATAAAGTTTTCAGGGATCCAAGTGGGATTGAAGTTGTTATTATGTCAAATCGAATGTGAAGTTGTGTCAATGTGTTCATGATAGTCATAAGTATTTATTTCGATTGTATCAATTGGAACTGATTTAAGGTTCATTAAAAAATTGTTATCAGCAGGGAAACGTAGGTCCGGGCCTGCATATATATAGTAGTGATATTTCGGATATATGTACTTAAATTGAAACGTCGCAGGCATTATGTCTCACGCTCATCGGCGCCATTTTATCAAAATCATTGTTTACTATCCGCTAGTTTCCGGGCTATCGAGTGTCAACACTTATCGGGTTACGAGATAACGAAGAAATGACGAACAGACTTGTTTGATCTCAGATAATGGAGCCATGTGAATTGTCGGTTCTTACGGATCAAATAAAAAAAAATTATATACAGCCTGTTACCGGCATGCAGGCATTTATTAAAACTGATAATAATATGATCCATTAGTAATTGTTTGCATGTATTAGCTAATCATAATTATGTAAATTAACTGCACAATTAAATTTCTTAAATCCGGACATTCAATGTAGTGGGTGTACAGCGTACACCCGTACATTGTCGTTACTCATATCACGCTGTCATTTAACACTCACTTGTCAATTTACTTTACTGTACATTACTGGCAAATAAAATTTTGTTAGAAAGTTAGTAAAGCCTGAATTTAAGGTAATTGTTTGTATAGAATCTTTTTTTTTTTTTTCTTATCGATTCATATTTTTTATGTGGTAATACCCCTTTTTTTATTTTTATAAATACACGCAGCCGGAAACGCCGGAAACGCAGAGGTCGCGGGTTCAAACCCCGCTTCGATTGTAGTAGATCGCATTAATTTTTCTTTCTTAATTTACCTTTGTGTCATTATACATTAAGGTAATTAATTAAATTAAGGTCATGGATACGTTAAAGATCTATGTTACTTTACTCTACTTTAAGAAAAGCCTACTTGGCGGTAACACACTGTATATCGGACAACCTCACACACATCAATCTAGTCCCAGAGTAAGCTCTAGTAGGCTTGTGTTATGGACACTGGACGACGTTAAACATACTTATATTTTGCGATTATTTCGAAACAAATAATTTTGTTTTGTGAAACATGTAATGTGTAGATAATTTTGTGTTTGACGTCTGACTACATAGATTACTTCTAGGTTTGCCTAAAAATCCATCAATCAAAGAAAGTGATTTTAATATATTTTCAGGTTTGACGAATGTTTTTAGGATGAACCAGTCATTCCACAAAAAAGCTACAAATCGGACTCTGACTGTAACAGATTACTAATCCAAGGAGAGACAATCCAATACCTAAACTAGACCATTAATACAAAGATCAAAGCTTAAAGAAAACTTGGAAATGAGTTACCTGTTGGAAGAGACCGGGAATCGAACCCTGGATTGCCAGTGCAACGCTTGACCATTTCGCCACCCTAACTCCCAAGCAACCTACCGAATTTTTCCTTATGCTTTGCATTATTTATTTGAAAGGATTTACACCACAAAAATGAGACATTATATGTTTCATAGATTTATAATCCAATGCCTAATTTATTTCAATAAGCATTCCCAATTTCAGCTCCATCGGATGACTGAATTTTAAACAAATTTCGTAAAAGTTACGTCAAACGCAAACGCTGTAAAAACAACGGTTAAATACACAAAGCGAAACTGCAAACCTTTGTAAAACGATTTACGTATCTTTATGGGCTTTTGAGTATATGACCAACAAAGTAACGTTTATACAACTTCTTGGTTAAACTTTAGCAAATCACTTGAAAGGCAAACAATAGAGGCGTGTTTTATGGAATGGTACGTATTTTCTCTTCTGAATGTTCTGTTGTTGTTTTCATCCTTTTATTGATTGATTTAGTAAGGCGATATTATAATACAACAGGAAAAACCACCGGCGGGAAACCCGCTCATAGATTATCTGTATATTGACACTGTTGGCTATTTTATCACCATGACTGGGCACTCGAGTCTTGCTTGTTTTAGGGCCCTTGCACACCGCGTTTTTTTAAAGCACTTTCATTAGACAAAGCAGTTTGTTTGTGTTTATCGCGATACTAACGCGCGTAATGCATCGAGTTTGAATCGTCGATACAACCTCGTGTTCCAAAAGCGTTAGCATCGCGTCTGTATCGCCATGTATCGCTACCAACACGCGTTGCAAGCACGTTAGCATTGTCTGAATCTGAATCGCTACAAACGCGCGTTTACCATCGCATCTGCATCAATCTAGGTGTGCAAAGGTCTACAAGCTGCGTCTTAACTAACGACGCGTTAAAAAACGCGGTATGCATAGGCCCTTAGGGTTACGTAGCCAAAAGGAACCCTCTCACTAATCATCTACTCTCAGATTGATGGAGTTTTTAAATTTGTGAAGCTTAGGTGTTCTATAAACATTTACCTTTTAGTTAACCTATTTTTTTTTGTAAAACACTTCTTTTACATCCAGCTTTATTTCATGAGCCATGAAGAAGTTACGAAAAATATTATGCTTGCGAAGAAAAAATACTCGTAACCGTTTTTGTTTATGCTTTACTGGTTTTGTGTCATAACCGTTCTTGTATGATGCCAAATGTAGCCAGCAAAACAAGTATGGTAACTACAAATACACACAGACATACAAAATACAAATACTAAACTCACATTTACTTTTATTAAAATATCTACAATGCACCGATATTTTCTAAGTACCTATAACATGTATGATAACACAGATAAAGTATTTCTCAGTACATTATCCTCATTTGACACATTTATCGACGGGTCTAATTTATTTCACCCCATAACCCGTACAAAGAAAGATCACACAGTCAGTCAGTCTGAACTATTTCTGATGTTCGGGGAACGTTGCGTTCGCAGAACTCGTTCCATTTTTTTGTTATTTTCAAGGAACTTCAATAACAGTAGCGTGGCGTTAGAAATCGATTCCCTCGGCTTGCCTTGAATAAAATAATATGCGAATCTTACTCAATTAAATCAAACGCGTACCGGTAAAATTTTGTATGGGATTACCGAATTCCCGGCAATTTACCGGTATGTTGTATAGAAAAGTTTACCGGTTTGCATTCCTCAGCTGCGACACTGTTTCACCTTTTGATCGCTAAGTGGTAAGGCAATACAGACGCCATAATCACAAAGCCAAAGCTACAAAATCAACAGGGAATAAGAAACACTTGTAGCAGTTTTAAATACTTAATGTTTGGGGCTATGATAAATAAGTGACAAAGCATCTGACACTTTGTCATTTATTTATCGCGTGCGAGCAACCATCATAGGCCCGCTGAAGGTTGAGAAAAAAACGTTAATAACTTTAAAATATGGCCGACGCCTACCCTAAGAATGAGTGTATATTTAAACTTAATGGAGATCGATAAGAGGCGGTCATTAAATATTGATTTATTGATGTTTCATACCTTCTTTATACTTTTATATGGACTCGAATGTACTTAATATTTGCGCCATTCACATATTTGGCGTGACATCGCATAGTCTTGAGGAACTATTAATAAGGTTTTAATGTTTATGTATAGTTAATCTATTCTTACTCTTATGCAATTACAAAATTATTGCCGGCTAATGAAATGCCAATTATAAGACCACAGTCATCTTTATATATACGATGTTTATTAATAAATCCATATTAAGTAATGTATTACCTTTTCATAGCATTTTTTTAGTTTTAACTAAAAACTGAACAAAGAATTGAAAAAATTACCTCACATAAAGGTTTGTGAGTGTGTTTATGTGTATGTTTGTTACTTCGTCATGCTCAAAGGGCTGATATTATACTGATAATATGATGGTAGCTGACACCCTGGATAAACACATAGGCATTTTTTCCGAAAAAAAAAGTTTGTGTTTCCGTGGAATAAGCGGGTAATACCGCTTGTTGGTAAAGTACGTTGACTATTTTATGACCACAACTAAAGCCTGACCAGAAATATATGAGGATGCGCCATATTGCGGAATTTCACTGGAACTAATTTCTTACACTAGCAATGATTTTATGATGGTTTGTCAACAATGTCAATGTCATTCGTTGTGATTTCTTTAAAAGACAAACATTTAAAATTATCTAAAGAAAATGCCGAAAACCATTCACAGACGTGAACGTAAGATTATTTTAAATAAGTGTACAGCATGTGTTTACTACCTACACGAAAAACAGTGAGGAAAAGAGTGCATTCCAGTAAATGATATTACGAGGTTAACTTAGTGGAACTGACAGGTATTTAAAACTAATGTCATTATAGTGGGTTGCGATTGGTTGCAAAATTGTTGCCATATAAATCTTATAAATAGCGCCCTCTTGACAATCCTCATATATTTCTGGTCAGGCTAAAGCCTTGTTAAAACAAATGGAACAGTAATCATCTAAATACAGCGGCCTTATTATCAAAAGCAGTTTATTCCAGTATCGCGCATTGAACTAGCATTTATGCAACTGTTACATAACTTCAGCTGGAACAATAAAACTTTTAGCCATAAAAAATCATATTAAATTCCATTCAATCGCCTATTTGTTTTCGCAATAAATTCCTCTTTTACGACTCGCTCTCCTATTCGTCTCGATCACAGTATAGTCAATGTCAGTATTTTGACCTGAAAGTGGTTGAAATGGAAATACACTAATATCAGTTGACGTACGAAAGACAAATAGAATTGCAATTTTTTTGAGAACGAATTGTAACATCAATATATTTTATTACATGCAAACATTTTGTGCTCTACATCACCCATCAGGGCTTGTCTTGATGACAAACTGCTATGTTAACGCTTACACACTGGAGCTACAAAAATATTAATAATTAACAATTCAATTTATCCCAAGGAAATAGCGCTTAATCGCAGGTAATAATAATCACGCGAGGTAATTAATTCGACCACACATCGATCGCCATTAAATGATCCAATGGAAAAAGGGCTAGGGACTGATATTAGGTTATGTTATAGGTTATCGCGGGCTGGTTTTCCGCAACTCGACGTTTTACAATGAGCCTATTGTGGCGTGAAGGGAATGATATTACTCTAGTGTTACTCGTGGTGGTGAAACGGGCATGAAGTCAACGTACTGTCTATTTGTACTGTGTGTCGAACCTATTCAGTTTCAGTGTTTCGTAACAAATCGACGTTTAGTTTTATTTCTAAAAGTTAAATTTGATACTTACGACTTGCACGTGGATCTATGCCGAACTATTTTAATGCGACCCCGTTGTGAGGTTATTCATAATGATAGGTAACGATGCGGACTATTCTTGATATTTAAGTCGTTATAATGAATAAATATTAAGGGACAATCTTACACTAATCGAGTCCCAAACTAAGCAAAGCTTGTACTATGGGTACTAGACGACGATATACATAATATATAAGTACATATTTATATAGATAACATCCATGACCCAGCAACAAATATTCGAGTTTATCACACAAATATTTGCCCCGGCCGGGAGTTGAACCCAGGACCGCCGGCTCAGTAGGCAGCGGTACTACAAACAGAGCCAACCGCGTTGTCACATCTATATGACGGAATAGATGAAAATAGACAACTTTGTGACAAGATACAGATCGCAGTTCTAATAAAAAAGCCTAAAACTTCCAAAATCAGAAATTGGAGGGACGCTTTTTATAGCGAATATGATTAAAACATTGAGGTGTGAACAAAATTACACACACACTGACGAAATAACGTTACTTGAGTTTAGTTACAAACATATTAATTCAGTAAATTTCTTGACTTTATTATTTTACAGAAATACGTCACAAAATAGAGGAAAATTATAACTTGTTACCTTGATAATTACGTAATGTCATATCCATACTAATATTATAAATGCGAATGTGTGTCTGTCTTTCTGTTACCTCTTCACGCTTAAACCGCTGAATCGATTTTGATGAAATTTGGCATGGAGTTAGTTTAAGATCCGAGGAAGGACATAGGATAGTTTTCATCCTGGAAATTAACCCTAAAAAGATTGAAAAGTGAGTAAGTAATTCATGATGACATTGATGGACCCTGTAGGAAATGTAATTATTAGACCAAAAGCACAATTGCTCTTACATTTGCTTAGGCGCTTTTAATAATCCCTTTTATTAATTAAGGTGATTAGGTGGATATCTATCGTGTTGCACGAGATTGCTTCCATACTTCCATGTTCCACGCGGACGTAGTCGCGGGCAAAAGCTAGTTAAATATAGTCGCTTATATCACTACTTTCCATAAAATTAACCAACAGGAAAACTTTCAAAACCGTATTAGGTACAACAATAGGAAGTGCTTTCGTATTATTATGCACCGTATTATACGTCAACCACAACCGACCACAAATGCATCACGAGCACAATTATATCACTACTTATACCTTCTAAACATGGACTTATCATAAAAGATACAAGATACATTTATTGATAAAAGTTAATGTTTTACAAGTCAGGTTAACACATAATTTATTAGTACATAATTCAACTAATACTAGTAATTAGGTACAACTTTTCCGGAGTACGTAATATATATGTCACTTAAACTTATTATTATTAAATAGAACATATCTTAAGCAAAACAAAACTAATAAACAGTAGTTAATAGGATCGCATATGGCTTAGCAGGTCATCATTTAATTTATAAATTTATGTACCTAAATTTGCTTATGCACACAGTTGGTACATTACTAGAGGTTAGTGCACGTTTCAACAAATTCGTCGACGCTGTAGCATTGCCTAATAATAACGCTGTAGGATGGCTAATGTCTTTACAAAGCCTCGTTTCTATGACCGAGTAGAGTGCCGAGAAGCCTGAGTGTGAGAGTGAGTAGTGGTAAAAACAAAATTACAGCGACAAAGATGCCACATTGTTTTTACCGCTCACTGCTACCGCTGCCGGCAAAAGCCGCCGCGCGCGGTTGCCGCTATATGAGATGCCACGAATTTGCGACAGCGGATATCAACAATCCAGTAAAAAAAACTTAGAACTAAAAACGTCTTTCGCATCATAGATAAAGAGTATTTAGTTTAGTTTAGTTTAGTTTATTTGTCTCACAATATAATGTTCTTGTAAAATATAAGAGTATGTCAGTTTACATTACTTATCATATAGTGATCGTTAATTTACATTATATACAAATACAGAAAAAATAAAAATCTTAACAACTAACTTGGTAGTACACAATAGTATACATACCTAATCAAAATAAATAAATAAATTATAGTACCAATACTAAGGTACCAATCAAATTAAACAATTACTGCCCGTCTAGGCGTCTAGCACAACTAGGCTTCGCGACTCGTGTCGCGCGACATAACATAGCCCGTCACTCTCTCACAGTACAGCGAAGAACGAGGTAGGTAACATATCTCGCGCGAGAAAGAGTCGCGTGTCACAGTTTTGCAGGTTTGTATTTACGGAATCACCTACGTCACGCCACAGTTTTGTCTTCTCATAAAACTATTTGTATACAATGAGATAATTACTAGGTAACTATTTCAAAAATGGATCAATTAGCCTGTTTACAAAAATAGAAGAAGACTTTTCTTTTGCAACCACCAGGATTTCAACATATCTGAAAAAAAAAACCGGGCAAGTGCGAGTCTGAGTCGCGCACCGAGGGTTCCGTACAAATACTTATCCCATCTTAACTGGCCGGGTTAAATTATGTTTGTACCTGGTGTGTATGGCGCCGGATACAAATGAGGTGAAAACTTAACGCAAACTATCACGTTTGTTGCATGGGAATTCATGAGATACAGCCTGGTGATAGACAGACAGACAGACAGATGGACAGCGGAGTTTTAGTAATAGGGTCCCATTTTTACCTTTTGGGTACGGAGCCCTAAAAACAATAACAGCAATGGAAACGAATGTTCGAAGCGAAGGCCTCCTTCAACGATACAATGTTTATCGTCTTCTTTGGTACTAACAGCCAAGTACTGCGGAACTGCACACCCAGATGACCCCATTTAGTGGCCTTTTACGACAGGCGAGAAAACTATACACCTTATCTAACCGTAGCCAAATGGTTGGCACGACCCGACCACAAGCATGCCTAAACAGGTACACAGTACACTAATATATGGACCGTTGCATGAAATAAATTGACGAACTTCTTTACACTATTGTGTATCAAAGGCCTTTCAGTATTTTACAGACCACACAAACAGTGCCATGTAAGAAAACAACGTTTGAAAAAGAAAATACCACTGCTGATTTTACAAGCTTTTATTTAACTTGCATTGTATTGTATGTATGTGTATGTACGTATGTTTGTTGTGTATGTGGAACTCTATAATAGAAAAAGCAATCCTACCGAGTTTGGGCTCTTTAGAATCGTCTCAGTGAGCATTTGATGGATATCCAAAGAAAAGTACAGTCGGCTATAAAAGCTTGTCACTAAAATGAAATTTTGGACAGAAACTTATTTCCATACAAATCGAAGTTTTGTTCCCGTTTCCTCCTCCAAAACATCAAATCTTTACGAAATATTAGGAACTGAATAGAAAGCAAATTTTCTATGTCGCACCGTTTAACTTTATGCGCAAATTCTTATAAAATTTGTGTACTAGGCGTTTGCTTTTAGTCAAAATTCCGCCGCAAACGGGCAACGGGTATCTCTGTACACAAATTCTATAAGCATTTGCGCAAAAAATATTTCCTTCGCATTCTGTTCCTAAAATTTCGTAAAGATTGGTTTTGGAAGATGAAACAGACGAGAACGAAACCCCGATTTGTATAACCCGCTTACGTTAAGTTTGCACCTCATTTGTATACGACGCCTTAGTTACCAGGTGCACAGCACATGCGACCGAAGGCTCGGTTAGCCATATCCAAATATCCCACACCCAGACAAAGTTGTCGTGTTTTATTACTATCGAACATAGTGTAGCTACCCCACCAATAGGACTATTTGCGTCGTTACTCCAATCAACCCAACGGGCCATAAAGACAAAACATAAGGAAGAACGAATCATTGTAAGTTATGAACGATATTGCAACGAATGATACTATATCAATCAATTGTTGCTCGTGAATGCAATCGTATCGTATTGTTACGATCGTAATGTAATCGTAACAATCATCCTCGTTAATGAAAGTGGCTTAACTCGATTGACGTACATAAATATACATATTATAGGGATCACTCAAAAATTCCCAAGTTCCATTTATCCAAAACCATCAATATTCCGAATTTTCAAAATTCCGAAAGTGAAATAACGCGTAGCGATATATTTTTCCATGGATCATGATTATGTTACAATAATATAATTACGAGTAGGTTACGTTAGGGTTATGTGATATCCCAAAAAAAAACTTATGAGGCCTTATTCCTTTAAAAAAAAAAAAAACATAATATTATGTCAAATATATAATTTCAACCAACTTTTTGAAGTGAATAATAAATACTTTTCCCCAAGTTCTAGGTAGTAACGTAGCTATTTCATGCTTTTATTGCGTGCAGTCGAAAATAAGTTAAAAATAACTAATTTTCCGCGTGAATTTTGTCAATTTCGAGTAGTTTTTGAAACAAAAATTATCAATGAAAAATTCAAACTATAGGTTTCAAATATATATCAATAAACCCCAATAGCCCTGTTCTAGGTAGTATTAACATGTTGTAATATGTTAAGAAACATGTTTGATCATAGAGAAAAATGTCTAAAACAATCAGCATTTTAAAAGGAATAAGGCCTCTTAAATATTTTATCAGAATGTTCTGGTTTTCGGAATTATGAAAATTCGGAATGATGATGCAACAAAGGAATCTACAATAGTAGTGTACCCAGATAGCCATTTCAGCGATGTATTTACCCATATCACAAATTTTATGACCAGACCATGATAATTGATAACTCTTTAGCCTGTTTATGCATCCCACTGCTGGGCAAAGGCCTCTTATTTTCTCCACTTGACCCTATTGTCAGTGAGGTCTTCATAGAACGAGTCCAGGACGGTCGCTATCCCCTTTTCGGTCTGCTGATCCAGTATCCATCTAGTGGAATCCATTGGGCTGCTATTGCGGCCCACCTTTCCGGATGCATGCGACAGACATGTCACTAGATCGATTTATGTGAGATTTTCTGATTTATATTAATTCTTTTATATTTATTTAAAAGGAAAACGTAAACGCAATCATATTGCGTTGAAAACTTACACTCGAAGTTCAGTAAACCTTTACGCACCATCGCCCTTTGAAAGCGATCCCAGCAAAGTCACGTCATGTCATGTAGGTGACGGTGTCATAAAACAATGGTCGCCGCAAAACCTACGGCGGTTCCGATGTGAAAGCGCGATAGTATCGGGTTGCCGGCTAGTGTTGGGATCGCACTTGGATGTAATTATTGATTTATAGTGCAACGGCGAAATTAGGAACGACTGTCATGTTACAATTTCATACGATTATCAATTTATCACATATTACATGAACAATAACTGATACAAAGGTCGAAGCCATAGACTAATAAAACATGGTCTTCTCTTCCCAGAATGACACAAGCCTACGTCACAATAACATTGCTACTTTATTTCAACATGACATGTTATATGGGTACATTATAACTATGATTAATTAGTTAAAATATTTATTTATAAATTTATAATTTTCATTTATACGTATTTTATCTTTAATTTTACAACAACACGACATTTTTAATTATTCGTTAGCAAACAGACGACCTGGTAAAGGTTGCAGGAAGCCGCTGGATGCAGGTCGCTTCCAACCGGCCGATCTGGAAGTCACTGGGGGAGGCCTATGTTCAGCAGTGGACGTCCTGTGGCTGAAATGATGATGATGATGATGAATATCTTTCGATGTTCGAAAAAAATTTCTGACGTTCGGGTAATTCTGTTTACACTACTGGCATCACAGGATAGATGATGACGTAGGCTTGTATCAGTCACGTGGTTCGCGAATCTCGGAAGAGAGTACCAGGCGGAGTATATTATTATAATACCCTGGTCGAAGCACAAAGAATAAATATTATTAGTTATTAGGGTGGTGGAGAGGTTAACACGTTGGACCGGCAATCCAGAGGTACCGGGTTCGATTCCCGGTCTCTTCCTCCAGATTACGCATTTTAATTTGTGTCCATGGATCAATATAAAAAATTGTGATGTATCCACATTACCATGTTTCATACATTTATAATATCACATAAGTATTCCAAAAAAATATAAAATATTACATGTTAGTTATTTTTTTAACCTTTCTCAAATATATTACGCATATCGAACTTTATAATATTCATCGCCAGCCAAAAACTTATCCATGATAAAAATCGTGAAGCAATTTCCCCACTAAAAGTTGTCCCGTTGTCTGACATAACAGTGCCTAAGCCAGTGTCGCGCACAGAATGCAGAAAATGTGACCCCGCGTCAATCACCGGCTTTGATGCGTGTCCACAAACCGCAGGGCCAAATTCGATGTTCCAAATGTTAGGGCCATGGTCGGCTGACATGACAATGTTCAATGGCCTGGTCGAAACGGCTGATCGACGCTTCGGGAGACCCCAGAGCTGGCGCTTACTTCCGCCTGAGAATCTTTCTGAGTATACGAAGAGGTAACGCGCGCGCCGCCAGCATACTGGGGACCGTGCCGCGGGCGGACCTTTTGGATAGCTTATTCTTTTAATGACCCTTTTTTATAGGTTATTTAGGCTAAGATTTTTTTCTTCTTCTCTATATCAACGTTGTCTATATGTTCAAGATATCACCATAATTAAAATTTTGTCTGCTTTGGTGAAGCTTTTTCTTTCTCGTTCCAATGCACTTATTGATTTTATGTCTCGTTTGAGATTCACTTATTGAAGAGTACAATTCAATATCATAACTATCACTATAACAGAAATGAGAAGCGAAGACGATATATCTAATTGTGCGAAATTTCCTTTGAAATGTCAGCTTGTCAGTGCAGCTCGAATAACAAAAGTTGATGTATCTCGATTGGAGATATCGCAAAGGCTCATCGAATTCGGGCCCAGTTCCGCGTTCGCTCATAAAGTTAAATTTCCTTAGTCTTTAACCCCAAAAGTTTAACGATGCACTTATAAGGCGCTAAATCAACCAATAGAATTTAACAGGCATTCGAAATTCTAGGTAGTAATTTCCACCTGAAACCAAAATCCTAAATAATTCTTTATAGACGGTCTATCCCTACAATCCCTCCTCTTAAGCAGTGGCAGTGGCACATCTACCTGACACCTACACGGTGTAATGCCTGGGGTCTTCTCAGTATAGTATAACCAATAGAAGCTGTGGGGCAAGTCTCAGAAACGCATTCTAACTTCTAGGTAGTAATTTCCAGTAGACACTGCAAAGCCTACTTCTACTGCCACAGAGAAGGGATCTTTGAACGAAATCTCTGGATAACTGAGTCCCTCCCTTTGTTCCAATCGTTGGGAAGTTTTATAGGTAATGAGGCAGTCGGGGTGGTCGGATTGAGGAACTTAATAACTCCAAAATGAAACAATACTAGATTCACAATTGAAATACTCAAATACAATTCACTAGGGCACAGGAACACGGCACAATTTTTATTTTATGCCATAGGGGCAAAGGAGCAAACGGATCGCCTGATGGAAAGCGATTACCGTCTGCACATAGGGGTCTTCATCTTCCAGACTCTGTGCAACGCCACCAGGTGGCGCTTGCGTTCTGGTGAAACTTCTGTCGCGTCATGATTAGGACTCATGACCAAAGCTCTTCATCGTCTCATGACAGAACTTACGTCACGCGTACCCATATCCAAGAGCTTCCCGCTAAAATATATCTACTAGCTGTGCCGCGCGTTGTTACCCGCTCATCCCACGGGAACACTATAGTTTTCGGGATAAAAAGTAGGTTATGTGTTAATTCAAAGTGTCAGCTACCTTTATACCAAAACTTATCAAAATTGGTCCAGCCGTTTGAGCAAGAAGTACTTTTAATCAGTCATATTTTTGGTTGATCTACAGTGAACTAATCTTATTGTTATTATGATGCGAATATTTGCATTGCAAACGTGGAACACCCTCACAAACTAAGTGATAAGTATTAAATTACTTATAATAACGTTAAACCAGGATTATGCATACAACTGTATACTGTATTGAGGAAGACCATTTTACTTAGCTACTTACATTAAAATAACAACTCTGTTATAAAGGTATGGCAGCCCTTAGCAAACGCTAATAATCTAAAGGCTACAGAAATTTTATGACCAATTTGATCAGGTCGAAGTGCCCGTCTACTTCGCATCACTAAAGATATTTATAGAAGAAGTGCACTGTAAAACGAAGGTTTTATTATTACTGACAAGCCTACGCCTGACTAAGCTACTCCAAGTTATATAAGCATAAAATCAGCTTGTATGAGTCCGATAGTAAAGTTTACAATGTCAGCAGTTTCCTGTTGTAAAGCTAGATGCGCAGTTACGTTTAGTGTTGTATAACTTGCTGTAGTGAAAAAGACATAGTCTACCTTTAGTTGCATAAATGATGAGAAATTACATATTTATTAACTACTCGAATGACTTAATACTTGGTTGATGATTCGGATTTGGCCTAACAAAAGTACAGATCAATAAATATCCGACAACCTCACACAATATAACTCTAGTATGCTTGTGTTATGGATACTAGACCACGATATGCATCAATATAAAATATCCATAATCCTGGAACAAACTTCAAGTCAATGGCAAAAATCTGCAGCTACTGTGGGGATTCCAATAGGTAAATAAGTTTTGTATGACGTTGAAAAGAAAAGAAGATAACCTTAATTAAATGTTTAAACATTCCCCAACACAAGTAGCTGTTCATCATGAAATCTCCAATCAATGAGTGATATAGAAAATGCTACTAAAACTGAACATAACTACAAAATTGGAATCTTTGCTTCAATATTGGCTGAGCTCTTGTTACTTGTTCCAATTAAAGCTAAATATCTTAAAAACTACTGTTCCTATTTCCACCAAACGTAACTTATAACCATCTCGACGGACAATTCTTTATCGGAATTAAAAAAAAACGCACTCAAATTGGTCCGTCCGTTTAGGATTTACGATGCCAAAGACAGACACACAGATAGATAGACATGTTTTAAACTTATAACACCCCTCTTTTTTAATTAGTAGTTTGCCATTTTCACTGTGAAAAAGTGCGTTTAAAATTATGGTTGTGATATAATTATTGTTTTGTTCAATTATGAGGATTCTGAAAACAATTTAAAAAATTCATTTGGATTAAAAAGTATCACAAAAGCGTGCCTTTGAGACGTCACATATTAAAATTTCTTTTTATGAAATATTGAGTGAATTTTATTCATATAACTACAGGATATCGTATAATACAACATCAATCTACACCACTATTGTAGTACAATTGACACGTGAGGCACATGGCATCAATCAAATTAGATAACGAGCCGTCTCAACAGACTGGGGCGCCGAGACCTGGGACTAGATAGCACGCTTTTGTTTTTATAAATGAAAAATAGTCATATAATATTCTTGAGACACTGGCGCAGCTCGAAAGCCTCGAACTGACAGGGAATCGCAATATTTTCTTCCCGAAGCCCTTTATCATCACTATCCCGAAATGCTCTTAAGGTCTGCTAAAGTTTGCACCTATCGAGGCCAATGCGTCTTTCGATGATGTCATAGAAGCCGATTTTTATTAGAACAAAGCCTAAACAGGTCATTGTCAGATTTAGGTTCGCCTCTTTTCGGTGGACACGTATAAAGTTACGGACTTTAGGCCTAGTTTTCCGATCAAATTTGTATAAAAATATAAACGACGTTTCACTTTCTATGGGCTTGCGTGTTAAAAACATAACTTTTATGTACATACGCTGTTAACTATTGGCCACCGAAGAGACAACTTTTGTTTTTTGAACTGACAATGACCCAAACCCTGGCTAAAGTTCGGCACTATTCATGTAAACTGGAGAGCGTTGGTAGTTATAAACTGTTGCGTTCCTATGTTATCATCAAAAGACGTATTTGCCTTGCCTCTATAGAAGCAATTACCTCAGATGATCTTAATAGAGATAAACGGAGACACATTGCAAAAACAGCAACTTGAATTCAACCAAAACAAATCTATCTGTCCTAGTACTTTTTGAAATATTTCGGTGATTTATTTATCAAATTGAACCTACTTGAAAGAAAATATAACTAGAAAAATCTACAAAACTAGATTAACAGTGTCAAGCGCCGGGATACTTCATATTATAAAAAAAAACCCTCAAGAGTACGTCATTAATATACGATTTGAGCAACTTGGAGGGAAGATCCGCAGTTAAGGCGTATCGTTGCGGCCTCTCATTACATCGCGACGGTAATGACGGCCGATTAAAATGTCGCATTTACACCCCGCGACACGATTTTCGACATTCTTCGTCATTTGCATAAAATTATCTCTTTTCGTGCAAATTCCGAGGTATATTTATTGACCGTATATGCAAACTTTACAGGAGTTTTTGAATTAAACTAGCTGTTGTAAAGTAGGCACTTTAAATCGAGGTCCTTCTGTTTTGAGAAATATCAAATTGGATCATTGACTAACAACTCAAAAAGACTGCCAATGTCTGAGTATTTAAAAATGCTTATAAGTTTAAAAATGCTTGTTAGAGTGATAGATGGCGCTAGCATGCTAAAAAGAAATCTTCGTATCAAACGAATTATATGAGACAGAGGCCTACCTACTACAGGATTGGCATTCCTCTAATGGTTTATATTAATTTTAATTTCGTAGAAAATGTTAATGAACAATGAATTTTACTTCGTAATTTTTTTTTAATGAGAGAGTCGTCATTTAGAAGTCATTTAGTTTATTTTATTGCAATCCAAAAATTTAGTGGCCAAAAATTCCCGAATGACAAACCCAACAAGAAACTGGTAAAGCCAAACTAAACAGCCATTTAAGCGTCTTTATTTAATCGGTTAGATTTTTGGTTGATCTGTAGTGAACTATGATAGGGCATCTCCTAAGATATGACTTATTCCTCAAAAATATCATAGAAAAAAAAATCGAGGGAAAGTGAGGTAAAGGAAGGCCAAGACGAAATTACTTTGAGCAAATAAAAGAAAAGGTTAAAGTCATGTCTTACCAGGAAGTGAAGGAGAAAGTCCAAGAAAGAACGGCTGGTGTTTACTACACCGACAATGGAAGAAGAAGAAGAGAAGAAGTAGTGAACAATGCTTATTGTTTTATGATGCGAATATTTGCATTGCATCTAACGCGTGACCTCTCCGAGTGCCAGGTGGTCAGGGTTACGCCAATCGTTTTTCCAATTGACACAAACGTGATCTAGTTATGGAACATTACCCTTCTAGATTGGAAGTTTGTTCTACAATCTTATGACCACTACGCTCGTAGAGTTGCCGGTGGTCGGTCTTCAAGCATTTTTTGCTGTCAGGAATATTGATTGAAACAAAACAAATATCTTTCAGAATTCCATCTGGAAGCATGGTTTTATGTCGCTAAGTTGGGAACCAGTGATTCTAAAGTTGAATATCCAAATCTGTACACGGATGTTGTGTTTTGTGATGTGGTGTTGATAAGTGATTAAATATGTGTGGTAGTTCGAACTGTACCTTTCTACCCCTTCATTTTTAGAAATGGTTCGTCTGGTAATATCATCTTGCTGATTCAGCTGTCCATCCACAACCACGAGGCATACGATTGTGTTCAAAAAGTTGGACAATTAAGGTAAATAAGAAATATTGCAATAGATAGAATATATATGTAGTTTTTATTATATCACATAATGATTGGAAAACACTATTTTCATTTTATTGCAATTAAAAAACGGAAATCATAACGAAAGCAGAGCACAAAGCTCAGAAGTGAGGCAAACACACAATAAGTAACAATTTATTGGTAGTTTTAAAATCCAATGACGAATTCATAAATATTTTGACCAGCTAAGGTGAAGCAAGCGGGTTATGAATGTTTCTCCGCGTGGAGGGAGTTGCAGGCATATTTAAATTACACTATAGATGAAAAAAGGTGGGATAGGTGAAGGCCCCCAACAAGGTGGACCGACGACCTAGTTAGGATGGCGGACAGAAATCGGATGAGGGCGGCGCAAGATCGATCGTTGTGGAGAACTTTGGGGGAGGCCTTTTTGAGGACGTCTCTCGGCTGATATGATGATGATGAGATACAAAAAGTGTATATTAACTTACCCATAATATGCTTTTGATTTGGTCTCCACTAATTTTTATACAAACACCGTTACATGTAAAGTGCCTCGTATAAAGACGTAGCTAGTCGCAGCGGGCAATTTGCCGATATATCTCGTCTTAATAACACCTAAAAAGAAAAAAACTCCACGTATGATCGCATCGAAGGCGATATAATATCGGATTAAATGCGAATTTAAAATAATAACACATGTCGAAGCTTGTTGCGTACTTGATATATATGTAATTTAAAAGGCGATTGATATTCTCTATACGATTAGTCAATTACGCAGGGTTCTATAATATTTTTTTGTAGGGCAATGTTCATTCATTTGTTTTCGATTGTCCTTTTACAAATAGGTATCAAGTGCTTATCTAAATCCAGACCAATGCATCGGATCCGAACTCTATAAGTAAGCGGAAGATTCTATGATCTATCACTAGTCTCGTCCATCATCCATCAGACCTGCGCGTTGCGCGTTATATTTCAAAGTGTTTTATAGCCTAAATAATTATATACAAGTACCTAGCGAATAATTGAATAAACGCAAAAGCAACATCTTACTTAGGTATTTGTTTAGTAAAAGCTTGTAAAAATAGAACCTTTTCATCATCACCATCTTTTTGTCCTTTCCAATATTTAGCTTTGCTTTCTTGAGAATGACGAAAAGATTTTCTTTCTTCTTGGTTTTCATAATTAAAGTGATGATACATGTATAAAAACTGTCGGCGCTCGCTCTGCATGGATCAAAAGTCTCATTTGTTAGTTTAACGACATAAGTTTTAATATTTCAAAGTAAAATTAACATTAAATATAAAATAACGTTTTGGGTGTCTGTCAGCAGCAAAAAAGCGTTTGCTCCACATTACTGAACGTCATAGAACTTCTTGGACCACTCGCTGATGAGTTTATAATTCTTTCCAAACACCTTTACGTCAAAGAAGCAGATTTAAGCGAAAATCTATTGCGTAATTCCAATCCAAAGAAAAATGCTATTATCTGGCGCTAACATGGAATCGAAGCGTAAACTTCCCGCTACAGACACAAGTCAAAGAAGATCGGCGATTTGAAACTTTACAAAGGTGCAAGTGACCAGATCTCAGCTAATATTGAAGCTAACAATTCCAAATTTTGTTCAATCTTAATAGCGTTTTCTATCTCACTAGTCGAACGAGGGTCTCATGATGACCAGCTCCTTATGTCGGGGGTGTTTTAAATATTCAATTTAGATTATTATACCTGGTGTGGCCTGTAATAGAAGCAATAAATTAAAACATAGATTCTACTCTTCAAATTGAACAACATTTGTTCAGCTACTTTAAAAAAAGTCAGTTTTCTGAATTTTATTATTTCAAACAAATTAAATAGTAGTTTCAATGTACGTTGTCCAACATTGACATTCCCTGGGCATTCGACATAGCTGTCACTCTTGTAATATCGGACATTTCGCAACACATTGCTTCTTTGTCTAAACATTATTTTACAAAATATCATTAAATACACGTCATTTTCAGAAGTTGCTTAAATAATGTTGTTCAGTTTTAAGGGAAGAATCTTGCTCTTATTACAGGCCACACCCGGTATAATATAGCCTTTTCACACAGTGGGGTGGAAAACGCTTGTCGCTTGTCACTTAGCCGCATTTGATCTTGCCCAACCCACACATCAGAGTCGCCGTAAACCCATTTTAATTAACGTTGCAGCTCGTCTGAATGGCTCGTAAACGTTTCTACGCAAACAAGTTCAAGTAAATCATCGGTTCGCTTCCGTAATGTGATACTGACTAATTTTAATTAAGTTGAAAGATTGTGTCATGCACCTGGGCATAGATTCGACGACGCATTGATTGGGCCCTAATAACTTAACTAGCGTTGTTTAGCTTACAAAACGGTATGTGGTTCGATTTTTAGCGTTTCATACCCATTAGATGTTTGTACGGAACTCTATAATATTAATTATTTTGTTGTCTGTTCTGTTCGTCAGTTTGTCGTACGTTACGTTTGAACCATAATGGTGAACATTTGCGATTTTCCCATATTGTGTAAAATTAATTACTGCTACCTATAATAACTAATCCATACTAATCCATACTAATATTATAAATGCGAAAGTGTGTATGTCTGTCTGTATGTCTGTCTGTTACCTCTTCACGCTTAAACCGCTGAACCAACTTAGATGAAATTTGGTATGAAGATAGTTTGAGACCCGGGAAAGGACATAAGATGCTTTTCATCCCGAATAATTTTAGTGTTCCCGTGGGATGAGCGGGTAACACCGCGGGGCACAGCTAGTAATTATTATAAAAACGGCTTAAACTCACGTAAAAATTGTCAGGAAACGACATATGTCGAACTCATATGGAGCTTTTCATCAGGGGCAACTATCCGTGCTGCTACGACTCGCGGCCCACTGTGTGTGTGTGCGTGAGTTTAACCCGTATAATTATTAAAGATTTCTCACGATAGTTTTAGTAATATTATAGCTAATAATAGTAATAAAAAAACTACAAAGGTGCTACGGACGGAGAGATAGATGTGTTAAAATTACCCTATGTCTTCACTGGGGGTTAAAAATAGTATTCTAATCTATTTTTTATGATTTGTGGCAACCAGTTTAAAATAATAGGAAAACATCTAAATGCGTGTCATTTCAAAAATACATCAAGGCCAACGGCCTCGGCGGTTGACAACACGATTGACAATGCCGAATGCCAAATAGTTGGTACAATACAATGAACTTCAGCTACACTGGAATCTTGACAAAAATATCGAAATTCACTAGAAAGCGCCCGCCATCTGTGTTCGTGAGGAAAATAAATATTTAACACACTTTTTACAATTGACAACCTTTCATATTTCTACAGGTGAAAATCAATATAAAGATCCAAACAGCTTTGCGTCGCGCACAACCTAAAAAATATTTGAATTAATTTCTATGTATGCAAAAACATTTAGGAAAATTACATAAAATATGCATAGAATTGTAGCTTTCGACCTATCCGCGAAAAAAAATAAGCTGTCAATAATGTTACAAGCTCAACTTCATTCGCTTTTTTGAACAAGTCACTTCACTACACTAAAGTATCCTTTTAATTGTGTCATAGTTTTATTTTATTTTATTGTGTCATTAAATTTTCACGTATTAATAATAAAATTATTAGTTATCTTAGGAAAAATATAAAAACAGTGATTACGTCCTCTTTCTGAAGAGAATACAGAAAAGAAGTGAAATTTGAGCTTTAAAAATATGAAATCTTGTCAATTATTGCAGTTGGTAATTTATGCAAGCATGCAAGCACCTCCGCGGGCGTTATTAGGGCGGAGCGTCGATCAAAAAATCAGTAATGAAGTTACCGCGCGGCTGTACGAAGAGCTCCATACAAGCTCGAAACATGTCGGGCCGTTCCCGACAATTATAAACCGCTTAACAAAATACATAGGCAATATTATTGTTAAAGTGCCTAAAACAATTTGCATATGTTATCATGTGTAATGTAAACCTTTTGGCGCCAACCCCGTAGACTAAAAAACAAATAATATCAACAAACGCGTATTTGCCCTAAATCAAAGGCTGACATCGGGATCGGTAGTGCTTATGCTTACTTCCAGATGACAGCATCCAGATGCTGAGATAACACAAAGGGTTTGGAGAAGGGAACGGCAGTATTCAACGTTATAAATAAGACGTAAATGCGATTCAGAAAAATTTACATCGAACATCTAGAAGTAATTATAATTATATAATTTTCTAGAATATCCCTATTCTAGTCATGCGTCCATCACATCCTGTCATTACTTTTCAAAGTGTTACACGATTTCTGCCACTTCTTGTATAATTTGATTTTATAGTCACTAGTTCTAGATTGGGATTTAGGTATTTAGGTAGATTTAGGTTGGGATTTAGGTAGCCGACCCCGATTGAGAATTCATTCTCAAAAAATGGGACAAAGGCTAGGAGGATGATGTGACTGTGTTCTAGATGCCAGTCTCACGCTAGAAACTGTCTTATTAGTAGTAAACGGTTCCAGAACCTTCGACTGCGTGGAAGAAAAAAAAATGTAGCCCTCCTTCTGGCTGGGCCAATGCAGCAATGTGCCAATAATTTTTGAAATCTGTCTAACAATAGGGATGACAATTGACAACTGATATTAAATTGTACAGCATACTGTAATTATATAACTCAAAATATTTGCTCAATATGTCAAAGAAATTATTTTTTTTTAAATATGTGGATTCGAAGGTACGCAAATTTTATGTTTTTTTTTCATACAAAATTTCACAATATATTTTTTTTCAGAATCCTCATAATTTAACAAATTAATAATGGTATGACCACCATGAACTTTAACGCACTTTTTTACGGTGAAAATGGCAAATGACTTATTGTCTCGATACAAATAATGGTACACCCATAACATATTATTATAATGACGTCACATGTAGGTGGCAGCTGGTACAAAGACAGCTGGACATCCATAAAGGGTTTTGGGATATTTTTACCTGATTTCAGTAAAGAAAAATACGCAAATGAAGTTGACACCTTCTAGTTTGAATTAGAAATAACCATAGAGTATATTGAATGTGGAAATAACACTTCGTCTAATAATTAGCTCCGATCTTTACCTCCTCCTGTCAGCTGTCATACCCTCGCGCTAAATATGTTTGTTATGACGTCTCGCTCATACGAGTACCATTGACCTGGATGTATGGGGTATAAATAGAGCTCGACCGGTGGCCTTCCCCCGGACGCATTTCCGACACTCTCGTTAAACAACAACTTGTCAATTAAATGAAGACTATAAAGAGTTGTTAAACATATGTTTTAAATTATTATTGTTAGTTTGTTATTAAGCCAACAATGAAATCTCCCTTGTCGAGCCATAAAGGTTTTAAGACAAAAAAAATTGGAAAGTCTTTTAAATTATACTCAATTTATTTTAATATATAATAAGTATCTGATTTATATCTTCTACACATATCTATCGATCCTTCATACTGACTAACATTTGTTTCACGGATTTGACTAACAGCCGTTCATACTGGAACAGTCTCGAAGTTACAGGAAGTGTTAAAATATTGCACGACATTTTTACTTATTTCCTTTAGCAATACCCAAATACCTAATTTATATTAATTTATATTTTAATGTAAAAACATAAGTATTGATTATTGAATACCGTATTATAGACTGCTTTGACTTTGCTATGGAAACTGCACGTTGATAACGATGACTGGATATTATTATTATAAAATAAGTTTCAGTCAAAAATTTCATTTTTGTGACAAGCTTTTATAGCCGACTGTACTTTTCTTTGAACATCCATCAATTGCTCACAGAGATGATTCTAAAGAGCCCAAACTCGATATGATTGCTTTATTTATTACGGAGTTTCTATGGCCACCTTTCAGTTCCATCAACAGATCAGCTCCATGTCATCATAATATTGCATTGTCACGCGATTTTCATATTCGTGCAAAATTTCAGCTTAATCGGAAACCGGAAACTGGGTCAAATTTAACTTGCAAAATTCCATTACAACGGGACAGGTGAAAGTAAATAAAAGCTTGTAAAAAGACCGCTCCTCTTAGAAAAAGAGGGTTGTCGTCCCTAATCATCTTCGTAGTAGGCCAGCTTAGCTTCTGCCACGCTATCCTGGTTGATCCGCCTAATGCATTTTCGGTCTGCCTTATCTTGCGAAAGAAGTCACTAAATGAGTAATTTATCAGTTATGCAATTGTTTAATTTTTCTACATAAATATTGTATTTTGTAACGGTAATTAATTTTGCAAACATCCGGCACAAATAAATTATCGACACAGTACAGTTCTCGCAGCTTCTGAAATGTTTGCGCCGGGAAATTTGTTTAGGTACCCGATTATTTATCCGTTATGACGTCACAGCATTCTGTAAATACATATGACCAGCCCGTTTAGCACAACTATGCTTCTCGACTCTTGTCGCGCGATATAGCGCTACCCGTCACTATCTCACATTACTGCATAGAAAGAGACGGTTAATTATCTCACGCGAGAAATAGTCGCGTATGACAGTTATGCTAGAGGTGCGTTACTTTAAATTAAAAAAATATTTTCTGGAAAAGGCGAGAAAAGGAATGTGATGATAACTCGATAACTGACATTTTTTTGGAAAAAGTGTGACTACAAATCATCCTTCCGTCCAAATGTTATATACTTATATGTAAAGAAAAAAAATACATCAAGACACGCCTTAAAATTAAAAACCATACTTTTGCTTGTAGATAGGTAGGTACACTTGTCAAAGATTGAATGATCGTTATTTTAATAATAGATATGACAGGGAAATCCCAAGATTACTTTAGTTAGCAAGTATGTACTAGCGATTATGTAAAGCAAAAGAGACGCCTTAATAAGTAAATAGAGCATTGTATACCAGGTGTCCCAAGACTATGGGACATCAAGGGAAAGTACCTTAAATATCGTAGATAGGAGGTAATTCTTAGAAAATCTTAAATTGCAGAATGACTAACTTTTAAAAATAACATAAAGTATTCTTTCAGCAAAATATCCTACCTACGATATTTAAGGTACTTTCCCTCGATGTCCCATAGTTTTGGGACGCCCTGTATACATGTACCATGATCCAGTCCTAAGTCATCATCATCATTTCAGCCTATTGCAGTCCACTGCTGGACGTAAGCCTCCCCCGGGGTTCGCCACATGGCCCGATCTCCCGTTTTCGCCATCCAGTCACCACCAGCCACTTTTTTCAGGTCGTCGGTCCATCTGGCCGGATGGCGTCCTACACTACGCTTGCCGAGTCGTGGTCTCCACTCGAGAACCCGTCTACTCCACCGATCATCGGTTCTGCGACAGATGTGACCAGCCCACTGCCACTTCAGTCTGCTACACTTCTGAACTACGTCAGTGACTTTGGTTTTTTGTCGGATAATCTCGTTCCGGACTTTGTCCCTTAACGAGATTCCGAGCATACCCCTTTCCATAGCTCGCTGTGTGACGTGTAGTCGGTGGGCTAGTTTCACTGTCAGGTTCCACGTCTCGGCTCCGTATGTCATGACCGGCAGGACCACCAGTCCTAAGTGATTGTCGTGAAACTGACGATTAGTTTCAAATTGCATATAGTTTGTCACAAAATTGAAATGTATATTTTATTTAAATACAACTTAACTACCATATAACATTATACTTATGAAAATATAAACAAATCTATAGAGTTTATTAGAACACACGACCCATGAGGTTAAAGAATACAAATGATTATAACTTGCTATACTTTACTTTACCATCATGTTCATAAAACAAGCCATCTATTTCCCATTTTCCATGACGTTTACGTCATCGCAATATTTCACCAAGCCCATCTCCTTTGTTTTTATAGGTCATTGTATCGAAGTCCATGTTGGATAATAGCGTAAGTAACAAAAAGCAAATTACTAAAATAAATAACAGTTTGTAATTTAGTTTGAAAAATTACTCCATAAGTAAAAATTTGTATTTATGTCCTAACAGTCGAATAACGCCACGTTCACGATATAGCACAATCGTATTGTATTTAGTAATTTTTTAGAGCATAAGTAGGCAAAATATCGATTGTGCGATCATCTCTTTCCATTTACTATTCAAACACGGTAAGTTTGATTCATTCACGCTGAATCTTGAATTCTAGAACTTACCGTAGGGCATACGAATTAGAAATGAACTTCACCCATCTGTTTGTTGGATGAAAAATATTCTATATAAAATTTTTGTTTGTTAAAAATAATTGATATTATAAAACACTTTTTATCCATAAGATGAAAAAAACACGTGATGGTTGTTTACAAACGATGATTTTAGTTTCTGTGTATGTTTGTATAAAGAAAATATAGGAATAATAATACAAGGATTTTATGTCCTCGGAATCAGGTGTTATTGTTTTTCTCACCCGTAAAAATGATAATACGTCATGTGTCCACCACATCCTGTCATTACTTTTCAAAGTGTTACACGATCTCTGCCATCCTCTTATACAATTTGATTTTATAGTCATGTAGCCTGCGGTCTAGATGCGAGTCTCACGCTTAGACACTTTTATATTAGTAGTAAACGGTTCCAGAACCTTCGACTGCGTGGAAGAATGTAGCCCTCTTTCTCTTATATATCCATGGTGGAATAAAAATAATCATATAATTTACCTAGTCATAATATAAGTATGTAGTTGTAATAGCTTTATGTATAATTTACGAAAAAATAGTTACTGTTGAGTTTCTTTCGGCTTTCTTCTCAACAGCGGTCACCTCTTGTTAAATGCTGGTAGATTCAGACATGTGAAAGCGCCCTTGTGGCCTAATTACAAAAGAAACATTTAGATTTTGATTTTGATTGAATTTCATCTGGATGGTTGATACAAAAATTAAATTCTTTTCAATTTAGTAGCCACTAAAATAACCCACATTTTGTTAAATATTTCAGACATTTAACTTTTACAATTTGCGAGCGAGCGGCTCTGTTTCAGATTCGCAAAATTATAATATTCTTCATAATTTCTTCATAAATCCTAATGTTTGAATTTACAGCTGTTCTCGTTTACAGGTCACATTTCTCAATCGATTCTCATGAAATTTAGTAAGTAGGTTCGATACGTATATATCCGTCATAAAATTGATACAAATTGTATATAAATCATTTCGTCGACTGAATTTTTCGAAATTTTCCAAAATGGCGGAGTTATATGGAGATTGAAAAACGTAAAAAAATAAAAATATCAGCAATTAGGAAAGAAACTCGCGTGGTATACTTACTACAGCTCACTGAGTAGTTTTTAAAAATGAGTAAGTAAATGAAAATACCTCTACCGCAATTCACGGCTAAAGTTAAATTGAAATAGTAGTATTTTGCGCTTATGTCGTTTTGCCAGAACCGTGTCGCGAGCACAATTGATTGTTTTGATGGATAATCAGCCAGCGTCATTCAGTGACATCTGTGGCTTCTTTACACACGGTGCTGTGCGGGAAAACTGATGTGTGTGACTTATTCGTTTTTACCATTTTAACGTGAATTAGTGATAAGTACATTCATGAAAATAAAAGTAAAACTCGTATTTACCGACAAAGGAATTCATAATAAACTCGTGAGAGTCATTTTTATGAAAAGGTTGGAAAGGTTTTTAATTATCTATTTATAAAACTTATGAATTGTAGAATTTAATAATTTGATCAAATAGAGCAAAAAACGGAAAGAGTAGGCGGTATCTACGATCACATTACAACATTTCCGCTTTTTGCTATTGATACAACATTGTACGTTATATGCAAACATTATATGCCGCCTTGCAAGTTTATCCGTGAGAATTTTCTTTTCTGCTATATTATATACATTTGTCGTTGTATGGATATTGTTTTCGGTAACACTCACTTTTTAACTTTCGAGAGAGAGTTTCATTCTACTGTTTTTTTTTGCAATTTAAGCTGTATCTATCCGACGTTATATAAAAAAAATTATGTTTCTAACCTACTTCAAAAAGGAGGTTATCTATTCGGTTGTGTTTTTCTCATGTTGTTTTCTAAGAACTACGCCTAGAGACTTATTTCGTCGAATATTTCATTTCTCCGAAAAATCATATCGCAGAATTTTTATTACTTTTAGTCATAGAATTTTCATAATTCTTGCAAATATCATCCTATTGATTAGGTTAGGTTAGGTTAGGTTTGTTTTATAACAACCTCGACTAGTTTACGGTTGCAAGGAAAAGTGCTTTCTACGAAATGATTCGACGAAAAATAATTCTAGCCACTAGATTGCTTTTGGTAACTACGGCTACCTGTCACCGCTCTTATTTTATTATATAAATAGAGTCCAACTCAAAATTCGAAGCAATTGAGTGGCTAGAAATAAATATTTACCCGTGAAAATCTGATTATCTTGCTTTTCAATTTGAACGTCTAAGTTGGTACTTATGTAGTATATATGCCTGTATACGTCTGATAGAAGCGTAAAATAGTTGAGTTTGGTGATTCCTTCAGATAGAGTTATCGTATCATTTGATAACAACAATTCAGATGATTATAAGAGAGAATCAGATATTTAAAATAAATAGTAGTAATTCCTCGGTTCAATCTTGTTTGAGAACTTCCCAGGCAGTATACAAGCTGCATAAGTGCATCCATTATACAACTAATTTAAGCTGTTTAAATTGTAAGCGCTTATGCATTCTCTGCTACTTGGGTATATTCAAAACTCAACGTTATGTGTCAAGACTTTGAATATAATACTCGGTTAAATTATTATCTTTAAGCATTGTTTTCCCAAATATATGACGTTTTCAATGAAAAGGGCCCACTTTGGCACTTACCATAAGGACGTGTTTGGCGGGTTATTGGTATAAAGATGCAAACAAATTTCGCCCTTATGGTAAGCGACAAAGTGAGCCCTTTTCATTGAAAACGTCACATGATCATTACGTGCATAAACAAAGAAGTGTTATTGCAGTCTATTATGTAAATAATGTATTGATGTTATTGAAGTTATTGTATATTTCCAGATTGATGTTATTGAAGTTATTGTATATTTCCAGAAATCCATAGGTACACCTATGAGTATAAAAATATATTGACATAATTATTGTATTACGCCGCCAGCATCTGGGATCATTTCCGCCAATGACCGACCTTGGCTAGAGTTAGGTTAGTGTAGGTTTTAGGTTTTTAAATTGTTTTACCACTTAATTTGAATGCTTTTTAGGGTTCCGTACCCAAAGGGTACAAACGGGACCCTATTACTGAGACTTCGCTGTCCGTCCGTCCGTCCGTCCGTCCGTCTGTCACCAGGCTGTATCTCAACGACGGTGATAGCTAGACAGTTGAAATTTTCACAGATGATGTATTTCTATTGGCGCTATAACAACAAATACTAAAAATAAAATAAAATAAATATTTAAGGGGGGCTCCCATACAACAAACTTGTTATAGATTATATATATGTATAGGTACGGAACCCTTCATGCGCGAGTCGGGCTCGCAATTGCCCAATTTTTTTTTTTTTAATAAATATATCATTGTAATAGGCAATGATTCATTATTGAAATTGAAAGTTTTAAGGATATATCATTCGATCCGATTTTTTATTGGGATCAATTTTCTGTATGCGACTACACTTAGGCTGCTCTTAAATTCAGAAATTGCCACCAAAGTTCAACATTCGAAACGAAAGCACTCCATACAAAAGGCCACGAACTCGTGACGTCATCTTTGAGTAATGGTAGCAAAATCTGTATGAAATCAAAGATGGTTACCGACTATAGTAAAGAAAAAAAATTACAAAATAAGAATCGTCTTCAAATTAAACTGTATATAAAAAAACAACTCGTTTATGTAAACATTTGAATCACCTTTTGAAGTCGGTGCCAAACCACTCAATTATTACATCTCGTTTGAATTATCCCCTAACTTCGAACCGTTAAGGAGTTACACCTTCCATCATCAGCTCACCATAGGGAGATGATATCAGACGCAAATATATGAAAAACTTTATACGGGTCAAACTAAGAACCCCCTTTTTTGAATTTGGTTAAATCACCACAACCTTGTCCTAAAGTGTAACAAATATTTTTCTGAAAACTGCATCAAAATCGGTTCAGCCAAACGCGAGATAATCGCGGACAAACATACACTACAGGTGAAACTAAGAACCTAATTTAGAAGTCTGTTAAAAACACCCGAAGTTACAATCACAATACTAGAATATGCCCACCTCCTAGTATTATAAATAAAATCGCTTGTTATCCTCAACGCAAGGTCGGCATCCTCATTCATCTAGCCGCTAGATCGCTAGATTCTAGCGAATACCCAAGATGTAGAATTCCCTATCTGCATCAGTATTTCCCACCGATTATAACCTGGACATTTTAAAGTCCAGAGCTCAGAGTGGTAAATTGAGAATACATTTTCTTGAGTAAAGTCGCTTCGTCGTATTTAACGTGATATTAGTCGAGTACACTCCTTTATTCGAGCAGTCTTCTTACTGGTTTTTATATATAATAAAAATCGATATCAAATCGATAAAAAATCGATATCAAACTCATAATATCACATAAAAATAAAAATCGAGTTTCAGCTTTAGGCGGTGAAACCAATCCAAACAATTTGAAACGGTATAAAACTTAGTCAACCAATCGAGTGTCCGAGACACCCATTTCTCACTTGTTATTACATGTATCTTCTTCTTATTTCGTATTACTTTCTGTTGGGATGTAGGGGCTCGAAAAATTCTTCCATTTCATTTCATGTATAACACCTACTAATTATTATTCTGTTTGTTTCAGATATCCCACAAAATGACCCAGAACACGTAACACCGAGTTCTAATAACAGCTCAAACAGTGAACTTTAAGTGACCTAAGTGTAACCTAAGTGAATCTAGAACATATGTGCGATAAAAAGTTTTTAGCTGCGGAAGAGAAGATGACGAACTCTCCGGAAACGAGGATCATGATCAGGTCCAGTGATGGACGGACGCACTACTATAAGACTCAGGTGAGTCATACAATATATTTTAGATTTTCCTCTAGTCTGTGAACTCTTCGCAGTTGAAAATCGTATCTGTTTTGAAAGTATTTGATAACTTTAACCCAAAGCTGTCTCCATCCTGTTCCAGTCATATTCTCTTGACTTCAATCAATCCTGATTATTTGGCAGACATCAGCATCAAATCTTTGAAGCATATAAGAGTATTCCAGCCAAAGTAAAAGTAGAAATAAGTCCACATATTATTGTTGAACATTCAAACAAATTCCGATTAACTGATAACTAAGGTACATTTGGTAGCATACCGTGGTTCCAAAATCCATGGAGTCGCTAATTGCATTTTTTTTTCAGTCAAAGTGGAAGTCTAAAAAGATATGGCGATTTATGCTATACATGATTACAAACTCATTTAAATACTAAAAAATATATTTTTAACTCACCCTTAAGGTAAGACTTTTTAATTTTCTCCATCTTGATATTACGGGTAGAGGCGGCAAATATATGATTAGAGCCATTTGTTTAAAAAGTGTAATTCTTTACGGTGGGATTAATAAAATATTGTACACTAAATACTAAAACTAATTGTAAGTAATGGTGTACTAGCATAAGTCATGGTAGGTACCATATATTTTTAGACTTTGACTTTTAAAGAAAAAAATGCAATTAGCGGCTCCATGGATTTTAGAACCACAGTATGCTACCAAATGTCCTAACCCTACTGATAAACGCTAATAAATTTAAGAAACATATTTAATGGGTAATTCATGTGGGTGACATGAGAGTTGACTGATTCGGGACAATCCCTGATAACTTTAGCAAAGTGTTAGAATGATTAGTGACATCAACACCGACGAGACAATACCAACTCTCGACTATATCATCCATTTCTCATACAATTCCATTGTATACTTATTACAATAAGTTTATTTTCCGTAATTCATGAGAAAGATGATATAATAACACAAACATGGAATAATGGACATAGAAAAACACATCGTTTATAAAAAACGTCTTCACACGCCGACTTTTTAACCATTCATATCAAAATAGTGTAATTGCGTAGGGTTCAGGGAGCTTTTAGAACGCTCTTTGACTTATGATATGTTTTCACGAAGAATTAACACAAATTTTTCAAAAAAAAAAACGTTAATTGGTGATCTCATAACGGAGCGCTTGTGAAGGAGTCCAAAAATAAGATGACATTCGTCTAAATTTCACAACACAAGGTAGCGAGCAGTTGAAACGCTCCTGAGCTTTTATAGAAAGGATTTTTGCATTATTACGACTTCGGATGACGGATAGCAATCTTATCAAGCTCCGAATTTATATGGAAGACGTGGTTGGCGCAGTGATAAAGCAACTTCAGCGTGCTTAGTTTGGGACTGGGTCGATTTGTGTAAGATTGTCCCTTAATATTATTTATTTATTTTTAATTTTAACTACTGAGCCGGTGGTCCTGGGTTCGAAACCGGGCATATATTTGTGTGATGAACTCGAATATTTGTTCCTAGGTCATGATGTTTTCTATGTATTTAAATATATATTTATCTATGTAAGTATGTTTCAAAACATTCGTAATTAAGGTCATTGTCAGTTCGAAAAACAAAATTCGTCCCTTCGGTGGTCAAAAGTTAAGAGCTTGTATGAATCTAGGTTATGTTGCTATTACATCGGATTATAGAAGAGGGAACGTTCTTTATTCTCACAAGCATTTAATCAGAAAATTAGGCCCTGGAATCCTTAATTTCGCAAATGTCCACCGGAAAGACGCGCACCTAAATCTGACAATGACCCAATTTACAGACTGGTGAAACAACAGATGAACGATAATCTATTGTTTTTTAATCCTTTTCCTTACGCCGAATCTATTTTTTTTATTCTTCTTTTCGTTAACAACTTTGTTAAACCTACCCTAGAATTGAAAAGTAGCACTTTAAATTGGTCGCACTCCCATCCATTCCATAACGAGATAACGCAATACACGACAATTACAATTCGTCATCTCTGACATAAGCGCGACCACTTTACGCTTACGATCCGCTGACTCGTAACTGCTCTGAACAAAGTCCATTTCTGCCCTAGTGCATTTGACATTATTTGTACAACATTATGTGGATCATGCAGTTGGTTGAGCCGTGATACGTTGACACAGGGTTGGGTTTAGCTCTTTAAAGCCGGTGCGAATGTGAGGCACTGTGTCGGCCATTGACCTGGCCGAAATGTTACAATCCGAACGCTTTCAGATAAAGTGCCCAGTGATGGGATTATCATAGTCATATTTTTATCGATGTTTTTCTTTATCGAAGAGATATAAAGCAATTTAAAATAAACGGCCTCAAAAAGTTCGTGAAACAGTATTCATTAATATCTATGTTATGTAACGTGCATTATTAAATGACATGACAATATTATTGAGATCTTCTATCTGAAATCGTAACTTGTTAAAAAAAAGAGTTTCAGCGGTTTCTTTTAAAGTTCACATTAGCACTTAAATATGTGCACAAAATTGTAAATTACCACGATTGGAAGCTGAACGCTATTCTAATTTAGTCCCAGTATTATCAACATGGGCATAATTATAATTATCAAATAGGTAGTAATGTGCTACGTTACACAATACGTTAATCTGGGAATAATAACAATAGTAAGGGAGTAATTCAGTAATAATAGCATGTAGAAGTCGCAGCGAGTTGGGATATAACTATACATCATATACCAAGGGATATATGATGTACTAGGACCCGATTCCACCATAATCTTTTGTTGCACATGTCGTTTTGTCCCACTGTTACCGCCTCGTGACGATCCCAAGTAAAATCGGACCTTAATATTTGAAATCAACTATTATAGGAATTACGATCTGGGATACACGGCTTGTGCTAGCCTTCTTTCTGCATCTGGTGTACGAAGCAGATGAATGCAGAAAACGTTGGACTATTGAATGTGAAAGTTTTCGAGGGTGGCCTATGTTCAGTGCACGTCGAACCCGTTGACATAAAGGTAATGCCCTATACAATGTTGATGCCGATAAGTCGAAAACAGTACACGAATTGGCATATTTACGAGATTGTATGTAACATAAATTATTTCCGTAATGAAGATAGTTAAAAGGTCAAAGTCAAAGTTGTAGGTCGCAATATAAAGGGTAGATAGACAGCCACTAGTAATAGTTACCCGGTAGTATAGGAAATTATAGTTTGGTATACGGTATATACGTTGTGTAACAGTAAGAAAACATCAACCTTTTTTTTCGGCTTATACAAAACAATCATCAACCTCATCAGAGTAACTAATACGTGTTTTCTTGTAACAAAAAAAACTAAAAAAAAAACATATGTTTATTTTTTGAAGTGAAACTTCTTTTTTTTTTTTTTTTGAAATGATCCTTTGCAGGTGGGCCTGCGTGTATGCGGCCCGTAACTGCACGTCTGAATTTGTCTCAGCCACTGAGCAGCAAAGACTAGCGAGAGGAGAGAGGATGCCAGCCATCAGAAAGATGAGCTGGACTTTTGGTTAGCTCTCATGGGATAACTGTAGTGTTTATTGAGAAGTGGAAGCAGCCCGCTGCGAGGCTAGAAGTCTTAATAGGGGATTGAACCGGCTCCCGCCAAAGCGAGCGTCTCTGTCTGTCTGTCTGTGAATGTCGTGAGTGACACGAGGGCGTGTGAACGAGGGTCTGCGTCTGGCCCTGTCCGCCCTAAGCTGGGCAAGAAATCTGGAGTCCTCTTCCTCTTCCAATCTGCGTCTGGTAGTGAAAGTGTCGTCAGGGTCCAAGAGAATGTGTTTGGGTCTGCGGTAACCATGCCTGGGAGGCATGTCGGGGTCATAATTGACGGTCTCCGAGATGAGTTTGTTTTTAGAGTTAGCCGAAGTGAAACTTCTAATGCGACTTCCAACAAGGTTGCGTTAAACGCTCCTGGGGAGGGGGAATAGAAAGAGACAGAGCGAGAGTGAGAAGTTTGTCTTAAAGAAACAATATGAGAATTATGAGATCACTAAAAATCAATTTCTACCCCTTCCTATTTTCATTTCCACATTACGAAGTTTCACTTCTTCCACGCGGAGGGACTACACGCACTATTTTTGAAGAGAAACTTCTAATGCGACTTCCAACGAGGTTGCGTTAAACGTTTAACGTTTAACGCTACCGTGGAGGGGGTAGGAAAGCACTGTTGCGTTAAACGTTTAACGCAACAATCCCACGAATAATGCGACGGATTTAAGGTTATGTCAAGGTACGTCTCTTGTGAATATCAATTGATTATTAGGTTTTCTCTTTTGAAATTACAATTTCTGCCCCTTCCTATTTTCATTTCCACATTACGAACTTTCACTTCTTCCGCGCGGAGGGCCTCCACGCACTTTTTTTGACATATTACCGTTTCATGTACATATCTTTTATATACTTACCTTCCTAGTATTATTTTTCGATAAGAAAACTGATAAAGTACTTTCTTTTTCGAATATTATCGACGATTGTCCCGTCCCTAGCCATTCACACTTCACAACTGGATGTTTGGAATACTGATCGATTCTGTCGTCCTGTACAAAACTGTTATACAGTATGTTCTTTAAAACGATATATCTTTGTAGCTGTCGGGGGTGGAATTTATGTTCACTGTTTTTGGGTAGTTTAATGGTACAACTTTTTAAATAATATGTTTTGTTAAGGGAACTAAATGTACTGCGGTTTCTAGTGGTAGATAAATTTCAAATGCTTTTTTCTCGTTTTATTTGACTTTATTGATAGTGGTTAGTTATGATTATCGAATGTCTAAAGTTAATCTTGAAGTTGAATATTGTAGGTATATAATTAGTTAAAAAAAACGAAACAGTGGACATATTTTAGACTCTTGAAGATTTTGAACCAATGTCTTAATATTTTCTTCGGTTTCCGCGACTGTCAATTTAAACGTTTAGACAATTTGAACGGATTATATCGCGTATATTAATTATTTGAGCCTCCCTGACGCTTCGGTATCTTTGACAACGGTATCTGTAAAGGTACCGAAACGTCAGGGAGGCTCAAATAATGAATATACGCGATTTAATCCGTTTCAGTCCAACTAAGCTAAAGAAAACAGCCAGCAAGTCTCGGCATTTTGTCGGTGCTTAATTTTAATTTCTATTTCGGTAGCATTTTAATCGGATTTTTGCAGTTGCTTAAAGATTGCGTTATTTGGTTAGAATTGACCGAGCGAGCGAAGTGTACCGTATCAGCTTGGCA
Organism: Apotomis betuletana; assembly: GCA_932273695.1. Lineage (NCBI taxonomy): Eukaryota > Metazoa > Arthropoda > Insecta > Lepidoptera > Tortricidae > Apotomis > Apotomis betuletana. Next base: position 1,647,831 of record OW026300.1, read on the forward strand.
TATAATCTTTCGTCCATACCTTTCCCTAGTCCACTTACTCGCAAAGTTGACCGAAGTTGGGCTACTCATTGTGTGATTTATACTAATCAACTCCACTACCTAAAGGTTGTCTGGAAAAGACCGCTCTTTACCGATAAGACTGCCTGTTGTCTACCGTTATTAAAACTATTGTTCTGTATTGAATTTGTAAACTTTTTTTTGGTGTGCAATAAAGCATTTTGTATTGGTATTGTATTGTTGGGCGAATATGAGAGTGTGGAGAAAACACTTCGCTGCGGAAACTCTTACTTCGGCCAAATTCGCGCTATAGTGTGAAGCCAGGGTTTAACTTTCCTTCTCTCCCCCAGATCTTCGCGGCACTCGCTGTCTCGCTGGGGCCGTTCGCCGCAGGACTCAGCAAGGGGTACATGTCACCAGCGATTGCGTCACTCCAGGAGGCGAAGCACCATGGAGGTTTCGATGTCAACGATCAACAGGCCAGCTGGATTGCCAGTTTAAGTTTACTTGGTAAGTGCTCCTCATCTACCAGTCTTTCTTCTATTTTTCTTTTTAAAAGGATAATTATCTCGTCTCGAGCGAGACTCGAAATATTTTGCAACAAGATTAGCAAATACACGGACACTTTGGCATTAATGAATATCTATAAAATGGGTAGTTTGAACAAATGTAACGTTGTCAGAGAAAAATTGTGTTTTTCTCAGTCAACGTTTGACAACGGTACCTATCTGTAAAGGTACTGAAACGTCAGGGAGGCTCAAATAACTAAATAGGCGATATAATCCGTTTAAATTGTTTTATTTATATGTTAGTCCTCCTCTTACCTTCTGTTGCTACGTGAACTGTAAGTTGTGATGATACTAGGTCGATGCAGAGTCAGCCACCGGCTAAGCTTGCACCATAGATTGGAGCGGAGTATTTTTTTTTTCGAAATTTTCTCTTCGTCACGACCTAGCGAAATTTAATTTGTGCATTTTAAAACAAAAATTTCTAAAATCGGTTGAGAACTCGCTGAGATCTGCGCATTGTTACAAAGTCCATTCGAGTCGATCCATGGGAGCTTCGCTCCAAATATGGCTTCTTTATTCCGATTGCATTTTCTCCACTGTCGGTGAATAGAGGTTATAGTAAAATCTCTGTTTATTATTTTAAACCTTCAGTGCTGATAATTGAACGTGCATCAATATACAAGTTTGTTGCTTAAGTGTTACGAGTAGGTTGCTTTTGCAACTTACATAGGTAAATCTAAATATCTAAGTACATCTGTAAAACATTACGCCAAACATTACAAGCATAGGTAAAACTCAACGTTGAAATATCAATGTTAACATAACAAAGTAATTCACAAAGTAATTCATCACTACAATAAACACGGCAAATTGGCATGAAATAGCAAACTCGCTGTCCAAACAAATTTGTGAGAAGGAATAGGTATGGGTTTATATGCATTTAGTCACGTACTTATTGAATGGAGCGATGTCGTGTGACCAGGATTAAGTTTAGATTCCGTTGGTTGGACACGGGTTGACAAAAACAATCACATCGAATTTTAATACTTACATGTAGCTAAATTCCTCGTGATATGTTTTAGCTACATATATTATTTTTAATGCCAATTTTTAATTTTCAACTTATTGCAATTTTCATAACCAAAACTATAGCACTTACACGTTCAGTTTGGCGTCAGCTCAGTTCATCATCAGTCTGGCAAGAATGACGAGGGAGAAAGAAATGATCGTACACGATCACCCTCTCAGACTGACGGACTGACGATCTGGACTGGTGAAAATGAATCTTCTTCTTTCGTGTTCGAAGTTCCTCAAATATTTGATGCCCAAAACGTGGCGACGTCGACAGCCCTGACCGTCGCATTCCGCAGGTCAAGAAGCGAACAGGAATGTGGGCATGCCGGACACACCAGCAGGTGCGCCATCGTTTGTGATGCTAAGTCACAGACGCATTGAGTTGAGCGGTCCCTTAGCAGACCCCATCGAGCCATGCTTTCCCTGCAGGGGCCAACTTGAGAACTAAGCCGATTTAAAGTGTCCTCAAGATTGGCCATGGTTCGTTTTGGCCAGGCGGTATTTGCTCCAAGGCTGGTATGCATCAGGTGGGGGGTGTGTTTTGCCACAACAATCGGCTGAGTTGCCCAGCAGGGGACTGCTGCTCCGCATGAGGCCCTTGCGACTTTTGAGCCGGACGGGTGGCGGTTTGTAGCCGTACAGTGGTGGTGCGGGTCATTATCCTGGTTACGTTTTTGGACAGCGCATGCGACCTCTCTACGGACATCGGTGAAAACGAATTAATGTCAATAAACTGACAGTCCAGAATGATGAACTGAACTAACGCCAGAATGAGCGTGCGATGACCGTGACGTAGGCGATAGATCGCTCAAATGGCTATATTATACTATGTCAATTGAGTCAATTAGGCACCCTTATTAAAATGTTCTTGAATGTGCAACACAAAATTACGTTAAAATGCTGTCGTATTAGCACTCTTTATAGTGTAGGTAGTTACTCTCTGACGAAAGTCAATTATTTTAGTTTTAAAGTAAGGTTATTAAATTAACTCTCCAGTTAAAGGGTCTAAAAAGCTAAGGACTGGTCATGATTGCCCGAGCACCTGTCCGATGAATTATAATCAATCAGCACAGTACACATCAGGAAAACAGTTAGGTTATGTCGTGGCCAACGAATATTTATGAGAGAGAAAATGATGGCAGACACAAGAATGATGAAAGCACCTCTAACACAATTGTGACACGCGACTCTTTCTTGTGCAAGATATAATACATATCTCTTTCTATGCAATACTGTGAGAGAGTCACGGGTGAAAATAGTCGAGAACCATAGTTGTGTTAGACGGGCAGATAACGATAGAATACGTCTAGTTTAGTCTCAATGGCCGCTGAGTATTTGCAGCCGCATTACAACTAGCCGTTACGCCTTTCGAGTGACATGCTATCTCGATTTTTTCCTCTCATTGTACAGAGATAGGCCATGTCAGACGCGCGACAATGATGTGTAGTGTTTCCAGAGAATACAATGTCTGATATAATATCAATTGATACGTACCTATACTTTAATACTTATATTACAAAATAATAAACAAAAAACAAGAACAAGCAAACAATATTAAATTTAATTACTGCTGCTCCCCAAAAACAAATACATGAATCGAATTGAATTGCTTTATGCTTTGTCTTTCTGTATTTTTCTTACCACTATGCGTCCGTCAAAACTAGAATTAGTTTATTCGATACAGGTTCCAGATACCCGTAATTAAACCGACATTACAGTTTATGTGCTTCTAAACTAAACGCCGGGACTAATTGACTTTGACGTAACTTACGATTAGACCTACGTACCTACTGCATATTATCTGTGTAATACTGATTGAAAGCTGTCGTTTCCACTACAGTATATGTATGAAATATTTATAACTGAAGAATGTAGAATAGCTGTTTACTACCTATTTCATTGCGCATTTTTAATGTTAACTCAAGGCGAGTCCACAGTCCTTTCTAGAACTATATCGATGACCTTAGCTCTTGTGCGAATCTCTTTATTTCTCGATCGCGTAAGGAAACTCCAAGCACAGCTCGCTCCATTGCCCTTTGGGTAACTTTGAACCTTCTTCCATGGATCCCACTGGGCACGACCACGTTTCAGTGCCGTAGATATTACTGATAACTTATAAATTACTTAGTTAAGCACATTCGTATTGTAACAGCGGTATGAAGGACGAGAAGATATTACGCAGCTTCCCAGATACACACATTTACTAACTTCTTTGACGACGCGGTTGGCGCAGTTTGTAGAGACCGGCCTACTGAGCCGGCGGTCTCGGGTTCGAATCCCGGCCACGGCAAATATTTGTGTGATGAACTCGTATTTAAATGTGCTTGGGTCATGGCTATTCTATGTATTTATTCTCTATAAGTATGGATATCGTCGTCTAGTATCCATAACACAAGCTTTCTTGAGCTTAATTTGGGACTAGATCGATTTGTGTGAGGTTGTCTGATACTTATTTATTTATATTTATTATTTATTGCTTACGTGGCATTGCTCAGGTCTCACTCTAATGACCGAACTTGTTACTATTATCAGCTGACGTCAAGCGCCATGTCATAACAGGATGACGGGAACCATTGTGAAATGACAGATAAACTTAACTAGCGATAGGTTTATGTGATGAAGCATTACTTTAAATGTTTTCTGAGGAATCGTGAGGGTAATTAGAAAGGCCGGTATGATAATTGGTTAAGATATTTGGGATGAGTAAGAACGGAATTGACGAAATTAGGTGGAATTTGAACTTGTTCTTTGTTTTTTACTCAGTAAAATCAGACTCCTTTCTGGTTAGTTTATTTCTCTGTTGTCGTCCGCATTTGGACATTGCGAGATAGAAAATATTAACAATGTAATTTTATTGCCAAAAGTAACATGGCACAATGGCAATTTTACAAAATGGCTGCCAAATTTCAATTTATACAAACTTATTACGCAATAAACGTTATTTTATTTATGATCGAGATAGTGACATATACTTGATCATTTATGAAGGTTCTCAAAGACTTGTCACGTGGGAAAAACCTGGTTTACTTTATCATAACGAAGAGTGCTGAGAGAAAGATAAATTTACACTAAACGGCCCAGAATTTTCCACTGACCTAATCCAACTGACGCAAAAATGCAGGCAATTGTCACACCTGTGTGAACTGACGGATCACGATTTGCTAACAGAGAACAGACATAGGTAAATAGGAATTCGGCATACGCGAAAACTATAATCGCAATGGGCATTGTTAGGTTCAGTTACATTGTTATTGCTGAACATGTAGGTTAGATATTTTGCCGTAACTAGAGACTCCACTAGCTTCTTGTAAGCGTTGGTGTCCTGCCAGCAGCGCCCGCGCATCGGCAACGCGAAGCCCGCGCAACGTCAACGCAACGCCGGCGTTTTTAAGAACAAAAAGGATCATAAATGTATGAAATATGTAGGTAATGTCTCACCATTTAAAAATACACACCACCATTTATCATATTAAACCATTGAAGCAGTTAAGGTAGTGGAGAGGTTAACACGCTGGACCGGTAATCCAGAGGTACCGGGTTCGATTCCTGAGCTCTTCCGCCAGTTTGCGCATTTAAATTTTTCTTTCTGCTTTGTTTTTTTGTATCAATGGTTTAAAAGGATCACCATAATTGCTTCACCGTCAGCGAACATATCGAAGATATCGACGAAATAACAGTCTAGCTTCAGCTGTAACAAAAGGCGGTTAACTGCCTTTTTTGTAGTAGATTCGTTTTTTTCCTTCTTCTATTTATTAAGCATACTTATTCAACGCATATTACCCACATCTATCCAGTTTAGAAGCACTCAACGTGTGCGACACCGCTGTGCTGCATTGTCTCAGCGCAATGGCACAGAGTTCTAGAATACTTGTAGGTAATTGCCGTGTCGAATAGAACTTAGGTATTCTGCGTTACTGGTGCATGCCTAATTTGCTCCGTTTGCTCACCTTTTTCAATGAATTGTTCGACATATATTATAAAGACCGTTTACACTCCACATCCGTCTCCATTAGTCAAGAAGCACTTCAACGAAAATGTGGCTCACATACTTTTTTGCTCTAACAATGCCTGGACCGCGATTTATGGAAGAATATTTAAATATTTTGTGTGCTTCCTTTTCGCATTACAATTTTTCCCAAATCGGATGTGACTGATGTTGAATTATACAACATAGTGTAGTTATATGAATAAAATTTGCTCAATTCAAAACAATTTTTTTTACGATGTGACTGCAGGTTCGAAAAATTTATGATTTCTTTTTTAAACCCAAAAGAAATTTTGAAATGGTTTTAGAATCCTCATAATTGAAAAACACAACAATTGTATGACAACCATGTAGTTAAACGCACTTTTTCACGGTGAAAATGGCAAATTACTTATTTTCTCTACAGAAATACTTCTATATGGAGCGTTTTTAGTGCGCTGTAGGAATTTTGTAGTTGAACTTTGACAGTCATTTCTGACTTTTAGAGTACCTAGTCTAAGAGTAGGTAGTCCCATATAGACATTTGATCCCAATAAAAAATTAAGTTGATTGCCATCCCAAAAAAAAATGTCCTCACGCCTATTGTCAACTGTGCTGTGTAGGTATCTCTTATATCTCGGTAGATATCTCGAAAAATGTATTTAAACTTTATTGCACAAAACAATAAGATACAAGTGAATACTTGTATACATGTATCCGAAACGAAAAACTTTTCGGGCTTAATTTATAAGAAATTCGGAAATGTTTGGGCCTGGCCACATCACCACGGCACGGCGCCGTCACCGTGAAACGGCGCGGCGTCGTGTATTTTCACGGTGTCAGCGTATATAAAACCACCGTAAAAATCCACGGCCCCGTGCCGTGGTGATGTGGCCAGGCCCTTTATGTTACAAGAGAAAATTGTGGAAACAATAAACATATAATGGCATCATCATTGAATAATGGCATCACCATTGTTATTAATACAAGCACTTAGTACGGAAAACATAAACAGCGGCATAAGTAGGCATCTGAAACATTTAACACCGAGATAAACGGCCGATACGGCAGTCTGTCTTGGTTTTAAATGATTCTTGATTCGAACAATGATGGTGACTGCAGAATTGACAAAATTTCATATTTCTAACAGGTGGATTTTTTTTTTTTTTTTTTTTATGTCATAGGGGGCAAACGAGCAAACGTATCGCCTGATGGAAAGCGATTACCGTCGCCCATAAACACCTGCAACACCAGAGGAGTCACAAGTGCTTGCCTACCCGGAGGACGAAGATAGAATGCCTCTATGCTAGTAATTTCACCGGCACGCCGGCCGGAAATTACTTAATATAGAGATCGAGAAAGCTATATATGCGTCGTCGTGTACACCCTAAAAAATATATGATATTATTTTTCTGTGTGTCAAGAAATAGAAGATAATACATAAAATAACAGAAATCTACGACAACTATGCCTGCATAAAGTTGTAGTCTGCGACCAATCCGACAATTTTTTTTTTACTACACACCAGACTTAAGTAACCTTTTCTTTGTGTCATAGTTGAAGTAACTACATTTTAGAATGTGTGAAATTAGAATTGTTGTTATGGGGTGACGTAATTTTTTCAAGATATCAACTTTTTGAAGTCGTCATCATAATATGGCGTAAGCGTATCAAAATTCGTTTTCTGCTACATATTATGTCGTACCTGACTTACGGCTAAATCGCGAATGTAAAAAACGCTTTAACAGAGACTCAGACCTCCCACCCTTCAATATGATATCGCTGCAAATTGCTGTAATAGCGTAAGTGGACAATTTGATTTATTAGATTTATTACTAAACGCTCCCGGCTGCACATTCCTGTATAATTTTAGAAATGAGTTCGATTATTAATTATGTAATAATCAAATACGATTTGATTATCAAATAACAAGGTTGTGACTTTCGCAACCGATTTATGGCTTAGGCTGCTGGTAGAAACACAAATATTAAAGGATAAAATATTTAGAGAGCGCTTTTAGTCTTAGTTTAAATGCCTTAATAAATAGAGGTACCAACAGACTGATATACTTAAACATACCAACAAGCACATTTTGGTTGTCAATCATGAAATCGGGGCTGGCATCTGGTAAGACCCCCGTCTTACTGCTCGTCGTCTGAACCGTTCAGCCATGTAATAAAATATTATCTAATCTACCAAATCTAGGATCAAGTTCAATTCAGGAACAGACTTACAAAATACATATAGACGAACGAAAGACCAATGGATTGGATTAGATGTGGGTATTGGGTAACTCTCTAAGAATACCATCTTGACTAGCCCTGCAACCTGCAAGGCCTGTAACCTGTATCCAGCACCTTTAACACAACTGTGACCCGCGACTGTTTCACGCGCGCGAAATAATACCTATCTCTTTCTTCGCTGTACTGTGAGAGAGTGACCGGCAATGCCGCGACAAGAGTCGCGAAGCGTAGTAGGCAGGCAGCAAACCACCTGAACTGTCATCTTGGATAGTATACCCGCACTGCATCGAGCGTAAAACACGTTTGAATGAAAATGCTAAATAATTTAAATACGGACGCCTTACATTAATACGCTACGCTATAATATTAGACTACTCTCGGCAAAACATCTCGCCATCATAAATCTCGTCTCGCGAAGGAAATGGCTCCGATTATCATCAAATCCGACCAGACACAAATAAACGAGCAATCCGCTCGAAATACACTCGTTTTGTTTACATACCATGAAAGCTCTTAGCGCATTGACAGTAAATCATCTCAATACAGCACTAGAAAGTAAAATACGCTTTGTTTACACCCTAACGCTTGCCCAGCATGTTAACACGGTTAAACTGTGAGAGTTCAGGCCATGTGGTGTGGATTGCATGTCCTCGCTAGTTAAAAATTATCAACGTTATTTTTTTTATTAACAAACTGACCGGCGGCGATTGACCTTAGTATCACGTGATGGTAAGTGACTGCGGGGTCGAGGATGTAGCTCGCCGTTTCAGTAATAGCCGATTCACTCTTATCTTCAAGAGACACAAATAATAATTTTCTGGAAATACACATGATGGGAGCGAGTTCCATTCCTTAGCAGTTCGCATTAGATATTATGAAGTAAATCACTTCGTGCGAATAAGTGGTAAACTGACAGCATAAGGGTGAAATCGCTCCCCTCGACTGTTTGTCCGATTTGACAATGACAATACAGAATTCCGTTCCGCTGACCGTTGAGCAATGACCACGCACTTAGAAGACGCATCTGGGGTAGGCCCCTCGAGATGGACTATAAGGGTCGCCAGTCGGCGGCGTAGGGTCATACTGGCGTTCTTTGGGTAGGCTATGGATATATGTATCTTGGCTGATGATGATGATCCAGAATTCTGGAGGCTGTGATTGGGATGTATCAAATTATAATATCGAAAACAATTAAAAACAATTATCAATTTTGTAGCTAGATGCGGTCGCTTCTATCCGGCGTATGCGGAAGTCTATTGACGAGGCCTGTGTCCAGCAGTGGATGTCCTAGGGCTGAAATTTTTCTTGCCTCAATCGGAAATTAAAGCTACTTAAAGGAATTCAGCTATTGGTATTTCGTTATTGTGTGTTGAATGTTGATTGTTGAATTGTGATCAGCAGGGCAGCTTAGTATGATTACAAATAGAATTTATTACTTGCATTTTACGTACTAAATAACTATACTCCTAGTTATATTCATGGACAATACCCGTAAAAACAGAATCATGTCTGTGCACGTAATTCAGTCAATACAAATTTGCACTGTTTTATGTCCACAGTAATCGGAACAGATCGCAGACAAAAATAAACCCGTGCGATGCCGGCGGCTCTAAATATACGCCGGCTTGCTATTTAAAAAAAAAAACATATATGTCACGGCACTCCTATTGACTTACGTCTATTTACTTCGCGTTGGCAACACTGGACGCATTTTATTTCAACTGTTTCGCCCCATCGGTTAGACGATTGATTTGTGGCATTCCGAATTGAATAATTGGTATAGATTGTAGATTGTAATCTCTTCAGCAGGTCTAGCATATATGCCGCGACTTCGCTGGTCTTGCTCGCACGGTATTGAAAAGAAAGTGACAGGTAGTATTTCTCGCGCGACAAAGAGATGCGTATCCAAGTTATGCTAGACGTCAACGAGAATATAACCACTACGTTTTCTAGACGTAATGGTCTGAAAGCTGGACACTGATTCTAAATAAAATAGGTAACCGACTGGTAAAATTCGGTAAACGAAACGATCGATATCAGTCAATTACAATTACATGAGCCATCAAAGAAACAGGCTGATAACTTGGTGAATGAAGGTCGCTGGAGCCCGGTAGATGCGGACGGTGCAGGACCGATTTTGATGACGTTCTTTACGACAGACTTATGTCCAACAATATCTTCAAGCTGATTTGATGATGATAAACAAAGATGTGTATAATATGTAATTTACTTCTTCTATTAACTGTTGTCAATAATGTTTGTCTATCTTTATCATAGTACTCTATCTTTATTAGCAGTGTCATATGTGTAAAAAGCCAAAACATGTTAAGGTCCAAAAGTAGACATTCTTCGCTGATAGTACAAAGTCGAAAATACCGTTTAATTTTTATGGTAATTTCGCTTTAAGCAAGACCTTGAGTATACAGCGTTGAAGCATCCTTCATCGTGCCAAATAAATATTACCTGAACCAATTTCACAAACAACGGAACCCGTCCTCAAACCCTCCAGCAATATTTCACGTCGAGCGTCAATTAAAACGACCAATTGTTCTTGCATTTTACTGTTGTCTTGTTTGACAGACACTAAGTATTTAGGTTACCACGGAAATACGCTGCACTCTTGTTTTTCCGATTGGTTTCTAATTTTGGTCGTTTTCGAACGAGTCCAATGTTTGGGAGAACATTGGGCATTTCTTCGATCGTGATGGATTACGTTTTATTTGTTTGTGGGTGAAATTCTTTACCGTCTGAATGTTTGTGACGTGAGAGCGTCTTAAATAAATTGGTATGTACGGGTAACAACACAATTAGAATACTACAATTGTAATTATTGTAAGTGTAGTATTGAGGTTAATTCGTAAGTATGCAAAATTCATTAGAAGTGCTAGTCGTCACTGGTTGTCATACGTTATTTTAATCGATTTTAATGCTTGCACTTTACGATCCCTGACTATTAGGAATCAAGTTTTTCTTTAAATATTTAGTGTTTCAATAGTTCTACAGAAAGGAAAGCATAACTTTTATCACCACAGTTCTGTGGTAGAACAAATAAGTATTAACATATCGTCAAAATGTGAGTCAAATTAATCCAAAAACATCAACTTCATATAATCATCAGCATCTACAGCTTAACGCATTCACTACTAGCGAGGCATATATGCGCTCACTGTCTTACAAATTTGTTCCTAGGCCACGCCACCTGGCAGTAAATCCGTTAACAGGTGACAAAGAAACGCCTTTCCAAACTGGAACAGATTTGGCTTCTTCTCTAAAAACTGACACCGGTTCCATTAGATCCACGCTACTGCTTTATAGTTCGTTCTAGGCTTTATAATAATGAATGTTCTTGTTCGCAGGCGCCCTGGTCGGTGGAGTCATGGGAGGTCTCGCGATGCGGCTAGGCCGCCGAGCGGTCCTCCTCGCGGCAGCTTTACCCTACACGCTCACGTGGCTCGCCACCGCGCTGTCATCTAGTGTGGACATGATCTCCGCGACTTCATTCTGCGGCGGCATGCTGGTGTGCTGCATCACGATGATCAGCCAGGTACGTCAAAGTCAAATTCAAAGTTATTTACTGCACACATGTTGTTGATACAGTAGATCTTAAAATGATTAAAGTTTCAAACATGGACCCTGCTAGGGTATGCAATATTAACAAATAAAACTTAAATTAACAAATCACATTTTAGTAGCTACTAATAGGCACCTTGTTTATCGTTTAGATATTCGATTACAGAATAATAGGCCTTCTCCAGCAATAATCTTTTTAAAGCTAACTTAAATTCTAGGATATCCTCCTTATCTCTAATGGTACTTGGTAGTCGGTTATACACTTTTGAGGCCATGCCAATTATACTTTTGGACATACGAGAGACTTGTTTTAGAGGGTGCAGCACACAATTTATTTTGTAGTCTATGACTGGAAAAGTGTTTGAATTGGTCCGGGTTACATTTTACAAATACAACATCCACATAGTCCTCACTAGGTACCTTTACCCAAACATTCCCGTAAGCCGGAAAAGTGTGGTTTGGTTTTTATTTACAAACAGTTGATAAAATACCTATCCGTAACTCAACCACGTGCCGTGCCCGTGGAAAACCACCGGTCACTTGGCTGATGACGGTCTTTAAAGACCTCAAAGAAGCTCAAATAAACACCAACGCCGCACAAAGGTGTGCTCAATGGAGGACGCGGACGAGAAGGGCCGACCCCAAGTAAATTGGACTACCGGTCTAGGAGAAAGGAGAAGAGTTGATAAGATACACAAATCGAATAAAGGGAACTCGTGGGTTCGGGGTGCACAACTGTATTTATTAAAAGATGATGCATGTCCTTCTTGACGTATCCATCAATGTATCCATCATCAGGTCAAGTGTTTCTGGCGTGTGCACGCGCGTGGCTTGTGAATGAGAGAGCTTGCCTTTGTGTAATGAACAGTTCGAAAAAGTAAACACGGTCATAATCTATCTCTGAACCATGGTTAAATGAAATCGAGCCAACTTATAGTCTCGTTGTGTGATATGGTCTTTGAACATAGTTTATGCCTACACACAGAAAGTCTGATAAGAACGTACGATGTGTGTGTGTATCCATCACCTTTTATTACGTTTTCTAATACTTAATTAAAATATTACAGTAGTAGAAAAAAAGGACGTGTAGGTACATTGCATCTATAAAGAAATTAAAGAACCAATTAAGGTATCTAGGTTAGCAATAAATCGTGTGGTAATCGAAATTAAATTACTGCCTCTGCACTGCTCTTGTGCAGAAAAGTCGCATCACACGCTCTGAATATAATCAATCAGACATACATTATGTTATGTCGTTACGGTCTAGCCATTCCCGCCTTTGTGGCGATAGATCACAATTAGAAACTGTTACGAAGGTAAAAAGCTGTTCGACACACGGGCCATACTGCTGTTAAAAGTAGCAAGCAAAATTATTTTTTCATGCAATCTTGCAGAGAAGTAAAGACTTGTAATAGGTCTTTAATCTTAATGATATAGTGAACTTTATTCTGCATGTAGGCCACAATTAAAGCACTTTTATATGTCTGAGTTTACCGGCATTTCACAAGAGTATATAGACCAATGTTGAGAAGAAACACCGAAAGAAACTCAACTGTCAGTCATTTTTTCTCGAAAGCATACTTACAAACGAAATATTTAGGATTATATTTCTTTAAATTTTTTACTACAACTAAACACAAGTTACACACATAACATCGGTTTTGACCTCTTTTACAATAAAAAAACCTGTTGGTAATTAAACAGTTAACACTCAGCGCAATATCAAAACTATTCTCATTTATTGAGTGATAACTATTGTTTCCTACGTTTATATCGACCGCGTGTAGACTGAGAAACTGAATAAGCGGTTTACGAGTCAACTCGTAAAAAGCTAGCTCTAAGAAACCCCATAACTGAATGACAAACGTGCATAAATGGGTGCTAATAGCCACGGTTTCCACGATCGAGCTTGATACGGTGTTTAGAAAATACCGCTCCATTTATTACTTTCCTATACATTGTCACAGACAAACCCGTGTCAGTAAGATCGGCAAAAAATGTTACCAGATATATTCACTCAGTAATTGGCGTATTGTTTGTTAATTTGACTAGTATGTACACTGGAGACTTAATTTCCATCTATTACTAGTAACACTACAAGTACAAATTAATCTAAGACCCCAAACTGTGCGTAAAGTGACACTTTTCCGCACCAGTGATTTCGGTTTTTTTTTACTCCGTTATATCAGCCAGACGCAAGGAGTGTTTTTATTATTACTCGCATCTCTCGTGAATAAAAATTATGCTCTTCGGAAATCACCTGCTTTACACACTTGTATCATAAATAACTATTACCTACTAATGTCAGATAGGATAGATAATGGATAAAGATAACGGCTAGTAATGTTTTATAGCTTCGTATGGTCGACGCTTCCACAGTAGCTGAATATGTTTTGTTCTGCATATACCATCAGTTTTCCTTCCCGCAATTGGGATTGAACAAAGCGCGCTTATATATTTCTATAAGAAAAATATTATAACATTTTTCCTCAGTTAGTCGATATTTAATTATTCATTTCAAACATTAAATTGGTCACATTTAATGGAACATTTTGGTCAATACTATTGTCTCGACAAGTTATTTTCATGCAAAATATTTCGTTGAAAGCGTTCGCTTTGACAAAGGTTTTTCATTCGCATATGAGCTGAACCAATTCGAGCACATATGTAAAATAACATATACACCGTAAGGTATCTACTTGCGATTGGAGTAAGTGCGGCCCATGAGGCAAATTTTTGCCCTTATCTGTTTTGCCCGATGGTTGACTGGTAGAGAATACCCAATGGCGTTAAGTCCGCCTTTTGTACGATCTGTTTTTCATTTGTGCAATGAAGATTAAATAAATTAATAAAAAGCTCACCGTATTAGCAATTTGAAGTGGCAGTGGGCTGGCCATATTAGCCGAAGAACCGATAACCGGTGGGGTAAACGTGTTCTTTAGTGGAGACCGCGGATCGGCAAGCGTAGTGTGGGACGCCCTCAGACTAGGTGGAGCGATGATCTGTGCAGGGTGGCTGGCAAAAGCTGGATGAGAGTAGCCGAGGATCGCTTACAATGGCGTGCAGTTGGAGAGGCCTATGTCCAGCAGTGGACAAGAATAGGCTGATGATGATGATGATGATGATGATGATGATGATGATGATGATGATGAATAAAAAGCAGCTAAGCGCGAGTCAGACCACGAAGGTTCCTGCACAACCAAATATATTTTATATTTTTTTTTTGTATGTTTTAGTATTATGTATTCAACCGTTAGGGAAAAAACCTTACCTTTCAACGTTTGTTCCCTGACGGAAAGACATTTCAATGAAATGGGAAAGCTCTCCTGATATTCAGTCATATAACCCATCATTACAATTTAACGTTATCATCTGTTACTCGTACATGTGTATCCTTCTGTGTTTCTTGAACTTACATTTTACTTCACAGAAATTATACAATTATTTCTCTTGTTCACAGGTTTATGTCACCGAGATTGCCGTCCCAGAGATCAGAGGATGTCTTAGCTCCGTGCTCAAGATCCTGAGTCAAATCGGCATCCTCATCTCCTACTCCGTAGGAGCTTACCTGGACTGGCAACAGCTCGCTTTGGTAGTAGCTGCAGCCCCAGTCCTGCTCTTCTTCGCTCTACTCTTTATACCTGAAACTCCATCATCTCTACTTTTAAGAGGAAAGGAGGAAGAAGCATCGAATGCTCTTCAATGGCTGCGGGGACCCGACGCGGATATCAGACAAGAGCTAGCCACTATAAGAACTAACATACTAGCCAGTAAGAGATGCCATGACAGTGGAAGACTTAGAGCACTGCTATCCAAGAGACTCACACGACCAGTCCTTATCACTTGCGGCCTTATGTTCTTCCAACGATTCACAGCCGCTCACGCATTTAACTTTTATGCTGTCCACTGGTTCAAAAAGATCCTCAGAACCCTGAATCCACATGGAGGAGCTATAGCCACCAGCGTGGTCCAACTCCTCGCGTCTTGTCTGTCAGGAATGCTGATCGACAACGTTGGAAGGCTGCCTCTCCTGTTGATAAGCGGAGTCATGATGTCATTTGCCTTGGCTGGATTCGGTTCTTACGCGTACTACGAAGAGGTCATCATGACGACTAAACTGGAATCTGGATCTTATGATTGGATTCCTTTGCTCTGCGTACTGACTTTCACTATTGCGTTTTCACTCGGCATCAGCCCGATATCCTCTCTTCTAATCGGAGAGTTGTTCCCATTAGAATATAGAAGTACTGGTAGTGCCTTGGCTACTAGTTTCAGCCACCTCTGTGGTTTTATTAACGTGAAGACAGCCACAGATATCCAAGAAAAAATAGGCTTGTACGGGCTGTTTTGGTTGTACGCGGGTCTCTCGGTGCTGTGCCTTTTGTTTGTTATTCTCTTCGTGCCGGAAACGAAGGGGCGTGAAATTGACGAAATGGATCCGAAATATGTCGAATCGCTTTGTATTAATCGATAGTAAACGAATGACGTGAAGTGTTTGTCAGGCAGAATGTGCTCTGAATGTCGAGCGCTTTATACAATGACCCGTTCCTAAATAGGTTTGCATTTGTTTTGGACCTATGTTGATCGGTATACGATTGAATTACAAATACGTATAGATTTTTTAACTAAAATCTCAGAGGACATTGTGAATGACAATCCTTTAATAGTAAATTTAGATAGTATTTACAGTTGGGCTACACTAGGATACTTATAGCTATTTATCAGATAGCGTATATTATATGAGATTATGCGTAAGATTGCCCTCGTCTTCCAAGTTGATACAGACAGATGAATCTATATATAAGGGATAACCCTTTGATTTTCGTGACAAAATGTTATTAAAGTAAGCAGTCAACACACACAGCTTTTGTTTCTAAAATTTTCGAGTTTTTTAACCGAGGGTTGAATCTAGTATGCACTTTATTTTAATGAGGCCTTGTGTTATATTTCTGCTGCCAGTATTATATCGTCTGTATCGGCTCCTAGCTCAGTATTATTCTCACGAAGTATTTCGATACGTATTGTGCCTTCAGTTCCTCATCACAAGACTTGTGTGTATGATCTAGTGTGAATGTGTTTGCATGGAATGGTACTATAGCAACTCGCATAATGACCAATTGCAATCGTCAATAGTCTTTTGGATTAGATTAAGTAACATAATTGTCAAGTTTATTGACAAAGAAATGTACATTGTGTGCAGGTGTGGTTCCACCGTTGTGGGCAATGTGGGCATGCCCAAGACCTGAATTTCGATTTATTGGCTCTTGAGTATGGGCTCTACAGCCCGACTCGCACTTAACTGTTTTTTTGTAGGTAAATAGGTGCCCACAGCCTTCTTAGAGACTGGATCCGGACTTGATTGTGTAAGACAATTTTAACTAAAGACCTAAAGATTTTTGTAGTCAGGGATCTAACTCTATTGAAGGTTTCATTTGTTTTCCTTGCTTTCTTCGTAATATGCATACGTCATGGTATGATTTAGTGACCATTTGGGCAAGTTTAGAAATTGACGAACCACAACCATGCTGGTTGCTAGTATCAAGACTACTCAGATCTGAGGACTTTGTTTTCATTTCACAATTGTTGATAATGTACTGTACATATAGTTTAGTTATAATTAGATATAGTAGGAACGAGCTTTGTTGTAACGGGTTTAAATAGTATGATCATATCATAAAATATACGAAAATCATAGCATTTATTTAAAATAAACTTTATGAAAGTGCTTTCATGCATTTATTTTTATCGAATTGTTTTCCAGTGTAAATCATCAAAAGAAATATCGGTGATATTGTATAAAAAATATATGGTACAGAACCAATTATTGCCATATGTATACAAACAAGTACATGAAAATTGACACTGGAATAAGAAAACATACATAGGTATAGGGTAAGGAGATGTATGAAGAGAAATCATGCTGTGATATCTTATGAACTTTATCTTTTTTTTTTTTTTCCAGTGTCTATTCAACATGTACACATATTCAACACATTAGGCATTAAACAAAAGAGTCTACGTCTGAAAAAAACATTAAAAAAAAATGGTTTTATAAGTTAAAGTATAACTCCGATTAAAGACCATTGTAATTCAAGCAAAAGTGTGCCTTTTAAATTATATTGAAAGCGCAAATGTAGAGAATAAGAGTTAAAATATTTATGGTGATTTTTTATAACAAAGTTCTATAATAAAATAGAACTGGTGCTATGCGGGTGCCTTAAACTGTTGAAATTAGATTATTAATTATATTTACATACACCTAGTGAAACCTGTATATATACATACTATAGGACTGTAAATAAAATATTTATGTTATGTTTTATGTTTATGAAATCATGTTGCCATGTAATAAGCTATCTTAAATAAGTAAAGTTTATTGTATAAATATTTGTACTTAAAACTTTCGAATTTAAGTAGATTTGTGTTACAAATTTAAAATAAATTTTTGTGAACCCTTTTTGGCATGTTTTTATTGAAATCACCTATTAGTGTTAGTCTGGCCTCTGGCCACAGAGTAAAATACGACAGAAGATTCTATCTTGATGTCTGCACAAGCCGCCTAAAAATAAAATAAAAAAATTGGGCAAGTGCGAGCCCGACTCGCGCATGAAGGGTTCCGTACCTATACATATATATAATCTATAACAACTTTGTTGTATGGGAGCCCCCATAAATATTTATTTTATTTTATTTTTAGTATTTGTTGTTATAGCGGCAATAGAAATACATCATTTGTGAAAGTTTCAACTGTCTAGCTATCACCGTTGTTGAGATACAGCCTGGTGACAGACGGACGGACGGACGGACGGACAGCGAAGTCTCAGTAATAGGGTCCCGTTTTTACCCTTTGGGTACGGAACCCTAAAAATAAATTTAAAACAAACACACAAAAAACCGACACAAGTAGCTGGTCATCATGAAATCTCCATTCAATGAGTGATATAGAAAATGCTACTAAAATTGAACATAACACAATTTTGAATTCTTAACTCCAATATTGGCTGATATCTTGTCACTTGTTCCAAGCTTGAATATTTTGGAAATTGGTCCATCCGTTTGGAGCTATGAGGACATAGAAAGACACACAGATACATATTAAAATATTGATACAAAGATATCAAAGCTCAAGGAAAAATGGAAATAAGTTACCTGGGTGACGAGACCGGGAATCGAACCCGGTACCTCTGGTTTGCCGGTCCAGCGTTAACCACTTCGCTACCCGAACTCCAACCAACCTTTCGAATTTTTCCTTATGCTTCGTGTGTAGATGTTTGCATTGTTTATTTGAAAGTTTTGTACACTTTAGCGACCTCTATGTGATACGTTAATATTCACATCTTACCGCAGCAAGCGAGAGAGGGCGCTGTTATTTTTATAAATTTATGAAACAGATACATATGTTAAACTTAGATCACCCCACTTTAAACATAGCGTTATAAAGATAGAGGAGAGGGAAGATGTTTGGTCACCTTATAAGATATAAAGCTTTTATAAGCGACATCATAGAAGGAAAAATTGAAGGCAAGCGAGGAAGTGCCCAGAATAAGCTACGTAAAACAAATTACAGAGAAGGTAAGCGTCATGTCGTATAGATTAGATAATCGATTCTTAAGCTTATGATAATGATGATGAACGTAAAAACATGAGGATATTCTTTATAATTTCTTGTCTCTAGCAGTAGCAACAAATAATAGGTAAACATCCGGAAAAATAAATTAAGCCCAAATAGTCCACAATTTCCTAAAATATTAAAAAGACATCATTACCATTAAGTACTGTCTAACAATTGAACCTATATATCACTATAGCACTTTATCACAGCACGCAAGGGCATATTTTGATGGTCGCTACCTACTACTGATTTATAAACGCTCATATTGTGACAAGGTTCTATAAATGGATGACAGTATACAATGATTTTATTGTCATCCAAGCGCATTCTAGGGGAGTCAGGGTTCAGGGCACAACAACAATACTTAACAAGGTGCATGATTTTAGATTCATGAAAAACCTCATAGTTCGGCCTAAAGCGATTTAATTTTGTTTTATAATGTGCTAAATACCATGACGAATCAAAATAGGCAAAGTATCTCATTTACAAGGGACTATGCTGGTCATGTGAGCTGAACTTCCGGAATGAAGGGTTATCCACTGAATGTATTTGGTCGTAATTTGGTGGCAATGCTCAAAAAGAGACATATTTACAGAAACGCTAACGTTGAAGTGGGCGCTATCGTGATTATGAAAGAGCCTAACGCCCCGCCCATGTCATGGCCTATGGCCAGGATAATTAAAGTATACCCTGGAAACGATAACAAGGTTAGGGTTGTTGACCTTATGACCCCCAATAAAAAGGTGTATAAGAGGTCATTAAGTGGGTTTGCTGTGCTACCCATTGATTAAATAGTAGTTTATGTGATTGTACATAATGAAGGGTATTAAACACGAGTGTGGGTTTATGAAACGCGCCGAAGGCAAGTTTCATAATAACATCACACGAGTGTTTTAATGCCTAATTATGTACAGTTACATACACTACTTTATCTAGCCACATATCATAGGCCTCCGTGATGCATTCAGGAGTCGCACATTACGACAAATATTACCCGGTAATGGCGGTAATGAAGTTCTCTGGCAGCTGTCATAGTTTTTTTTTAATATAATTGAGGCTTTTTTCCATAACGAGGAATATAATTGAGGGAAAAATAGAAGGATAAAAGGGTAGAGGGAGACCTAGAACAACTTGGTGTGATAATATCAGGGACTGGACCGGTATGAATGACGTCACCATTCCACCAGCAGAGTGGTACAAAATGTAGAAGACTTTCGTATAATGATCGCCGACATCCGTTAGGATATGGCACCACAAGGAGAAGTATTTGGTGGTCAGGTGGCTCCCGAAGCAGAAGCAGACTCAAAAGATGTTGGAATGACCTGCCGGATCACCGCAACTTCTCGTCGCGTATGACATTACGCGTTTTTCTGGGTATCTTATCTTATGTATCTTATCTTATGAAAACTCCGAAATATCGTTTCCCATTTTTAACGGTTCGCTAAATTTTCATTTGTCCGAAAGTATTTTGTTTCTTAATTTCAGGGTTTTATAAACATCGATTAGGTTAGGTTTGTTTTATAATTATTCAGAAATATGAACGGTTATGGATAAAATGGCCTTCGGGCCGAAACGTTACAAATATTCGCTGCACCTACTCTGTATTAAGTTAAAATTTTCATCAATTTCACTGCCCAAAGGTTGTCTGGAAGAGATCGCTCTTTAGCGATAAGACCGCCTGTTGTCTACCGTTATTTATAAATTGTATTTATGTTGTTTCCTTTTGTAAACTTTTATTGTTGTATTGTATTGTATTGTATATTCGGACTTACGATAGGTAACAGTTTTTCTGGCATAAAACGATGAAACAATAAAAATTACTGACGCGTATTATATACGATATTTTTTTCGTTCATTACCGGTATTTCTATCTAACTTTGTAATAAAGTCAATAGCAAAAACATCTGGTAAAACTAAAAAGTTAAGGTAAAGTAAGTATCTACTAGCAATGACCAAACAAATGCCTGCTTTATTGTAAAAACTGGTTTTTGATAGTAACGCAGGTGACAGTTACGTTTCCCTTAGTTTTGATTAAGAATAACGCCTAGTAAATAATGAATAGCAATGTTGTCCGAAAAGGTTTTGCCGACGCAAAAGGCGTCAAATTCATCTTTCCGATTTACAATCTTGTTGATACAATTGTTTCGTGATAAGTGATAACAAATATTTTGAAAATTATCTGGTTGGCTTCATTTGAATTATGAAGTAAATCAAAGCAAAGAAAATTTAATACTAGGTACATTATTCATAACAAATTACAAATGTTATCGTATGTTGGTGTTGCATTCGGTGGCCGGGTCTGAAGAATTAAGAAGTTGAATAGTAACCTAATTCAGTTGATCACAATGTATATTTTATTGAATGTATAAATAAATATTTCAACGTTTAAGAATCAATTGACGACCCAGAACCACTTCTAGCTGGAGTTCAAAGAAAGCAATACATTTGTAATCTGGCTACTTGAAGTCGAGGGCCTCTTGAAGATACATTTAGTACAAAACCACGTTTATTTTTAACCAACGGATACGAGAATCGTATTTAGATTTCAATTGTTCAAATGTTAATATAATAGGCGCTGTGACGTCAGAAAGCTATTAAAATTTTCATAATCCAAATGTTGTTGAAACGTTTACGAGAACACGGTGGTTGAAACTTCGACTTTCGGTCGACGTACTATGGGCTGCAAGTTTATTAGAACAGAACCCAAAACAATTATTTTTATTTGGTTATACGGACTAGTTGTGAAAATTAAAAAAAAAAAGGTAACAGCAGCGTCGTCTTAGAATCTGCATTCAAAACATGTCACCTTGTGGAAAAATGACAGTCGCAAACTGCAAAAAAGAACAGTGGTACAATATCTATACTAAATCCGACTTAGTAATAGTCCCACTGTAAGATTTTCTGCGCTGTGATCAATTGCTTGTCGCCTACGCTCTTTTAAAATGGGGAACTTTTCAAATGGAGTTTTGGGATATTTTCGAAAATTTAAGAATGTGGTAATATTAATTTTTTATCCTTTATTTGATTATATCGGAAAAAGGCCTGGTTTAAAAAAATTGGTTGCCTGTAAAGTCGGTATACGGGCGAAAGTTTTACGTAACAACGACTTTGAGTGGTAAAATAATTTTAATGTGAATATTCATTCGTATAGTAGGAAGAAGGATGAAATAATAGTAACAATTTAAAACATTTATTTATACAAACGCAACGTGTAAACTTGTATGCAGGCGCCTAAGCGAAATAGAAGCGCAAGACATGAACCGGTGTGTATGCCTATCTCTCTCACTCGGTGGAAGGGACGCGTGCCTCTCACTCGCTCTCATTGTGAGCGCATAACGTGAGCGGAGCGTAACGCAGTTTCTTGAAGTGTCACCCGGCAAACCAATTTATAAGACGTTGTCACGTCAAAAAAACAATGTTGTCAATTGCTTGGCCATAAATAAATGCTCATAGTACACGGCAGATGAAGAAATGAACAGAAGGTTCTAGAGTGATGATTGTACCGGACGTCGTAGCTCGGAAGCCCATTTTCTCTCCGCGTTGCGGGCAGAAATTCCCACTTACATCCTAAGGTGCCGTAAAATAGATTTCAACATGTGCATCAGAAATCCCAGTGCCTATAGAATTCCGTAACAATCAAGCAGCCATGTCTGCGGCCCGGTGCGGTACCTATGCACTATTAGCCGAAACACAAGGCTTGGCTATCCACAGACATTTCCTGACATATCTCGATATGGTTATGGTTTAAACTCATGTAAAAATTGACAGGAACAGCCATATGCTTTGAACTTATATGGAGCTCTTCATCACACAATCTTTTAATTTAAGATTAGCTAAACAGAAAATGTTACGCTGGATCGTTTTCCTGAAATGTCCAGCTGTTTTTTTTTTTATCAGGGACTGCTATCAGTTGTGCTATACAACTCGCGGACTACGTGTTTTTACGTAAGTTTAAACCGTTTTTGCAATTATTGAAGATGTGTCACGTTAATATGTTAAACGCATCAACCACAATATTGTAGCTTTTGCAGTACTTATAGAATTTTCCGATCAACTTAAATCTGATTTTAATGTTCAAACCTCACTCAACCCAATTTCATCAACGCGGATTGTTTTTTACATTGTACGCATAGGTATTCAGCCACTTGATTTCCATGGCTTGATTTCGACGAGACTTATTTTAATCTACTTATCTAATCTAGGTACTACTATAAAATTCTAAAATTGTATTAAAATCGGTTTTTCATGGAGAGGATCATTATTTCAGAAAAATCACAAAACGATTGGATGGTGCCTAAACCTGTCTGGCTCGCTCCGTATTGAAAGGAAAAGGACAGGTAGTATTTTTCGCGCGACAGATGTACATATACCATTACCTTAAAGTATTTTAGGACAAAATCACCGATGAACAGTTGAATAAATATCTTGAGACTGATCTACCGCCACTATTCCTCGTGTACCAACTGGTTCAATCGATAGATTACAACGCTGCACGGGCGTGCGGGACAGAGACGCAACATAGTCAGATATCACGTTTAGAAACGGCTCGTTAGTTTGGTGGCTCGTTAATTTAACAACGTGACCAGCTGTATTGGAAATGTGCAGATTAAAGTCACGAGTAACTAAACAGCCGAAGAATTTTGGGCAAAACAGGTCATCGTATAGAAATCCTTGGCTTTTGTGAAAAAGTTAAGTTTCCTCACGGCGATGTAACGAGGCAAGCTGCCGCATCGTTCTACGTCACGTCATAACGTGAATTTTCACGTGGCACTGCGTTAATGTCTACGTCACGACGACGCAACTGTTACAAGACGCTATTGTATAACATGGAACTGTGTTTTGACCCTTAGCCAACGTAGGAACACTAATGGGTCAAGCAAGATGATTAAATTGCTGTGTTGGCAACTGACGCTGAGGGGCAGGCAGCTTGACCGATATTTCGACTTTGTAAAAGCAGTGCAATATAGTGTCACTCCATTCAAAACAAACCATTCTAAAACAGCGAATATTTTGACAACTCATATTGCATTAAAAGCCCCCTTTGATGCAAAATGGGTTGAGTACGTTAAGAGACACATACCCTCGTGATACGGCTATTCAAGGTGACTTCTATCTCAGCAAACTACCAAACCATGCAATTTTTAAAAGCCAGTCTGTGAACGTGTTATGATTAAAAAGTAAATAAGCAATATTTTTAAAGGATAAAAAGTTGAACGTGACTTAGTTTCACCAAAAAGTATGCGTTGGCCGAGAATCGAACTCGGATCAACTGCTTGGAAGGCAACTATGCTGACCATTACACCACCAACGCATCTGTTTAACTATACTAAATTGTTCAAACACTTTTTCACGAATATAACATTATACTTTATCTACGCAATCACGCGAACATCTGAAATACAAGCTAATTAAATACACATGAAATGAAAACATATGCGTTGGCCGAGAATCGAACTCGGATCAACTGCTTGGAAGGCAACTATGCTGACCATTACACCACCAACGCATCTGTTTAACTATACTAAATTGTTCAAACACTTTTTCACGAAATATCGATCAGTCGAACATTATACTTTATCTACGCAATCATGCGAACATCTGAAATACAAGCTAATTAAATACATATGAAATAAAAACATATGCGTTGGCCGAGAATCGAACTCGGATCAACTGCTTGGAAGGCAACTATGCTGACCATTACACCACCAACGCATCTGTTTAACTATGCCAAATTGTTCAAACACTTTTTCACGAATATCGATCAGTCGAACATTATACTTTATCTACGCAATCATGCGAACATCTGAAATACAAGCTAATTAAATACATATGAAATAAAAACATATGCGTTGGCCGAGAATCGAACTCGGATCAACTGCTTGGAAGGCAACTATGCTGACCATTACACCACCAACGCATCTGTTTAACTATACCAAATTGTTCAAACACTTTTTCACGAATATCGATCAGTCGAACATTATACTTTATCTACGCAATCATGCGAATATATCTTACATTAAACACAAGCTACTTAAATTCATATGAAATAAAAACATGTGCGTTGGCCGAGAATCGAACTCGGATCAACTGCTTGGAAGGCAACTATGCTGACCATTACACCACAAACGCATCTGCCTGAGAACTTGTTATTTAATCTATTATAAGTGAATGGCGATAAATTGATCATAATTACCCAGCTATGCAATGACGCTAAAAATATCAGCTGGAAGCCAAAGCTGGTTGTGCCCGCGATAGTCTAACTTTTCTGACCACAGTAGTGGAGCGGAGCGGAGCGGAGTGTGTGTAATGCACCAATCACATTCCTCAGATTTAAGGTTACCTATCTGAAACACTGATTTTTGTTTCCCATCTGTAAAGTTTCGCCAAATTTTCATTTGTTTGAAAGCTATTTTTGTCCGAAATAGTAAATTTTTCAGAATAATTATAAAACAAACCTAACCTAATCCAATGGGTTCCTTAAAACGAAGTTTATAGGTATGTTAATCTTGAAAATAATACGGGTTTCAGGAAAAAATACTTTATGCGTGAGCGTGAGACCGCCCCCAACTAGATGGACGGGTGACCTCGTGAGGGTAGCGGGGAATCAAGAGATGTGGTCTGCACGGGATCGCACTTTGTGGTGCGTTATGGGGAAGGCCTATGTTCAGCAGTGGACGTCGGTGGCTGATAGATGGACGATATATCAAATCATCTTAATTAGATACTCCACATGTATATGTGACAGATAAATCGTGCGCGGTTTTCGCTCATCGCAAATTTACGAATAAATTTAAAAAAAGAGCATTGCACTGGGTTTAGTTAACATTTTTGCAATAGATTATTCAGTAGAAATTATACATTTCAAAAATTTCAAACAGGAACTGACTGCGCTGCGACTTTGTTAATTAAACCATATATATTTGGTCGTCAAGTACATAATAGCTGGTGATATTACATTTGTAAAGGTAAGGTAGGGTAAGACTATCACCAAGGGAAGACTGCCACGGTCCAGTAATTAGATAAATAGCTGTTAGTCTTATCCCATTAGACTATGTTAGTTTTACCCCATTCCAGAAATGTTCAAATTGTACCTAATCTAACCTTAGTACATATACAATAGACAAAAGTGTATCTAAGGGTCAGTTTAATTGGATATATTGTGTAAGTTTGTATATTTTATTTATTTAATGTTTATTGCACAAAAGAAAACTTATCGTACAAAAGGCGGACTTAATGCCATGAGGCATTCTCTACCAGTCAACCTTCGGGCAAAGCAGATAAATTATATCTAATTATGACTAATTTATATCAACTAGAGAAGAAAGGAACACAATGGAAAGTCAGAGGAGATGTAATTTACAGTCTTCAGAGAAGCTATCATAAGCTTCTAGCGTCAGAGCGTCAGTTATATCAGCCCTTAGGCATTTTCACTACTTTGTGGTTACCAAGTTGAACAAGAAGGTAATACCCATCTACATTAATTCCTGCCCGGCATAACATGCGCGTAAGCAAATTATACAATGGGAGGGTCCTATTGCATAGAATAAGGAAATAGTTACATAAAATATTACTCACAGGAAACGAAGAAAGAATCAATGAGATGAATGAGTTTGCCTCATTCTGAAGTTATTCGTTTATGAAAGAACACATATTTTTGTGACTTCATATTAAACAATAAATATTGTGATGCAACGGCATATACTTCAGTGTGATCAACTGCCAATTTTGAAGATGCTGTACCTGTGAACGTCAAATATATGCAAGTTTTATCAATTGTATATGCAACAGTGTTAAAAGCTTGAACATTTACTGCGCCTGTAGTTACGTGACTGACGTATCAATTGACTAACAAAACAAAACCTACAACATCATTGAGCATCAGGATAGTGAAACTTGGAGTTTCTCGGAATGAAAAAACTGTGGAAAGGTGCAACACAAAAGGAGGATCGGGATATCAAATCATAAGGAGGTGAATCGGAAGACATTTATTATGAAACAGCAAACATTCGATTAAGCGTTAAATAAGACAAGCAAGACTTCAAAAAGTACCTGACCAATATCTATTGTATTGTTCGATCAGTCAAACTAAAGTGTAATTTAAGAACCCTCAAAATGCAGCTATCAGTGTCACCAGCAGTAGAGAACAAATTGCAGAACATAGTCTCACAAGTACATGACTGTGTATTTTACTTCTTGCTATTTTTTTGGATATGTACCACCATACTAGCAATCGTAACCTCTATCTACGGCGTAATCTCCTGGATCCTCATACCGAAATGGAGAAGATTCCACAACTACGTCTTCCAGAATATCATCTTCAGCGGTTGCTTGCATCTACTCACTCCTTTCGCCTTAGCTGGCTTCGGGAACTGTTACATGTGTATCTTTTTTCAAACTGTCTTTAATCACTGGTTGATCATTGCCACTGCTATGTTCTACATCGATTTTGTTAAGATTTTCAATAACTCTATTGAATACAGATATTTAAAAGCAAATTTATTTGCTTGGACGCTACCTATTCTTGTGACTTTAATGGTTATTCTGTTAAAACTTCACGGATTGTATTTCGGGATAGCAACTTCATGTTTTAACTTTTTGTTATATTTAAGAGTATTGTATGCATTGTACAAATCGGAATCTGCTATTGTATCTACACATAATACAAAATTGAGATTAGTACTGATTGCTACTTTAGCGTTTTTGACTACCGGTTTGGTAATTTACTTGCCTGTTCTTGTGATGATTCTTATTGACGATCACAAACATAATGATTTGGGTGTACTGGGTTATCTTATTGTGAATTTGTTGTCTGTGACGCTTATTTGTATTTATTTTTGGATGATGAAGTATAATAAGGAAGTGTGGACGGAGTTCTTAGCGCTGAAGAGAACTAGAAACATGAAGAAATGTGACATAACGTTATAATACAGTAAGTACTATTTGTTATTAATATGAATACATTAGTCAAAATATTCAATATAGATCCGGTATTATCAATGTATATCGATTCAGCTTTAATTAAAGTAATAATTAGCGTAATATATAACTTGAATGATGTAATAATTAATTAATGATTAAATGATAATACTAAAGTCAATAAAATTTATTTGTAGAACATTATTGTGAATAAGATGGATGATGAAGAAACAGAATAACTTAATAATAACAAAATACCTACCTCGTAATGTATGACTTGCACCTAGAATACTTTAACATTAACAACCTAGCACGTAGTTATAAAAACGCACCTCCTAGGGTATGGCTAATGCGCAATAAGAGCATTTCAAAAAAACATATATGACGCAGAGGGCGCTCCAGTAGCGTAAAGGATTAAGGGATGAAAGATTTGGTGTGACTGACGTAGCGGTCGGATAGCTCAGTTGGGAGAGCCATGCGCCGGAAACGCAGAGGTCGCGGGTTCAAACCCCGCTTCGATTGTAGTAGATCGCATTCAATTTTTCTTTCTTAATTTACCTTTGTGTCATTATTTATAAAAATAAAAATGTGGTATTACCACATAAAAAAAAATATGAATCGATAAAAAGATTCTATACAAATACGTAGTTATAAAGTCATAACTAAATATTATAAGGATATAGCTCTTTATATAAGATTTTTATTTACAAATTATAATTATTTGTATACGGTACCTGATGTTATTGTATTAAGCGGTTTATACTCAACTGAAATTGTCAGGTACGGCCCGACATATTTGTCACTGACAGTGACACAGTTGCTGCGGCTGTGTAGCTACTACGCGTAGCAGTCCCTGATGGAGAGCTCCATACGAGTTCGAAACATGTCGGGCCGTTTCTGTCAATTTTAAGTGAGTGTAAACCGCTTAATACAATAATTAAATATGACTCACGAAAGTTTTAATAAGATTATGGTGATGTGCTCAAAATAAGTAAAATAGGCTACTTCATAATTATTATCCAGTGAAGTGGTATAAGTTAGACACAAGCTTGTATGTTATATTATAAATAATATACCGTACTAGATACCTAGTAAAAAAGAAATAATCATACATAAAACACACCTTTCAGTGACCAAAATCACAAAAGTAAAAGTGAATCCTGAATTGAAGAACACAATGTATTGCAAATGGTACTTACTTAGCTGCCTCATCAATTCAAAGCTACTAGCTGGACCGATTTTGTTTATTTTGGATACAACAGATGGATACTCATATCCAGAAATTTTGTAGACAATTGCGGTAAAGAAAAAAGAAGATTGTGTCCGTTTCCTCCTTCTAGAACGAAGTTACGGACTAACTCCTGAGTAATAATATTATAAATACATCTCAAATGCACTTTACTGAAATTTATAAAGTTACTTCCCTCTCGATGTTTCTCTGTATGTCTGTATGTGTAGGACAAAACCAAAAACAAATAAACCCACTTTACTTATATGAAGATGGATGGTTTATTTTGCATAATTTATCCTCCTTCGAGTCCTGACGTAATTATGTATTACTAACGAATTTTCCTTATTTGTTCAGTACACAATTGTCATTGGAAGAGAAGACGCGTTACTACGCAAATGAAGTAAAAATCCCAACCACTCAAAAGGAAGGCACAACACAATAAAGTGTAATCAATATCCCACTTAGAAACCTGTTACTTAAGCCATTTTAGAAGCTTTTCAAGCTCATATTAAAGAAATAAAATCAAGACAAAGAAAGCACAAACGAAAATTCATCTGCAAATACAGTAAATGCATATCATAAGTGCAAGAAACATAAATTCAATAAGAAGTAAAAGTGAAGAAACGAAAAAGTAAAGCAAATAATAAATTAATTAGTGATATTGTACTACTGTTTTGATTAAATACATTGAAGAAATGCAAGGAAAAACAGCATAAGGTGCAAAAATACCGAAAGAGTAATTGACATTGAAATTTTTACGTGAATCAAAGAGTTGTGAAAACTTCAAAGTAACTGTAATAAAGGTGAATTATTAATAAGGTCTGAGTGTATCACCGTGTAAGCGTCATTACGTGACTTTTGCAAATGTTCACGTATCTTTAGATTGTGAACTATTTCGACATATTAAGGTGCGCATACTGTTCTGAACAGTTCTGAACGAGCAATCTTCTTAAGAACTACATCACAAATCCTTAGTGTTCCGAACAATCGTTCGTCGTTCAGAACACTTAGTGATACCCACCCTTAGAAGTCTGCTACAATGTACGGATACAGTAGAGTGACTGGTTCCTTGCACACGTACAGTGAAGTAGGTCCAGTGAATTCATCCAGTAATGTATGTTTACGTCTATGTTTTTACCTTTTGATTGTGCTCTTCGTCATAGTCACCCTTCTGGCATTCGCCTGTTGTTTAATGGTTGCTGTATCTTGGTTTAACAATTGACGTCCTTACAAATAATTATTACAACATGTTTTGATTCTGGTAAATCGCTTGAGTTTTATTTGGATCTCCTGATGAAGCAAGATCGATAAATATACCCTCCTCAAATTACGGCCATATTTTATAAACAATTTGCAAGTTAAAAGTTTCCTGTTTTATTATATTTCATCAATGCTATATTAAATAATTCACGCATACGATACGTTACATTCGTTATAAATGGAGTACAATGCATGTGCTGTTAAAAAAAAAAAAGTATTTAGAGATCTTCAACTACTCCTTTTCGATTATTTTTATTTATTTGCATATTTAAGAAAATCACTATACATAAACACCTCGACGTAAAAAGGAATTGCCAGCTTCGCAATCGACTGTCAATCCCCGTTTTCCGGTCTCTGAAGCATTAATAAAATACAAATACTTATTTGTACAAATAAGTTTAACGGGTTAGCACTAATTCACTGGAAGGTTATAACAACGTGGATTAGTAAAAGCAATAGTATTATTGTGTTAATTAATATTTTCGAATACAATTTTGTCCAATACCTGACAGCATCGGATCGCGTGCACAACATCCTCTCTAATTTTCCGTTCGTTTTGTACAATGTATGGTAATCTACCGAGAAAATTAGTTAGCTTCAAAAATATGTACAGGAACTTCTCTGCCATTCTGATGAGCATAATATACGTTCAGAAGCCAGTTCTGTTGCAAGGGGGACTGAATTAAAATGTGAATTCAATTATATTTTTGCTGACTAGAACAAGCCTTGATCAAGATTCGAGGGAAAACGTGTCCCAGCAGTACCCTTCTCTATAGGGGTTAATCTCTCTGGTACCACCGATACTCTGCGCGCACCCTATTTAAGATGTAAACACATAAGTATAGGTAAACCCCGCATAGGGGCTGGCTCAGTCGACGCGGCGAAGCGCCGCGAACGGACGCAAGCCGTCGCTCACGCCATAAAAACTAAACAAATTTTGATTTTTTTTTCATCCCAATCCGCACCATAAACCCCCTTTTATTTAATACAGTGGCGGGAAAAACAAAAAAATGTGCCTCGACTGATGTCATTTGTTTTTCACCAAAATTTTCAACCGTTTCTTTTCTCATTATTCTTTTGTTCCTCGAGGTTAGGTTGTGTGGTGAAATGTGAAAGTCAATTTGTCATGCCTTGGATGTGACGATAGCCTGTAAGTTCGTAGAAATCGATATCTAGTTGTTACAGGCCCAGACGGTGTTCGCTTGATTTCATTTCGTTATAAAGATTATATCTGGTCAACGGAGAATTCAATAAACGAGACGGTATCTTTTTACTTACACACAAATATATACATATTTATATCAACTGTAGTCATTAGTTACATGCTTATAAGTTATTTTGCTTCATGAAATTATTAAAATTACTCCGATTACCTAATACTTTTTTCCGCGCTAGCAGTAGACATATCTTTGCGTAGCATACGGCTCATGTTTTGTTAGTAAGTATATCACATGCTTCGTTACTGACTTGATCTAGACTTAGCTCGATGATCAAACAATCATGATCAACTTTTAACTACTACTACTAGGTACTATTGATAATGATAACAAAAGTTAGTTCAGCCTCCAAAGTTTCAATTCTGTAAAAACGTGACAGAGATAATCCGAGTTCACGAACCAATGTTGACACAAACCAAATGTTTATAACCTAAAGATTATGCGTTTTTGAAAACGCACAATACATGCTGACCGGCGACCAAACTAACCTACAGCGGATAGCGAGTATGATGATATACCGAAGAATAAGCATCTGTTTAATTTCGACACAGTTTCTTGGTCGGTTTCACCCTTGGCAGAGTGGTCGTGGTCATCATTTCAGGTGTTGGTGACAAGCTTCACAACACGCCGCCATTCTTCCCTGATCCTTCCTCGTGCATTCGTGTAGTGACGATAAACTATTTATTGTAGCCTTTATTTGATTTTTCCATCTCATAGGCGATCATCGAGACTGATTATGAGTTCAAAAATGGATGCTGTATTATTTGTATTACATGAGGTCAAAATCCACTATTTATTAGGTCAGATATTTATATTTAGTTATTAGGACCTATGCTGTGCCAAATCCGTTATTGGCTTACGTTATTATCTAACGTAGAGTTCCAGACTTCATGGTCGTCTCATCAGCAAAGCGAAAATATTACTTTTTTCTCTACCTTGGTAGAGTTAAAAATAATATTAACAGCGCTCTGGTGTTAACTGAGCTGAAGCTATGAGGGTTCGAAAATGAGACAAAACGGTTCGAAAAAAGGTAGGTAGTGTCCCGCTTCTTTTTTGTTCGTCTTGGCGGGGGTACTACCGTGCCTCCAGATCCTGTATAGATTCTTATTGCTCTACTTGTTTAACAAAATGGTCAAAAAGCGTTCCCGCGATTGTGATGTAGCTGAAAAGACAAAGACACATATGTCTTCATATCAATATTATCTAAAAATAATGCCGCATGGCACAAGGGCAGTAGACTACTTAATGCAGGAATTTATTATTCCATAGAGAGTGCAGCATTTCATTGCAAAATTCGAAAAGATGTCCCCGATTGTTTCTTCACATATGCATCTACGCATACGTAGCTATATGTAATTAAGGATGACTGATAGTTTGCCCTCAGTTCCGGCCGCGTGGCCTCTGCCACGGAAAGTTTGTATTTATCCAGGATTATAAGGGTTTCCGGCTCGACACGTACGATGGTTGCTTTACCACGGGAAACAAGAAGTACTGGTTTATCGCGAAACTCTGTGACAAACTTTAAACTTTAGGTTTCATTCCGCTCGTGGTAAACGAAATATCGTTGGGCTAGTAGTTCGGTCAATAGAGACTAAACAACTGGGGTTGACGTTACAAACGGTCCGGTAGTTCTGAATTTTTGATATTATGTTGTCTAGGATGGTGAGTACGTATTATAATGCAAATGCACAATTCCACCTCCGCGCCCGCCGCTATATTGAAAAAAAAAACCGGCAATTTCTTCAGATTTTTGCTTATATTTTCGTTCAGGTGCCTTTTAATTAGAAAAAATCTTGCGCAATGTTGTAGAGAATTGAATTTCCTATAATTTCCATTTTATTTATAGGATAGACAGAATTCAGAATTCATTCAGACGTCATTAAAGGGGCTCTATTATAGACGTGAACATAGTTACCGAGTATAAAGTCAAATTTTCTGATTAAGCGCATAATCCCAAAAACAGCGTCTCCATTTCTGTATACCAAAAACGCCTTTTGACTCCCAGAAACTTATTCAGAAAGCATTTTCTGTGCAACCGTTAATTACGAATTGAGAACATTATTTGACATTGTTGTAAAACAAACCCAACCTAACCTAATCAATAGGATGATATTTGCAAGAATTATGAAAAATTTATGAATCCAGACGAATAAAAATTCTTCGAATTGATTTTTTGGCAAAATGAACCAGACAATATACCTAGTTAACCTATAGAAACATAGCTGAAATTCATAAGTTTAAGAGATGGTTACTGTTCAGTGACCAAAGGAACCATGACCGTGGCGATCATGAGTATGTTTCAACCATTGTCTAATTCCATGTCGCGTTTATTAAAGAAGTAAACAGTAAAAACTGCGAAGTGGCAATATACTGTGTCTGCGGTTAAATTTAAAGTTGACGACATTTTCGAATATCTTGGTTTCCGAATGACACTGCTGTTAGCTCAGTCCGTGGTCTGACCAGTACGTCTAGCATAAACTTTGATACGCGAATCTTTATCGCGCGAGACTACCTGTCACTTTCCTTTCAATACTGTGTGAGCAAGACATGATGATGACTCACGCGACAAGCGAAGTCGCGGCAAGATATGCTAGCCCTGCTGCAGAGCTGGTGATCCTGAGTTCTAATCCCAACAAGTATAAATGTTTGTGTGATGACCACGAATATTTGTTCCTGCAACATCTTTGTGTAGTACCTTTGACTATCCAAACGGTATATTTTCTCGGGTTTCCGCGACTGTCACACATTTAAATAAAACAATTTAAACGGATTATATCGCGTGTATTAATTATTTGAGCCTCCCTGACATTTCGGTACCTTTACAGATACCGTTGTCAAAGGTTGGTCAACCTTTGACAAACGGTATCTGTAAAGGTAAAAGGTAGTAGGTGTTTATTTAAATATCCAAACGTTGTTTAGTCTGGGACAAGATCGATTACTAAGAATTTTGTCAGTTATCAATTTATTAATTAACTTATTGTAAAAATCTCTTCAATCGATGCGGCAGAAAAGTAACAGCGATAAAAACATTTAGGGAATCACCAGTGCATTTCGCAAACGTACTTAACGATGGATTTTGGATACTTCTCATTATCAGCTGTGGATAGTGTGGATAGCCCGATAACTGTAATCTACGAGTAATTATTCGTAAAAGGAGAAAGGCAAATAGTTCAGGTGAGGTAAGAAATTACATATTTTTGCGAAATGATATAGATGGGAACTTTCTATACCCAAAGAAAGAACATATCGGTTGAAACGTTTGCCTAAACATACTTTAGACGTGGATTTGCGAGGTCCCGCCACGTGACAGGTCCCATGTGGCAAGCCATGTTGAATATATCGGGTAAAATTTGTGTATGCCGCTTATCTTATGGAATAAACTCTTTAAGGGATTTGGCACTTCTATATTTTGTTTCTTTGCGAGATCAAATCAGAAATGAGGAGATCCGTGAACGAACAAAAGTCGCTGATATAGCCCGACGGATTAGCAAGCTGAAGTGGCAGTGGGCGGGGACATAGCACGTAGAACTGACGGCCGATGGGGCAGAAAGGTTGCTTGTGGTGTTTTTTTTTCGCTTCGTTGTAAACATTTTTCACGGTGCATCATGACGCAACGTGAAAACGCATGCTGAAACGTGGTCGCTTACAATGGGCCTCATAAGAAGGCTCACAGTTACTCAAAGGGCAATGGAGCGAGCTATGCTCGGAATTTCCTTGCGGGATCGAATTCGAAATGATGAGATACGCAAGAGAACCAAGGTTGTAGATATAGCTCAGACAGTCGCCAAACTTAAGTGGCAGTGGGCGGGGCACATTGCTCGTAGAATCGATGGCCGTTGGGGCGGAAAGGTTCTTGAGTGGCGACCGCGGACCGGAAGACGCAGCGTTGGAAGGCCTCCAACAAGGTGGACCGACGACCTGGTTAAGATCGCGGGTAGAAATTGGATGAGGGCGGCGCAAGATCGATCGTTGTGGAGAACTTTGGGGAGGCCTTTGTCCAGCAGTGGACGTCTATAGGCTGATATGATGATGATGATCATGACGCACTGCCTATTATTACGTTACTGTTCGGGCAATTCGGTGCGTGATCGTAGCCGTATACGTTATCATGCCCTACAACCGATAAGGTTGAGCTTTACACGAACAACCAATAAAATACATGTCATAATCGGCTTTTGCGAAGATCAACACATAGAGCTCTCTGTAGTTCTTTATTCCGTGATAAATCAAAATTATTTCCCAACAATGCCCAGTGTATTTGTGTAGACTCTGCCAGAACATAACACGACAGGCCCCATGTGGCTGAGCGCTGAACGTTCGGGAACACCAACTTTATGTGTGCTCCCTCCTATTATGAAATAAATTCTTTAAGGGATTTGCCATTTCCATATCCTCTTGGAATGGAACATTGTTAACAATATCATCATTATTCATATTATATCATATTGGGTGAAGATCAAAAAGTTTGCTGCCTTAACTCATTTAATTAAATTTTTTATCAATTTTTCCATTGTACGACGACAAATTTTGAGGTTCATTATTGTTGTCAGTTTATCGAAGTGACATAAAGTAAGAACATTACTATTTTTAAGAATTGTAAAAAAAAACAGATGATTTTAGCGACTATTGAAAAAGGATTTTGAAGAATTAGTTCTTCAATGGAGATTTATAGGTTATAGGTTATAGGTTATAGCGGGCTAGTTTTCCGCAACTCGACGTCTTACAATGCGCCTATTTTGCGTGAAGGGTTGCTGGCACTACTCTTGCCAACCCAACTCTACCAGAAAGCCTAGCAGTCCCTTGATGTTGCCGATGACTTCTGGGAGTGACCTCGGAGACCCGAGGTGTTGTGCCCGGTATTTGGCCACACCAGGACATTCGAGAATGACGTGGGCGGCTGTCTCTTCGGCCTCCATGCAGGCTCTGCAAAGAGGACTGTCGGTAACACCTAGAGTGAATAAGTGCTTGTTTAGTAGGGCATGTCCAGTTATCGCTCCAGTTATGAGCCGGAGCTGCGGCCTCTTCAGCTGCCTCAGCTTGCGTGACAACCCGGGGTGGATTGTCGGAAGGGCCTCTCTGCTCTGCCTGCAGGTACCTAAGTTAGACCAGTATAGTTGCTGTTCTATCTT
Source organism: Apotomis betuletana (assembly GCA_932273695.1). Taxonomy (NCBI): domain Eukaryota; kingdom Metazoa; phylum Arthropoda; class Insecta; order Lepidoptera; family Tortricidae; genus Apotomis; species Apotomis betuletana. The sequence goes on from OW026300.1 coordinate 1,684,553, forward strand.
CGTGTTTTTACGCACTGTGTTGCGCAGCCAGGCGAATGGCAGAGGTATGATTGGTTCGGGTCCCTCTGCTTCCATCTCCGAACCTCCTCTCGCCAGTTCGTCAGCTGCGTCGTTCCCACGCGAGTTGCTGTGTCCTTTGATCCACTGTAGAGTTATGCTATTATTATTACATACCTCTGACAATGCTCGGTGACATTCATGTATGAGTCCTGAGGTTACTGTGTAGCTCTGCAGGGCTTGTAAAACTGATCTGCTATCGGAGAGTATGCGGATGGGGTAGTCCTTTACCTTCCTCGCGATGATTGCATGGGCTGCCATTATGATACCCATACATTCTGCCTGGAAGACTGTGTTATGGGTTCCTAGTGGTGTAGAAATGTGTATGTTTAGGTCCTCTGAGAATACCCCAGAGCCAGTGCCTGACCTTGTTTTGGACCCGTCGGTGAAGATTCTTAACTCCCTTGGGTTAAGACCTTCGCCAGGTTCCTCATGCAGTTGTATCTTATACTTTTTGTCGAAGACGAATTGCTTGGGTATCCTGTCAGTGACCGCTTCTATCAGCGGTTCCTTACCTACTGCCTCGTAGAGGATTTCGGTGTGCGGCACCCTAGCTGATCTCCAGAGGTTCAGTTTCCTAAGACGTATCGCCGTAGCTGCCGCCTCTTGTTTAACGAAGAGATGCAGCGGCGGCAGCCCCAGTATAGCTTCCAGGGCTGCAGTGGGTGTAGTCCTCATGCATCCCGTGGCCGCCATACAAACTAACCTCTGAAGTCGTTGTAGTTTAGCTTCGACGGTGGTTAGCTTGGTTCGTGGCCACCATACTACTGCACCGTAGCTTAATATTGGTCTGATGACTGCCTGGTATAGCCATAGTGTGATCTTAGGATTAAGACCCCAAGTTCTACCTAGCATTCTACGGCACTGGAATTCCATTACACCAGAGTCACGTACGACGTTATTCATCACACTTTAGAGGAAATAAAACAAATGTAGTAGTAGTCAATACCAAAATAACTTACCGCCCTAGGGCGTAATATACGAGTTACCGCCCTAGGGCGTAATATACGATTTACCGTCCGGTTTTCTAGCACGTAAAGCCTTAAAGTGTGACAAAAATTACTTACCGTAATTTACGACTTACCGCCCACTTTTCTAGCATGTAAACCCTTGTTTACGACCAAGTGTGATGAAAAACAATATTGGTTCATAGCAAGACGTGGTCGACATTAACAACTAAAGATAAAAAATAAACAAAATTACAGTAAGGAATACTCCTGCAGGAACGGTGTAATTAAAAGGCGTTTAATTAGTCGACAAAGGAGACAGCTAAAATGTTTTATTTAAGACTATAAAATGTGGCGTGTAATGCAAATCATTACATTTAACTTCTCATTATAAGGCCAAATAAAACACTGGATAGCTTTGTTTAAATAAATACTGTAATTTCATGGCCATTTGTTCTAAATCGCTGGCTTCATGTTACATTTTCAGGGTGGTTAATAGTACTAGAAATAGTAATAGAGCGGAATTCATATTAAGTTTTACTAACATATAATTATATAGGTTTTTCTGTTACTAATCTGATATGGATGTTTATCCGAAATAAAATATTTTGAATTTGAGTATATTACATACCTACCTAGGGCAGTGAATTCGTTAATGTCCCAAATAGCAGGCGTTAGTGGCCCGAACTAGGTGAGGGCCATAAATATTCGATCTTGTTACGAATTAACGTCCGTGGTTTGTCTTAAGTTTTACGTCTTAACTTGGCCAGGAAGTGAGATTTTCTCCTTGCGTAGCGGGCAGAAAACTTTACTTACGGCCTAAGGTGACGTAAAAGTTACACTTCGTGTCACTATGATAATGTTAAAATTTCATAAGTTAAAAGCAATGAAGGACGCAATTTTACTTAAATACCAGGCAATTAAATTCACAGGATATAAAAATATGCGTTGGCCGAGAATCGAACTCGGATCAACTGCTTGGAAGGCAACTATGCTGACCATTACACCACCAACGCATCTGCCTTACCAGACAAAACTATCTAGACTGTCACAGGTGTTTTAACAGTTGAATAAATAGTTTGCAAAAGCAATGAAAGGCGCAATTTACTTAAATACCAGGCAATTAAATTCACAGGATATAAAAATATGCGTTGGCCGAGAATCGAACTCGGATCAACTGCTTGGAAGGCAACTATGCTGACCATTACACCACCAACGCATCTGCCTTACCAGACAAAACTATCTAGACTGTCACAAGTGTTTTAACAGCTGAATAAATACTTTGCACAAGCAATGAAAGGCGCAATTTACTTAAATACCAGGCAATTAAATTCACAGGATATAAAAAATATGCGTTGGCCGAGAATCGAACTCGGATCAACTGCTTGGAAGGCAACTATGCTGACCATTACACCACCAACGCATCTGCTTTACCGGACCAAATAATGTATGGGCCGTAGTAGGATAAGGAAAGAAAAAATGCCCTTAATAATTAAAAGCTATTTTTTTTCTATAATTTACATCTAGTAAAATAATTGTGCAAAGTTTTGTTGAAAAATTCCCAGTGGTTCAGCTGGGAAAAAATTCAATCCGAATTCATGAAATATGACTTTTCTCTGAAATTATTCAATTTTATCTTACCATCTTTTTTACATTTTGATTAACTAAATAGTATATAATTATGTCCTGGAAGAAAATTGAGCCTCCATCTTTAACCAAAGACCAAATATTGTTGAAACGCGTTCTTGCAAATAAATATTTTTATTTCTATTTGTAACATTTCTGTAAAAAACACGTAAGTCAAAATTTAAAATTTTTTCGTTCCTGAAGGAGTGACCACTCTAAATGATTTTTCTAAAAAAGCCTTATGTAACGATCTGTCAGTCGAAATCGAAAAGCAAGTCAGCGTTGCCAGAACTACGGAAAAATCCGTAGATCTACGGAATTTAGGCCTTGTGCCCAGACCTACGGAAATTATTGGGGAACCTACGGAATTTCAGACTACTTTTATTTATCACCAAAACATGTACTTTTTCTGCGAATTAATTGTAATTCTGGCTGAAACACTCGCGGACTAATCATGCACTTTCACTCAGTGGTCCGTTTTTTAAATTTCATTTTCTTACCAACTCAAAACTATGAATAAACTATGGACATGGTGTTCAAAAATATTAGATTTTTGTTTTTCCACGTACGTTTTTGCAAAAGTTACCAACTTTTAATAACATTTTAAGCTTTAATATGGTCCAATAAAGCATTGAAAAAAAATCTGTAGAACTACGGATTTTTCAAGCGACAATCTACGGAATTCTACAGACTTTTATGTCTCACCCTACGGATTTTCATAAATGTCATCTGGCAACACTGAAGCAAGTCGAAGTCGATGAAAAGAATTTATCTGCTTTGCCCGAAGGTTGACTGGTAGAGAATGCCTCATGGCATTAAGTCCGCCTTTTGTACGATAAGTTTTCTTTTATGCAATAAAGATTAAATAAATAAATAAATAAAAGCAGGCCGAGAATCTAACTCGGGTTAACTTGCTTAGAAGGCAACTATGCTGACCATTACACCACCAACGCATTTGTTTTAGTAGACGATATTTGTTATTTTCAGTCAAGAAAATTTAAAAACGTACCTTTTCTTGTCCTTGACACAATGACAACAAGCGTAAGAAATGTAAGCCTCATTCCTTTACCGTACAATTACACGAAATTTAAAGAAACTGAATATAAATTTATGAAACATGTAATGTCTCATTTTTTATGTGGGTACACCACAATTTTTTATTTAAGCCTTTAATACGAAGATCAAAGATTAAAGAAAAATTGAAAAAGGAGCTACCTGGGGGAAGAGACCGGGAATTGAACCCGGTACCTCTGGATTGCCGGTACAGCGCGTTAACCATTGCGCTACCCTAGCTCCAGGAAGACCTGACGATTTTTTCCTTATGCTTTGTGTGTCGATCTTTGCATTGTTTTATTTGAAAGGTTTTTACACCTTAGCAACCTCTATGTGAATACGTTAATATTCACATCCTACCCTACCCTACGTAATTATACACCTGCCGTAGGGCAATTATACATTTAGGTACAATTTAGCGATATTGAAGTGAAGCTCGTCGAAGGGCCCCGGGCTAGGGAATGATGAAACATTCAAAACGCGCAATTATTGTTTCATCTGAATGCGGATCCGCGCCAAATGCCATTGTTTCCCGTAATATCATTATTTGCTCCGCTTGATTAATTGGACGGCTTTAATAAGCGGAATGCCAACAATAGAGCGGTTACTGGATATAAATAACTTCATTTATTCATTAATTTTGAAGAAAAACGTTACGCGAAAAGAAGGAACTTCGGAAAGAGAGAAGCATGAAAGCTTTGATGGAATAACAAATGGTGACATTTGATCCTTTGTTATACATTTAATGATTATAGGTATACAAAAATGAGGTTCTCCGATATTTATTTAATTATTTATTTTTAAGAATTGTCACATTGCAAAAAAGAATAATGTATTTATTTAATCAATAATCACGTACCCATTGGCGTATCTAAGATTATTTTTCAGACGGGGCCTTGGTGGGGGCCCGGCCATGGTCTTTGAGATGAAACCATGTATTTCTATAGGTAACCAAAATTCCTGGAGTGGGCACTAGACCATATTGGGGTGGGCACGGCCCACCCGACCACCCCTCTAAATACGCCCATGCATGTACCACCGCGCCGGAAAACGCATCTAATTTTAACAAGAATAACTGAAATAGAAATAAAGTAGCAATGAATTTTGAATGAACATTCGTGTTCTGGACAAAGATATTCTAAGAAGAAGGTTTATACATAGATTAATTTTCATACATGATTTTATCCAAATACATCCAAGCAAGTAAGTGACACAAAGTTCCTGGTCGTCTGTCTCCTAATAGACTCCAAATCGTTTCTGAGGCTTTCCTTGTGGGGCATCCCCGGTGACTCCAGTAGACCTGGAATCCATTTTACACATAAACACCAACTGAATTTATGTTAATAATTAATATTTCTACATTTGAAGTCTGAAATGCATACGTACAATGCGTGAGCTGTCAGAATGTGATTCGCGTTTTATACCCTCTATCGCTCGCTCTGACGCGATCCATATAAGAACCTCGCAGTTTTCACCCAAACTCAAATCGCTATCTGCGAGTTCACGGACTGTACAGCAATTCTCAATTAATCATATCTTTCATTGTTTAGCATACCTATTTAGTAGACCACTTCGCAGAATGCACAGGTGCTTTATATTAAATAGCCCCCTTAGATGAAAAGTATCTTAACTGTTATAAGTCATTATGTGAACTGGCCGGTGTAAGTGACAGTTGATAAATGCCTGGCAGTTCTGACAAATCGCCAAGTCTTTGAGAATTTCGGAAACTTAGCTTGAGAGTCTTAACTTCCCTACGTTAATAGAATGAGCATTTATTACATGTTGAGGGTAATAAAGAGTTGAAATAATACCAGGCATCAGTAACTATCATATAATTTGTGGTATTATTAGAGATTGTGTAAATTGACTATTCTAAAGTGTTCTCGCTACTTAAGTTGAGTCTTGACTGACCTAGAAGCTACTACTTGGCTTTGGTAATAGCTGTAGAAATTGTCTTGCACTGCAAGATAGTTACTGATGTCGGGACGTAAGTAACAATGAATTAGCGCATATCCCAGTAGATGTTTGTGGCCCGTACCAAACGTAAGGGACATAAATACCTATGCGATTGGGAGCTTTACTAATTACCGCCCGTAGTTTGTCTAAAGTTTTACGTTTTGCCTTGGCCATAAAATGATTTTTTTTCAATCTAGGGTGACGTAAAATTACAAACAGTCATAATTTGTATGTATAATAGTGTTGTACTTTTGTTGCAAGGTATATGCTCTTCGATTTGACTTCGATTCTTTATTGTACTCATACATATCAAAACTATTCGTAATCATGAACTAAAACTAAAAACTAAAACAAACTATTATGTTTATAGATAGGTAAAGAACATTTTAATGGACGCTCATAAAATGAACTTAAGTTTTTTTTTATATTATTTCTTTATGTACAGTCTACGTCAAAGATATATTTACTATTGAAAATTACAAAAATATCTTTATATTTAAATAAGTTTCTACATATATAATGTGACAAATACTTGTTCACGTGAAATAATATAATTTCATGTCATGAACCAAAGTGCCTAATGTATGTTTACATCTATTAATTCGTAAAACTTGTCGTACAATCTGACATATAATTGCTTACATGAACATGAAGCAAAAAAAGCCTGTACGTTTTTAGGATAAAGTAACTTATTGCTTATGTTGATTATAAAAACTTACATAGTTTCGTTTCTACTACACCTTTGATTGAAAGAAAAGTTAGGGTGTTTTAAAATTGACAAAAATATTAATTATTAATCTAAATAAAAAAAAATTAAATAATTGTGAAATAAAAAAATACAAAGAAGCAAAAGAAGATTAAATATAGCAAGGAGGTTACTTAAATAAAACCTAGGCTAAAATATATTAAGTTAACAAATTCATAAAAAAAAATATATAAAGGTTAGGCAAGAAAGTAAAAATATTTACGTAGCCGAATGCGTAAAACTTTTAATGCATCATGAAACGTAAATTTTGTAATATCGTTCTTGGCGTGTTTTTGGTTTGAATGGCAACTTAAGTAAATGTAAAGATATTTTTGTAATTTTCAATCGTAAATTTATCTTTGACATCGACTGTACAATATTTTTAATCAGAGATATTGACTCAAGATTTAACAAAGACTATCATCTGTTCTCTAATCGACATTATGAAAATGTCAGAAACTTGATATGGGGTCCTAAATTTTCATTGTTATATTTCAGCTTCATTGTTGTATTGGCAGCTGATTCAATGTTACCCGACGAATTAAATTGAATATCTAATTCAGGATATTGGACGAATTGAACAGATGCGTTGGTGGTGTAATGGTCAGCATAGTTGCCTTCCAAGCAGTTGATCCGAGTTCGATTCTCGGCCAACGCATATCTTTTAATTTCATATTAATTCAATTAGCTTAAATTTAAGATATTTCTATGATTGCGTGGATAAATTATAATGTTCAACTGATCGCGATATCTGTGAAAAAGTGCTTGAACAATTTGTTATGGTTAAGCAGATGCGTTGGTGGTGTAATGGTCAGCATAGTTGCCTTCCAAGCAGTTGATCCGAGTTCGATTCTCGGCCAACGCATATCGTTTTAAATAACAAAGATATTTAATTAACTAGCATTTTATAGAGTATTAACTGATCATATTTGCCTTGTCGTTTGTCATTTTATTAATATAGTTTGGGATTTAATCCGGGTAAAGCTGTGGAATGAATCCCGTTGTTTGCTGTCTGTGTCATCTCATATCTGGCGCCCGGAGGGAAATCTAGCTCCGAAAATACAAAGTCTCTTAGTTTAGCAGTTTACAGGGCTTATGCAGGATCTCAAAATATATAATATAAATGTAGTTACAGTTTTGAATTTCGTTATTATTATCGAGTATCTTTTGAAGTTTTTATAGTCTATTTCAAATAGATTTGTGTCACACGCTCAAAGCTGTAAATAGACTATATTGACAGTCCGAAATCTCACCACTGTAATATGATGTAATGATGTACTTAAGAGCCCCTTTATTTCTTTGAAAATGCTGATTGTTTATAGTTTTTTTTCTGTATGATCACACATTTTTCTTAACATAATTATTGATGTTACTACCTAGAACAGAACAGGGCTAATGAAATTTATTGGTAGATATTTGAAACCTACAGTTTTAATTTTTATTGATAATTTTTGTTTAAAAAAATACTCGAAATTGAAAAAAATTAAGCGGGAAATTAGTTTTCCGACTGCACGCAATGAAAGCATGAAATAGCTATGCTACTACCTAGAACTCGGGGAAAAGTATTATTCACTTAAAAAAGTAGGTTGAAATCATCGATATATTTGTTATTAAGTAATATGAAAAAAATAAAGGTTAAAAGGAATAAGGCCTCTTAAACCGCAAAATAACAAAACTAACGTTGATTTTCCATTCAATATGTACCAGCTGCGCGGTGTGATAAAAAGTAGCTTAAGTGTTAATCCAGGGCGTCAGCTACCTTCATACTAAAATTTATCAAAATTGATCCAGGTGACTGAGCATGAAGAACAAACATCACACACAAATTCACAAACTTTCGCTATAATAATTACTAGGGTGATTTAATCGTCGAGCTTGACTCGCTAGTGTCCGAAGCCATAAAAATCCGCCGTTCGTTCCGCTCAATATCACCACTACTGATCAATCAATTTAATCCGGCCGGCAATCATATTGCGCAGTTAATTTACCTTTACTTACCCGGCTTGGCCCGGATTAAACGATCCGGGTGCTCCGGACATTCCCGGGGCTTCGATTCGATTGCTATAAAGTGAGCTCACGAGCTTGGAGGATGTTACTCCAATATAAGAGAATTTTCCATTCCGTTTGCAGAGTTGACAGGGTTCCCAAAGGGTAAAAAACGGGACCCTATTACTAAGATTCCGCTGTCTGTCTGTCACCAGGCTGTATCTCATGAACCGTGATAGCTAGACAGTTGAAATTTTCACAGACGATGTAGGTATTTCTGTTGCCGCTATAACAACAAATACTAAGAACAGAATAAAATTAACATTCAAGTGCGTCTCCCATACAAAAAACGTGATCGGTTGCGTTAACTTTGCACCTAATTTGTTTGCGCCGCCATACATACCAGGTGCAAACTTAACTTAAGCCGGTCAGTTAATATGCGAAATTTTTGTACGGAACTCTCGGTGCGCGAGACCGACTCGCACTTGGCCGGTTTTCTTAGAACTGCAGGGTTGGCACCCCACAATGAAAGCGAGACTTAAACCAGCGTTCTTTTCTTATCCTTCCAGAGAAGTAGTGCTTTAATGCCTGAGCTATTATAATAATTATGCCATCGTTACGGTAACAGTATTAAATTAGTCACTATAATACGCTTATTACGTTACGGCCTGTGACATTTTTAAGAATATTGTCGTTCATAAAACGTAACCGTCCTTAGGGCCTTATCACACTTGCGATTTGCGAGCGTATTTTCTATACAAATAAGCGACGCGGCGAACACGCTGCGCGATCGCCTTCATACAAAATACGCTCGCAAATCGCAAGTGTGATAAGGCTCTTTAGTGGATGCATTTTCCTTCCAAAGTCTCGCTGAAACCACCGTAATACAATTCCATTGTGTAAGAAATAGAATAAAATATCCAAGCGCTCCATTCCAGTCAATTTGTACGCCTCGGGGGCGCGTATAACTCAATATTTGTCCTTGTCCCACATTTGCGTAATGCGCTTTCAAGACGATATAGCCGTCTCGTTCGCCAGCGTAATCTAATAGATGTTGAAATGACGCCTGTCTTTTATGCGGCCCTGGTACATCAAATTTGTTTTAAGGCGGCAGACGATCAATTTGACTGTATTGTGGGAAGCTGCGTGTGGTGAATAAGGTTTGAGTAACAATATAGTTAAGCCGCCGGTATTCGCTACTTAGAGCGACGTCATATAGATTCTGTGGGCTTTCAATGAGAGCCGATCATTGCCAGATATTCCATTGGCTACAATAATGTTTTGAACTCGGCACGGATTAAACCATTAGGTTCATGGTAACTCTTTGGTATCTACCAATCACCATTACAATATGAATATGATATGATATATTAATAAAACAACTTGGCGGACGAACATTCATGGGCGTTTTCCAAAAAAAAAACCGAATCCTTGTTCATTAAAGAACTTGATGTTTCATCTTACTCAGAATCGATAGTAAGAAATGTGAAAAATAAAAAAAAAGTGCTAAATTTCTCCGTTCCATTACGTCACGTTTCAACATGAACATGAACTTCTTTTTTATTTGCACGAGCGTCACGTAGTGGAAACTGAAATTTCCATACAAATTACGGGACACTTTTTTTTATTTACATTGAAAATGCTATCGATTCTGAGTAGATGAACCCAAAAACTTCAAAGTGTAGAAGAAACAAGGAATAGGGTTTTTAAACGCTTTCCTACGAAAGAGAACAAATTGTTTCAAAAATTTTACCAAAAACTCAATTATCGCCAAAACAATCGACTTCGCTCCCATACATTTTATAAGCAGCTGAATAAATACAATTCCACCGAATAAAGCCATGATCATTATACCTACATCGTTTAGCGGGGTCTATGTGTTTCGGCAGGTTTTGTGCCTATAATTGAGATATTTGTATCGAAATCGTATTGTTTCAAACGTAGTCAATATTTGGTTAGTGGAATGCGGCGGTGCTCATCGGTTCGCTCGTTGTTGGTTTGGGATCTGAAGCTGAAATAATTTATTCATTGGAATTCTCGTAATAATAATGAAATAATGAAATAATGAACTTTATTCTGCAAGTAGGCCACAAGGGCACTTTTACATGTCTGAGTCTACCGGCATTTCACAAGAGGAGACCACTGTTGAGAAGAAACGCCGAAAGAAACTCAACAGTCAGTCATTTTTTCAGAAAGCATAAGTACTTAACTATTACCTACAATGATATGAACTTAACTATACGTAGTTCTACAAGAAAACATATTAAAAGTGTATTTTAAGACATAAGTGAGGAAAAGTGTAAGAATAATATACTAAGAAGAAACTAAGAAGAAACTACAAGAAAGCCAGACGAATATAAATAACTTTATCTGAAAACCGAAGTAACATAGCTATGGCTTGATAAATGCGCCACTCAGCAATAGTATTAGGAGTCCATCTTTCCTAAATTACCGTCCGTTTACGTAAAGTTTGCACCCGAAGCGGAAAAATCGAAAGGATCCGCACACAGAACATTTCCTTCCCATTCAGTTGCCAAAATTTCGAATAACGATTGGTCAAGTTTCGGAGGAGGAAACACTCGAGAATAAGGATGCGACTCTGCACCAGAAAAACGATGATTAAATAATTGATTTTCTCTCCCAACAATTAAATCGATTATGAAATTATGAAATAATCGATTTATGTATGAAAAATAATCCATTTAGTCATTAATAGTTTTTTTTCTTTTTTGCCATCTAGTGACAGATTTGATTACTTCAAGTAACCATTGACAGCTACTGTTTACTTGTTTAGTTAGCTTTTGGTAGTGATCCTTCTTATGGACAGATGGCGCGTCTCATCTAAAAAAATCGTTTGTGAGAAAAGAAATCGACTTTTATTAGGTAATGGTTTTTTTGTAATATTGAAATCGATTAATAAAATGATTTTTAATCGATTATTCCTATAATCGATAATTTTTTCACATTCCTAGTCGAGAACGAAACCCCGATAGGCATGGAGAAATGAACAATGATATATCCTCTTGATAAAACAATCTGCGCTCTTGTAGAAGCAAATTGACAGTTAAACCATATTTAAGGAAGAACGCCACTGCATGCTGTGTGAGTATGATAGTCTTAATTTATTTAATAAATTAATTAATAAATTAATTTATTTGCCAGTAGTGGTTTAAGTACCTACATGCATTTTAACAGTTTTACCTGTGACCTTCACACTAGGCTAGGCCTGTCTCGTGGGGTCAAGAATCACGTCTTTTTATAAGTGTCATTAATATTCTGGTACAAAATAATTAAAAATCACTGAACAGTACTTTTACAAATCGGCAATTTAACTTAAAGTACATAGACAATTGGAATATTATTATCACGAACAACGCGAGAATCTTCTACAGAACCTCTTTTCTAGCGCAGGTGCAATATTTGCAGCTTTTCATTCTAGATATATTATTGTTTGAGTGTACAACTAGGTCCCTGACAAATGGGTTTCACGTACTCCTGGAGCCTTGGTCTGTGTTTTATTCAATACCTATTAACCTCTTTTTTCATGGTTGGTGTATTTACGAGAGATGTTCATGTATCTCTGTGTTTCTCTCAAACCTTAGCATATTAAAACCTTTGTAGGATCGCGAGGTTAGAGTTGCTGACAGATCCCCAGAGTTGTATACCCTTGTATACCATAATGTCCAAATGGGTTTAATGTTGCATTTATAAATTAACAATTTATTTGTCTGCGTTATGACGACTTTCGCTCTATTAAACATTGCAGGCGTCTGTATAGATAGATGATCAGCTTCTTTTCGTTTTATTCTAATATGATTGGCCCACTTTAGCTTTTGATCAAGATGAATTCTGAGGTATCGCACACATGTTTCTTTGGGAAGTTGTTCTCCTGGTAGGGATACAGCTGGACATTCTCCTCTCCGAAGCGTAAAAGGGGTTGGAACGGATTTAGATACACTTGGCATTATTCGCGACTCTTCAAGTCATACATCAATTTGGTATAAGTGCATTTGTAGTTTTTCGGATGCTGTAGTCTGGTATTTACGACTAGATAGACAGGATAGATATATATTTTAGAGGTATGTAAGTTTGTCCGAAAATTTCCCGATTTCTACACCAAAAGAGGGGATATATGTAAAACGTTACGCTTTAAATATAAATTAGTGTTACCACCATCGCGACTCAAGCTCCACTCATCCGGACCTCTTGCAATGTCTGTTAAAATCTATAACAAACTACCTAATAATATAAAAGATGAAACAAAAGATCCGATCTTTACAAACAAATTAAAACAATTGCTAACAAAAAAATCATATTACACATTAGGTACAGGAATACTTAAATGATCATTTGTGACGTTATAAAATTAAAACTAATATGTTACCTAATAAGAACTATCACAACATGCTCGTAACAATACAAAATAGACATGCACATATACACGAACTTAAAATTAAATAATAATTACGCTCATAACGAATTAATACAAGTTTTTATTTTATGAATATTTATGAATAACATTTTACATGCAGAGTATCTACTCATTCAATTTATATTGAAAATTGTTTTAAAGTGTACGGAATCAATATAAATAAAATAATATTTATAATTTCAAAATATTTTTGTGTACATACATTTCATATTGCATTTTATTAATTTTCGTACCATGTTCCTAGATTAAGTTTTTTATTATTATTTTAAATGTTAAATTGTATATACCTCTAAATAAGTATCTCTCAAATTGCTGCGCCCTGCTTACAGGGTACTTGATGTGATCTCAAATTTGCAACATTACCACCTGTAAAACCATTATGTGCAATAAAGTATTGAGTAGTGAGTATTGAGGATGTATCTGCATATGTCGCTGTCACTACATCATAAATGTCATGATCCTGGGAAGGAATTTAATGCCCGCCAGTGTATGGTTGGTTGTTGTTGGAAAGACTGGAAAGAGAGTTGAGTATGTGTGCATTAGATACACTACACACCACAATTTTGGACTTAAACAAATAACTTACCATTATAGGGAGATGACGTTGGAACGCGGCTTATCATTTTATGAAATCAAGCATTCCGCGAACGGTTTCCGTCACTCATAAAACTATAGACAGCTCGTAAAGGCCGCGCGCTCACAATGTGACAGTGTCGAGATAAGGTCGTAATATCGACAGCTTGGACCTTCGCCTTCCTTCTTATGATGTGTATTAGCACGTCAGTCCATTAAGGTACAAAGGATCGTACAATATGCGAAACCATCATATCTATCACTACATAAATAGTATAAAACGAAGTCGCTTCCTGCTATCATGTCCCTATGTATGCTAAGATCTTTAAAACTACGATTTGATGCGTTTTTTTTAATAGATGTGATTCAAGAGGAAGGGTTTTATGTATAATACATGCATAATTTATCAGCATTGCACCCGCGCGAAGCCGGGGCGGGTCGCTAGTAGTATATAACTCTAAACTTGTATTGAAAATTAGTTTTCTATGGAGGGGAGTTATTATTTCAGGAAAATTCTTCTGAGCGCGATGCAGGATTCGAATGAGGGCAGGCGCTGTTTAGTGTTTAGTCCGCTTATCATGCTGAAACGTTTAGACGGATTTTAACCATTTTTCGTACAGGGCTAGTTGGACATTCAAAGATTTTAATAGTATAATTTTTACCTGACAACGGTGAAGAACGAATTATTACGCGGGCGAAGTTGCAGGCATCTTCTGTTACTCTAATATTATCTTAGTTAATGATTATCTGTGTTTCAAATCTTGCGACAGCTTTTTTGTATTGTTTGTTACTTCTTCACGCTCAGATGGCTGGACCAATTTTGATAAATTTTGGTATGAAGGTAGCTGACACCCTGGATTAACAGTTAACACATAGGCACATTTTATCCCGGAAAAATTTAGCGTTACCATCGGATGAACGGGTAACACTGCGCGGCGTAGCTAGTACTGTATAAAGGTTGACGTGATTATTTTTTGAATTAATTTGTAAGTACTCTGTTTTGTGCGACGAAATAAAAAGTTATTGTAGTATGACCTAGAGTATGACCTATTTCTGTCTGGTAAACTAAACGCATAACCCCATTTCCTGTGCTCGGCTAATAAAACGAGCGCCGCTAGGTGTCGCAGTGCGGTACATCGTCGATAAATCTGCGCGATATTCCAGATGGAGTCATATTACGTTTTGTGGTTCATAACTGACGTAAAGGAGTAAATAACTTGCAAAACGACTATAAGTAGAAGACCCGGAGATGATTGTATTCTACGGGTATAGTTTACCCAGGGGTCCGAGGTGGTATCCTCAACTCCGAAATATTATTTCCCATTTATAACGTTTCACCAAATTTTCATTTGTCCGAAAGAATTTTTTTCCTGAAGATCCTAATATTTTTTGGATTTTATAAACATCGAACCGTTCTCCTTTAAGTTAGGTTTGTTTTATAACTAATTATTCTGAAAATGAACAGTTTTGGAAAAAATGGCTTTCGGACAAATGAAAATTTGGTGAAACGTTACAGATGGCAAAAAAAAATAGTTTTTCAGATAGTTAACCGTCCGAGGGGCTTCATTCATCATCATCATCATCACATCAACCGATATACGTCCACTGCTGGACAAAGGCCTCCCCCAAAGTTCTCCACAACGATCGGTCTTACGCTGCCCTCATCCAATTGACATCATGATCGTACCCCGGGGGTTTCGGGGTACGAATGACTAAGTCATTATAATAAGTCGGTATGATCATGATTCATTCGATTGACATCAATATTGAACGATGTATCGGACATATTACCGTGTTAATTAATCCAGAACATTCTCTGGATTCAGATAGTTTTTGTAAGTTTTTGTAGTTAGTTTAGCTCCACTGGGTGCGCATTTTCGAATCGTATCGCGTTTTAATGACAATTAAAGGCAATATACCTGAGATATACCTGAGCTTATTGGGCGATATCGCAAAGTACACTCGATTTGGGCCCAAGGGCCCAACACAGGCCAGCAGCGCTTCCCATTTTGGTAATTTTGTGACGATACACAAAAAAAAAGTTTGTTAACAGTA